>CM047812.1:35059375-35659375 GCA_026214975.1 Gentiana macrophylla
GACTATGAAAGGGTTTAGCTACTCATTATACTAGTTAAAACATACACAAGACAGTAAATAAAAGCCATAACAAGTAAAAGAAAGGAGAAAATTACCATTAAATTGCAGAAATTCGAGATTAGATCCAAAAAGTACAAAATAAAGAAGTAATTAAAAGGTGGTCTCTTAGTGTTTGGAATGAAAATCTAAGCTATGAAATGGACAGATTAAGATAATATTATGTTGATTTACACTAAGAGAAAGTATTCTAAGCTATTACAAAAATCGAGCTAAGAAAGGGGTAGAGTTTTGCAAAGAAAGTAATTGATTTTCAAGAAATAGTCTAAGGAGGTATTTATAGGTAGGAGACAAATCTGCAGAAAAATCGTTCCAAACGCACGTTTGGAGGCTGGAACCGGCGTTTGGAATCTTCAAACACGCGTTTCGCATAGTTGAAACGCGCGTTTCGCATCATTTCTGGGCAGGGACTCGACTGTTCTTCATCTGGAACGCGCGTTTAGATGGCTCAAATGCGCATTTGAGTGACTTGGAACGCGCGTTTAAAGTGGTTTCAAATGCGCGTTTAGAGGGCTTCAACACTGTATCACTTATGGACTTCTGAAACGCGCGTTTGGGCGGTTTAAATGCGCGTTTGAACCCCTGTTTCCCCAAATCTTCACTTTTCTTCCTTTTTGGCCCCTCTTCTTGCCTCGATCATGCTCTTCATCACAAATCGTCATCTTCCGGGGCCTCGAGACACCAATACTCTTCAACATCATAAACAACCAAAAACATCCAAACAATTCCGGAGGGTAAAGGTGCTCAGGAATGGGGTTAATATCAACAAAAAGGGGTAATAATCCATCAGAGCAACATATTCACTCCCCGTGCCATAAGCTCACGATAACACTCCGAAAATGGTCTAAGTCACCCAAAAATGTGCTGAAAATGTGATAATCGGGGATAAATAATGCACCGGAGTCACGTAAAGTTGACTCCCATCAACCACCCCACACTTAGCCTTTGCTTGCCCTCGAGTAAATTAGGCGTTTTAAAAAAAACCAAGGAGTTCAACTTTGTGATGTAGGTGCTACTACTCACACTCTCGAGGTAACCTCAAAGTAAGACACACGAACATATACACACCGGTATAACATTATCAAGAAAATAGAGTGTGTGTGGTGCCAAGCCAAAGCCAAGTGCTCAAAATGATTGTCGGGGCTTGAATCCCAACCAAAAGTCTACCAACCGTTTCATACTCACTAGCCTCTCCACTAATCAAGGTCACTAAGTTGGGACACGATCGGGTAGGACTTGAAGGGTTATAACGTTAGGCTAGGGTAATTTCGGTTAATCGAAATGGATAATTTGGGAACTGGAGAAAAAGAAGTACGAGTGAACTTAATCAACAAGTGTACCACCTTATTTCTATCATACAAACCACCCAAACTCCTTTTTGATTAATATAACACATTGGGAAGCATACGATACTAACATACCCGAACTCATTGCCACACTCAACTATGTTTCAAGTGTCATGAGGCGAGATCGAATACATTAGCACCTATCTCACTATCCCAACCCTTAACATCATAAAAAAAACTTTTGAGCTCATTCCTTTGATTCCAACCCTTTATTTCAACCTAATCCAAACTTTTATTCAATGAGAACTTATTTATTTTGAACTTTGATTGATTTTTTTTTCTCTTTTTTTGAGAAAAGAAAGGAGAAATGTCTCAAACGTTTCTATTCTTTTTGGGCCAAACCCAAACACTAGGCCCAAACGAGCTCCCCTTCTCCTTATAGCTCAACACCAAGAAACATCAACCCATCAAAACATCATTTCCCCCACCCCACACTTGCCTTAGCAAGTGTCACCTAACAAAAGACTAAGTCCACTCGTAGGTATAAATGAAGGAAACGTGACCATAATTAAGGCTCAAGGAAGGTTTCTGACTGAGTAACGAAATGGCTATAAAACGAACGGTGGTCAGACCATTCAGTCAAGGCTGAGAGGGGCTACGAAGGTTTAATGTTGGGATAAGGCTTATTTGGCTATGGTTGGTCAAAGAGACGCCATGACCGACATCCTGTATTCTACTTAGGTGAACCTTTCTATTTCGCCTCGAGACTAGTGGTATGTGAAATGGTAGTAATCAAATTGTGCACAAAGTGTAGCTTACGTGAAATTAATAAACTCCATTCTCAAGACAATATCAAACCGCAGTGTACACGTTCAGAGTCTTACTAAGGTGATCACCACTCAAATGTTAGAATAACACATACAACACGGTGTTAAAAAAAACCTTGAAATTTTTTAAAAAATACCCAAAAATCGACTCAAACCCGGTCATAGGCTAAGTATACCACATACAAAGCACATTTAACAATAAAAACAAGAAAACGGCTAAGTTCCCCACCCCACACTTAAACGAAACACTGTCCTCAGTGTGTGAGAGATAAAGAGCGTAAAAGACTTAGCGGTTTGACCAAAAAGACCCGACAGAAAGGCGCACTCGTGACTCGAAACTCGTGTCAACCTCGTATAAATCCATCCCGTAACCTAAAGCGAGATTAACAGAAACAAAGAAAGCGCATGCACGGGACTAAGTCCACGTGCTAAAAAGCAAGCAATAGGGTAAGCGGGTGCATAAAATAACGAGTCCATGCCAAAGTGACGAGATCAAAGCATAATGAGGGGGGATACATGATATGCAATGGAAGGATACAATATAATCAATAAAAACAGAACATCCATGCAACAGATATAAACCAATAATAATATCCACGTCATCCCAAAGTATCAGTCATAAAGAAATGAAGGCATACACGGTCAAGCAGGCCTCAGGGGCTCAAAAGTAAGTGGGCGTGCATGCAGAAGTGAAGTGGAGCAGTCAGAATAATAGAAAAAAAAATCAAAAGTAGCTGAAACAGAACTAGCATAATAAATATAAGCAGGAAAGTGCAAGAAGACGCCTAGTCTGCTCCAGTGCCCTATCCATCAGTTGTGGAGTCAGGTGTGCTCGATGATGGTGCAACCACATCAGCTGCACTCTCAGTCTGTGTAGGTCCTACATCACCTGTCCTAACTGCCTCTGTCCCAGCCCCCGCTGTCCCAATCAAATCATCCAGAGCAATGTCATCAAATCCCTCTTCAGGCTCATCAACAAACGAATCCTCTATGACCCTCTACAAGTCCTCCTCAATCTCTGGAGTATACTGAAACGGTGAGACATCCAAATCCAATGAAGGAAGCTCAATCTGCCTCTTCTGAGCGAATACCCGCTGATTCTCCACTATGCCATTAAGTGTCACACTCAGACTGTCCATCCAATCCCGTTGTTTATGGGCAATGAGAAGCCCCTGCCGCTCACTAAGCCACGGACCCCCGGTTGTGGGTTGTTAAGACATATTTATATGATTATTAAAGGTTTATTTCATTATTATTTTCCCGACATTTGCGTAATTTGCATGAGAATTAAGGGTTTAAGTGTAAATATTGAATAAAGATGATTTTAAGAGGGTTGTATGCAAATTGATGATTTAAGTGTTGATTTAATGGAATTATTATTATTTGGATTTTATTACATTTTTGCGTTGTTTATTTATCATGTAGGTGTTAATTTTCATGCATATAATGAGGATAAATGAAGCTCAAGTCGAATTATTCAAGATAGAGTTGGAATTGGCTTGAAGAAATTGGATAAAGATGAAGAGATCCGATCCTCAGCAGTTCGAACGGGCGTCTTCATCTTGAGCAGAACGAAGTGGCGTATGCGTCCCATGCAAATCGTCGTAATCGTATTTTACATTCGAGAGTTCGGGCGGAGGATGAACGAGCGTTTACTCAGCGTCCAGGCATTCTGGACGGGCGTCCGCAAGACCAGACGGGCGTTCAAGGCCGACTTAACCCTAGCCGCCTTAAAATCCTATAAATAAAGCGGCAGCCCCAACCCTAATGGGATACTTTATACCAAAAATAATTGAGATTGCACTTTCACACCAAAAAGCTGCGGCCAGAACCCTAATTCCATAGAGATGAACTTCTCCAACTCAACAATCATCTTCAACATGATTGTTGGCTAAAAGCCTTGCAGTGAGTCGGCGGAGGAAGCTCATCAACAGCAAAACCAACTAGAGAGTTCGATACTGGATGTTTAGTGAGTTTAAGATCTAGTTTTTCATCACTTTTTAACGCTGTTTTACATTGCCATGTTTTGTTGAATTATCAATTCTATGAAACGATCTATTTATCTATCTTTATGCTTGAATAAATTTACGAAAGTCTGTTTATTTGAGTTCTCTTTCGTTTAAGTGATGCATCTAATTGTGTTGTAAGAGATTATGCATGATTAGTTGAGTAAGAGTTTGGAAACAATCTCGTGATTTCGTGTTGATTGCATGTTTAGTTTGTTTGAAAAGATAAACGAAACCCTAGAATTTGATTGAAGAAATTTAATTGAATTCGTGAAAAATCACTACTAAAAACTACATCTTTAGATCACCATCTAGTTGGGGGTTGTTGGTTGATGGGTGGACTCGTTGCCTCGCTGTGTTTTCCTTTAATTGGTTTAATCAAATCGTTTGCATAAGTTTAGTTTAAGTTCTAGTTTTTAAACCTTTAAATTTCCTGCAACTTTTCTGCAATTTTCTGTTCTGATCGTTTTACAGACGCTCGTCCGCAATAGTGAACGCCCGTCCGTTAGCTTTAGTTTCCAGACGCTCGTTCACTTTAGTGAACGTTCGTCCATCCTTCTGTTTTCTTATTTTTCAGCTTGTTTTTATTCCTGTTTTAGTTTTAATCCTTAGGTTTAGGTTTCAGTCAGTTTCAACCTTAGTTTAGATAGATAATTGTGACATAATCGATAGAATAATTGTCCCTTGATCCGACAAACATTCCACTCCCTTAGGACGACCCGTTAACATCCATTACTACAGATCCTTATACTTGGGGTGTTTCGGTTATAAATTGTAAAACTCGTTTTTACCGAACAAGTTTTTGGCGCCGTTGCGGGAGTCGGTAACGGTTGTCGGATTCTACTTAGGGCGCTTTTACGTGTCAAAAGGGGTCGTTAGGGCACACGGTAGTATTTTGACCATAACTTTCGGCTCGAGTGTCCGCTTGGAATGCGCAGACCCCAATTCGAAAGCTCGCTCCAACGCCGACGACGTGGTGAACCGCCGTAGGCCGCTCGATCGCGCGCTTTAGGTCAAAATCCACTGTTTTCCCCTCCATTTTGGCCCTAGAAGATTTCAACACGCTTTTTTACCGTCTTAGTGTTTTTCTTGTTTTTAAACTTTTCGTAGGTAGGTTTCTTTTCGAGTTTCGGTTTTTTATATTTTCTAAAAATAAGAAAATTAAAAATACTAAAAGCCTTTGGAACGAGTGTTCAACAACTTGAACGCCCGTCCACCTCAATTGCTTCTCTTCGAACGAACGTTCATTCAATCGAACGCAGCGTTGATTATGAACGAAACGTCCACTAACACCGACGCCTTGATTCGATCTGCTCAATCATCACTTCTTTTCTTTCTTCTCTTTTCTTTTCTTTTCTTTCTCCTCTAAACCATCTAATCTTTTCTAAACTGTTTCTAATCAACCCCAAAGGGTTGATTTCTTCCTTTTCCTTTCTTCTGGTGTATGCAAACGAGAAGTAAGAAGGGACTTCTGATCTTTGATCCTGAGCCTGAACGATCTATCCTTAGAAGAAGGATTCTCCCTGATTTGGACAAAATGGCGGATCAAGATCCACCAATTCCAAATCCTGATCCCCAAGCTCAATTAAATTTACTCCTTCAACAAATGCAAGCTCTGCGAAGAATGCAGAATCAGCAAGCTGGCATAAATCAACAACTTCAACAATTCCGCCAAAACCAGCTTAATTAGTTGAACCAGGACCCCTACACTCCATACCTTAATCAAGATTTTCTCGAGGGACATAGACCTATTCGTCCACCTGATATGGGGAGTAAATTTCGACCTTAAAAATGGAGTAGTTGCACTAGTCCAAAATAGCTCTTTCCATGGCATCGCTCAAGAAGACCCATACGACTTCTTGTCCACATTCGCATAAAATCGTGAAGCGTGCCATTATCCTGGTGTTGATTACGAGATCGTAAAGTTAAAGCTATTTCCTTTTGCTTTGAAAGGTGAAGCAAGTTGGTGGTTTAAATCGTTAGCACATCATTCCCTCCATACATGGAATGATGTCAAAAGAGCCTTCGCTTCTTAAGTGGGTTTCACCAGGCAAGATTATGGAGATGAAACGGGAAATAGCTACGCTTGAGCGAGATGGAGGATGAGACTGCTGGCAAGGCTTGGGAGAGATTAAATCATTGATGAGGAAGTGCCCCAATCACGGATATGATAGACATGAGTTGTTGGAACTATTTTACGAGAGTCTCTCTCAACCTAATAGAGACTATCTTGACTCCACACTCATGGATCCTTCTTGGGGAGGTGATGAGATCGCTCTGAGTGGTCGAGACCATCGCCAAGAACAATATGTGGTCGACTCCTAAGAAGACCAATATTGTTAAGAAAGAACGTCATGCAAGCAATCCCGATACACAACCGTTGGTTGCTCGGATGGAATTGATAAGCAAGCGGTGGCCAATCTTCGAGATGCAGCCTTCTAATTCAAATTATCTTGAAACAGGCAGGGGACGAGATGACGGAGGAGGTAAACTTAATGGATAATCAAAACCAACCCTTCCGAAACTTCAACCGTAACTAACTATTCAGATTTCAAAGACAAAACTTCAATCAAGCCAAGTTACCACCGCCCTTCAAATTCAATTCTTTCAACTCGAACTATCAAAGGCCGCCTCGAAACTCCCAAAGGCCTCAAGGTGGCTGGAATCAAACTCGAACAACAATCATACCACCTCATGTGTCCTCAACACAAATTCGATGAGTGGTAGACATGGTGAAGACTCGTCTACTAGTGTTAAAGCAATTGAGAGACAAGTTGGTCAAATGGCGGACCAAAAGCAAGCGAGACCTCACGGTAAACTCCTGAGTTATACCGAGAGAAATCAAAGTCGATGTGAATGTCTCAGACCGCCATTACACCTCGGTGGGAATATGGGCAAGAAGAGGAGTTGAACGGGCAAACTCGAGAAGTAGTAAGAAGGCTTGGACCCGGCAAGATGTCGGAAGCGAGTAGCCCCTCCCGACGCCATGAGTTCGGGGGAAATCGAAACCACATGCCGAAGAAAGCAACGATGAGGAGATTAGTGACAATTCTTCGGAGGATGAAAATAATTCGATGACGAGGAAAGGAATGTCAAGGGGCGGTACCCTCGACTAAGAAAAAGGAAGAAAAGTTTGTGAGATGGAAGGATAAGGAGGATGAGGCGATAAAGAATCAGGCCACGAAGAATGATAAAGCCCTTCCTTATGCACCAAGAGCAAGGAGAGAGCCTCGCCAAAGACAAGCAAATGATGGGGTGAGGAGGATACTTAGGGACACTAAAGTGAGTATGCCCTTAGCCGAGGTATTGTCCAAAATGCCTAAATGTACTAAGTATCTTAAAGAATTCAGTGGAGCAAGAGAAAGCTTCAGGATGGTGAAGAAGTGTTTCGCGAGGATTGCGCGATGGTTTCACGAAAAATTGTCATGTTTAGGTGACCCTGGCGCACCTTCAATCTCCTGTGAGATCGAAGGCCATTTATTCAAAAATGTCTTATGCGACTCAGGGGCCTCTATTAATGTGATGCCATTAAATGTATGCAAAAGCTCTCGGGTTAGATAAAAGGATGCGGAACGCCCGATTTCTCTTCGAGATGGTAGATAAATCTAGCCGGATCGCGGCGGTTGTGTAGCTAATGTTCTCCTTCAAGTTGAACATTTGGTCTTCCCTACCGACCGGGTTATCCTAGATTATCCACCGATAAGGAAATGCCTCTAATTCTAGGCCGAACCTTTTGACACTTCCAATGCTCTCATCGACTTCGCAAAAGATGATTACTTTTAGAGTCGGTGACACATCCGTCACCTTCACACGAGGGACAAGTCCTGATAGAACCATAACTGATGAAATATCGTTTGTCGAAGCTATCTATGAGGACGAAAAGGATGCCTACTCTGAAGAAACAGAGGAGTTGACAGAGATAGGTGTTTTTGAAGTCATGGACATTGAGGATCCGGCTGACTGCGGACCATCTTCTAATTCATTTCAAGCCGTAGGCATTGACGAGTCATCTTCACTCGCTCACATTGAGCCTCATTATTGAGTTAGAAGCATGGAGATGCCCAAAGAACAAACGATAATTTCGTAGAGAATCGAGTCGTGAAGACTTCATCCCTGGTGAAGAAGAAGCTCACGATGGGTAGTTGGGACGAGGTAGAATTTTGGAGAGAAGCTAGTCATTGGGAAGTAGATGATTGGGAAGAGCTGGCAGAAGAGCTTAAAGATGAAGAGTTAAGAAAAATGATCGATCACAAGAAAAAGGAAGCAAGTGTTGACCGGAGGATTCCAATGGATGATTTGATCCAGTACCTTTCTGGGGTTGAGCCTCGAAAAGATGAGGTGTTCTCATCACAACCACTTCAAGCTCATAAGGAGAAAGGTGGCCCGTTAAAGTCTAGTATTGAGCAACCACCTACCGATTTAGAGCTCAAACCGCTCAAACACCTTAAGTATATATTTCTTAAGGATGGAGATAAATTGCCTTTGATCATTTCTTCAAACTCGACCAAGAGCAAGAAGCACAAACCGATAGAAGTGCTTAAGAAAAACATCCTCGCGTCACGGTTGGCAAGTGGGTGATATCCGAGGATCACCCAGCACATATGCATGCATAAAATCCGAATGGAGGAAGGAGCTAAAAGGTAAGACAACCTCAGCGAAGGCTGAATCCGCATATGCAAGAGGTTGTCAAGAAGGAGGTTATAAAGTGGCTTGACATGGGAATCATCTACGCAATCGCCGATAGCGAGTGGGTCAGCCCTACTCAAGTTGTGCCAAAGAAGGGTGGTATTACGGTTGAAAAGAATGAAAAAGGGGAGGAAGTTGCCTACGCCTCGTGGATCGCTCACAGAGTCTCAGATCGACTATCGTAGACTGAATGAGGTTACTGCCAAGGACCACTTTCCCTTACCCTTCATTGACCAACTAATTGAAAGACTGAGTGGTCACAAGTATTATTGTTTTCTCGATGGATACTCTGGTTACTTCCAGATAGCCATCGACCCCAATGACCAAGAGAAGACAACGTTTACGTGTCCATCTGGTACTTTTGCTTTTCGTAGAATGCCATTCGGTCTATGCAATGCACCCGTGACTTTTCAACGGTGTATGTTGGCCATTTTTGATGGACTTGTTGAGAAATGCATGGAAGTCTTCATGGACGACTTCTCAGTCTACGGCGATAGTTTTGATGAAATTTTAGAGAACCAAGATATGGTACTCCAACGTTGCGTTGAGAAGAATCTGGTGCTTAACTGGGAGAAATGCCATTTTCTAGTAGACGAAGGAATAGTTTTGGGACACAAGGTGTCCAATGCTGGCATTCAAGTTGATAAGGCTAAGGTTGAAGCCATTGAAAAGATGACGTACCCAAAAACAGTGAAAGAGGTACGAGGTTTTCTAGGACATGTTGGCTTCTACCGGCGGTTTATTCGAGACTTTTCTACCATTGCCAAGCCTTTATCAAATCTTTTGAAAGATGATGTAGATTTCTTGTTCGATGCGAAGTGCAAAGAAGCTTTCAATTGTCTGAAAGACAAGCTTATCAGTGCCCCTATTTTAGTTGCACCTGACTGACCAAGCCTTTCGAGTTGATGTGCGATGCCTCTAATTACGCCGTAAGGCGCAGTTTTGGTCAAAGAGTTGATAAAAGGTTCAGGCCCATCTATTATGCGAGTCGTACCTTGAACCCGGCTCAATGCAATTATACTACGACTGAGAAGGAATTCTTAGCCGTCGCCTTTGCCATTGACAAGTTTAGAAGCTATCTTCTAGGGTCTCAAGTGATTGTATGGACAGATCATGCACTTTTACGCTACCTTATGGATAAAGCGGATGCCAAACCAAGGTTACTTAGATGGATTTTAATTCTACAAGAGTTTGACCTTGAGATTAAAGATAAGAAAGGTAGTGAGAATATTGTGGCTGATCATTTATCTCACTTAGTAAATGAGGGTGCAGAGAATCACAATGATATAGGCATTGATTTTCCGATCGAGCAATTGATGAAGCTTGAAACGGTTAGGCCGTGGTATGTCGACTACGCCAACTATTTAGCGAGTGGTCATTTAGAGGATATGACGTGTCGATCGAGAGAGGAAGAAGTTCTTTTCTGATCTTAAATATCTCGTATGGGAAGATCCTTATTTGTTCGAGTCCAGAAAGACGGGTTGCTTCGACGGTGTGTTCCCGAGCATGATCGGTGGGATATCCTAGAACAATGCCACAAATGGTCCCTACCGGAGTCACTATGGAACACCGAAGACGGTTGCAAAGATTCTTCAAGCCGGATTCTACTTGGCCGACTCTGCTTAAAGATGCGTAAGCCTTTTGTAAAGGTTGTGATAGGTGCCGAGAACCGGGCGGCAGAGTAGTAGGATGGAAATGCCACTTAAGCCCATTCTTGAATGCGAAGTTTTCGATGTATGGGGCATAGATTTTATGGGACCCTTTCCATCCTCATGTGGTAATAAGTATATCCTCGTCTGTGTGGATTATGTTTCAAAGTGGGTCGAGGCAATAGCCACCCAAACTAATGATCACAAGGTTGTAAAGAAATTCTTGCAAAAGAATATCTTTACTAGATTTGGCTGTCCGAGAGCACTCATTAGTGATGAAGGTACTCACTTTTGCAATGCGCCGCTTGACAAGATCCTTGAGAAGTATGGTGTCAAACATAAGATTGGTTCACCATATCATCCTCAAACTAGTGGCCAAGTCGAGGTAAGCAACCGGAGCCTGAAAAGAATTTTGGAGAAGACCGTGAACAATAATAGATCTAATTGGAGTCTCAAGTTTGGATGACGATTGTGGGCCTATCGTCGCATTCAAGACCCGATGGGCACGCCACCCTTCCAAATGGTCTATGGCAAAGCTTGTAATTTACCTGTCGAACTTGAACACAGAGCTTTCTGGGCAATTAAATTCTTAAATTTCGATAGCCAACTCTGTGGGGAGAAACGATTGTTACAATTGAACGAGCTCGACGAATTCAGACTCAGAGCGTACGAGAATGCTAAGCTTAGCAAGGAAAGAACGAAGATGCTCCATGACGCTAAGATCAAGGACCGAGAATTCAAAGTTGGTGAAATGGCTTTACTCTATAATACCAGACTTCACTTGTTTCCGGGTAAACTCAAGTCTAGATGGTCTGGTCCCTTTGAGATTCTCGAGGTTAATCCAAGTGGAGTAATTACGTTGAACGGGTATGTTAATCAAGCTTTTAAAGTGAATGGCCATCGACTTAAGAAATATTTTGGGCAACCAAAGGAAAAGCCTGAGATTCTTTATTTCCAAAGAAGAGATGAGAGTACAGATGTCCTGATTTGTGAAGAGATTCCATCTTATTTCTTTGAGTCAGATGATGATGACGTTCCTATATCCACCCGTAAGGTACCTTCTGCTGAGACTTCTGATCATACCACTATGTCTATGCCTATCATCCGCAAGAACAAGAAGAAGAGAGTCAGTGTAGTTTGGAGAGAAAAGTTTAATGATCTTATAGCACACTTGACTTGTTGTTGTGGTGAAAATCATTTCCGCCCCAATACTCCTGATTCTGATACTGAGGTGGCGGTAGTCAAACCAAAGTGGCCCGATCCGGGTTGATTCTTGAACTTTGTGTCAAGCTATTGACATTAAAAGAGCGCTCCTAGGAGGCAACCTAGTTTTCTTTGTTTGTTTTCTTTTCTTAGGTTGTTTTATTGTTTAGAAATGATACTTTAGTTGATTATGTGTTGATGGTTATTCCTCCTACATTCATTGTAAGTGTTTGGTGTTATGTGTTGCTCATATACCCCGTGTACCCCGAGATTATATGGTATGTCGAGTGTTGCAGATACTTTTGAGCAGGTTCACAAGCTTTTATGTCCAGTGTTGTCTATTCGAGTTGCAGCGGTACATTCATGCTCCGGCCTGACCTCTGCCAACTTTCATCCGACAACCACTGTTGAAATTAGCTAAGTTATCTTTTCTTTTATATTTGCACATTCTGAGGACATAATGTGATTTAAGTGTGGGGGGGTGTTTGGGTATGTTTTTATGCTATATCCTTTGAAATATGAGTGAATGTTAAATTTCTGCGGAATTTAAAATTTTTTGTGAGTCTCGAGCATATAATTGGAACTAGATGCTTGCTAGTTGTAGTTTTCTAACGATGATAGTATGTGACTTAGTGAGATAATTATAGCATGTCTTTACTTTCATGGAGCTAGTATTCATTTTTCACTCACGAAAGCCTTTGATTTTGAAGCATGACTTTTGAATTATATCCTTTCATTATTTTTTATGATTTATCTTAGGAAGATCAGTATAGTTACACCTAAGTTGGACCGTGTACTGTGAATATCATAAAGTTTGAATGTGATAAGTGAGATGTAACTTATGACTTTGAAAAGTGAATAAATAAAGTGAGTGAGCAATTATTAATAAATACGTTTGTCGGAAGCTGGTTTATGATTGGAGTGCGGTAGGGCATTATCTCGAAATGTCCTATACCACTATGATGACCAAAAGCTCACGACAGTCAGGAGAAGCTACCTTATGATTTGAGTAAGGTAGGGTGTTATCACGAAACATCCTATTCTACTATGATGGGTAAGAGCTTATTCTGATATGCGTCAAATTTGAAAATTTTGGAAATGATGAGTAAGAATAAAGTGAAGTCTTTGTTATCATGGATCTTATACCCAGTAGAACCGCATGATATGTTGTAGGGATTATCCTACTGAGTGCGTGGGAAGGCTTTGAGTGGAGCTATTACTGTCTGTACCTAGGATAGTCATTGGAATTTTTGGGAGGATATTTCTTTGAAAGGCTTGTTAAGATTGAGAACGGCTTGTCACACACACACAGAATCTATCTCTGCGATGGTATTGTTTGCTATAGTTATTGTATCTTTTGTTACGTGAGTTAGAGATCTATGTGGATTATTTATAAAGTTGAGCTATAGTTTTGATTGTTTTGTCCGAGGACGTACAAAAAGTTAAGTGTGGGGGAGTTGTTAAGGCCATATTTATATGATTATTAAAGGTTTATTTCATTATTATTTTCCCCACATTTGCGTAATTTGCATGAGAATTAAGGGTTTAAGTGTAAATATTGAATAAAGATGATTTTAAGAGGGTTGTATGCAAAATTGATGATTTTAAGTGTTGATTTAATGGAATTATTATTATTTGGATTTTATTACATTTTTGCGTTGTTTATTTATCATGTAGGTGTTAATTTTCGTGCATATAATGAGGATAAATGAAGCTCAAGTCGAATTATTCAAGATAGAGTTGGAATTGGCTTGAAGAAATTGGATAAAGATGAAGAGATCCGATCCTCAGCAGTTCGAACGGGCGCTCATCGATCTTGAACAAGCGCCCGTAAGTGAATCAAGGCGTCCATGCAAATCCGAGAATCGTATTTTACATTCAGAGAGTTCAGACGGAGGATGAACGAGCGTTTACTCAGCGTCCAGGCATTCTGGACGGGCATCCGCAAGACCAGACGGGCGTTCAAGGCCGACTTAACCCTAGCCGCCTTAAAATCCTATAAATAAAGCGCCAGCCCCAACCCTAATGGGATACTTTATACCAAAAATAATTGAGATCGCACTTTCACACCAAAAAGCTGCGGCCAGAACCCTAATTCCATAGAGATGAACTTCTCCAACCCAACAATCATCTTCAACATGATTGTTGGCTAAAAGCCTTGCAGTGAGTCGACGGAGGAAGCTCATCAACAACAAAACCAACTAGAGAGTTCGATACTGGATGTTTAGTGAGTTTAAGATCTAGTTTTTCATCACTTTTTAACGCTGTTTTACATTGCCATGTTTTGTTGAATTATCAATTCTATGAAACGATCTATTTATCTATCTTTATGCTTGAATAAATTTACGAAAGTCAGTTTATTTGAGTTCTCTTTCGTTTAAGTGATGCATCTAATTGTGTTGTAAGAGATTATGCATGATTAGTTGAGTAAGAGTTTGGAAACAATCTCGTGATTTCGTGTTGATTGCATGTTTAGTTTGTTTGAAAAGATAAACGAAACCCTAGAATTTGATTGAAGAAATTTAATTGAATTCGTGAAAAATCACTACTAAAAACTACATCTTTAGATCACCATCTAGTTGGGGGTTGTTGGTTGATGGGTGGACTCGTTGCCTCGCTGTGTTTTCCTTTAATTGGTTTAATCAAATCGTTTGCATAAGCTTAGTTTAAGTTCTAGTTTTTAAACCTTTAAATTTCCTGCAACTTTTCTGCAATTTTCTGTTCTGATCGTAGTCAGACGCTCGTCCGCAATAGCGAACGCCCGTCCGTTAGCTTTTAGTTTCCAGACCCTCGTTCACTTTAGTGAACGCTCGTCCATCCTTTTGTTTTCTTATTTTTCAGCTTGTTATTATTCCTGTTTTAGTTTTAATCCTTAGGTTTAGGTTTCAGTCAGTTTCAACCTTAGTTTAGATAGATAATTGTGACATAATCGATAGAATAATTGTCCCTTGATCCGACAAACATTCCACTCCCTTAGGACGACCCGTTAACATCCATTACTACAGATCCTTATACTTGGGGTGATCGATCATTTTTCTTAACTCTTCATCTTTAAGCTCTTCTGCCAGCTCTTCCCAATCATCTACTTCCCAATGAGTAGCTTCTCTCCAAAATTCTACCTCGTCCCAACTACCCATTAGAGCTTCTTCTTCACCAGGGATGAAGTCTTCCTGACTCAGTTCTCTGAAATTATCGTTTGTGGCTGGGCATCTCCATGCTTCTAACTCAATAACAGGCTCAGTGTGAGCGAGTGAAGATGACTCGTCAATGCCTACGGCTTGAAATGAATTAGAAGATGGTCCGCAGTCAGCCGGATCCTCAATGTCCATGACTTCAAAAACACCTATCTCTGTCAACTCCTCTGTTTCTTCAGAGTAGGCATCTTTTTCGTCCTCATAGATAGCTTCGACAAACAATATTTCATCAGTTATGGTTCTATCAGGACTTGTCCCTCGTGTGAAGGTGACGGATGTGTCACCGACTCTAAGAGTAATCTGTCCTTTGCAGAAGTCGATGAGAGCATTGGAAGTGTCCAAAAAGGTTCGGCCTAGAATTAGAGGCATTTCCTTATCAGGTGGATAATCTAGGATAACCCAGTCGGTAGGGAAGACCAAAAACTTGAAGGAGAACATTAGCTACACAACCGGCTGCAGTCCGGCTAGATTTATCTACCATCTGAAGAGAAATCGGGCATTCCCGCATCCTTTTATCTAACCCGAGCTTTTTGCATACATTTAATGGCATCACATTAATAGAGGCCCCTGAGTCGCATAAGACATTTTCGAATAAATGGCCTTCGATCTCACAGGAGATTGAAGGTCTGCCAGGGTCACCTCGCTTAACAGCAATTTTCTGTGAAACCATCGCGCAATCCTCGCGAAACACTTCTTCAGCCATCCCCTGAAGCTTTCTCTTGCTCCCACAGAATTCTTTAAGATACTTAGTACATTTAGGCATTTCAGACAATACCTCAGCTAAGGGCATACTCACTTTAGTGTCCCTAAGTATCCTCCTCACCCCATCATACTGCTTGTCTTTGGCGAGGGCTCTCTCCTTGCTCTTCGGTGGATAAGGAAGGGCTTTATCATTCTTCGTGGCCTGATTCTTTATCGCCTCATCCTCCTTATCCTTCCATCTCACAAACTTTTCTTCCTTTTTCTTAGTCAGGGGTACCGCCCCTTGACTTTCCTTTCTTTCCTCGTCATCAGAATTATTTTCATCCTCCGAAGAATTGTCACTAAGCTCCTCATCGTTGCTTTCTTCGGCATGTGGTTTCTGATTTCCCCCTCCTGAACTCATGGCGTCAGGAGGGGCTACTCGTTTCCCGACATCTTGCCGGGTCTAGCCTTCTTACCACTTCTCAGAGTTACTTCGTTCAACTCCTCTTCTTGCCCATATTCCCACTGAGGTGTAATGGCGGTGCAGACATTCACATCAGATTGATTTCTCTCGGTATAACTCGGGAGTTTACCGTGAGGTCTCGCTTGCTTGCCGGTCTCGCCATTTGACCAACTTGTCTCTCAATTGCTTTAACACTAGTAGACGAGTCTTCACCATGTCTACCACTTTCATCGAATTTGTGTTGAGGACACATGAGGTGGTATGATTGTTGTTCGAGTTTGATTCCAGCCACCTTGAGGCCTTTGGGAGTTCTGAATCGCCTTTGATAGTTCGAGTTGAAAGAATTCGAATTTGAAGGGCCAGTGGTAACTTGGCTTGATTGAAGTTTTGTCTTTGAAATCTGAATAGTTCTGTTCGGTTGAAGTTTCGGAAGGGTTGGTTTTGATTATCCATTAAGTTTACCTCCTCCGTCATCTCGGTCCTGCTGTGTTTCAAGATAATTTGAATTAGAAGGTCAGATCTCAAGATTGGCCACCGCTTGCTTATCAATTCCATCCGAGCAACCAACAGCTTGTGTATCGTGATTGCTTGCAAGATTTTCTTTCTTAACAATATTGGTCTTCTTAGAGTCGACCACATATTGTTCTTGGCGATGGTCTCACCACTCAGAGGCGCCTCATCACCTCCCCTAGAAGGATCCTCTGAGTCCATCGAAATGTTTTAGATATTCTCTACTATTTCTTTTTGGGATATGTATGTCTTGTAAAGTGCCTCATTATAGTTTTTGAATATTTCTAACTTAGATGGGAAACCGGGCTAGTTTTGGTTTGAATAACTTTCAAATTGTGGAACTTAGTGGAAGTTTATTATGGCTATGCACACACTCACTTGGGTGAACTTCTAAGTTAATAAATATGCTTCATATTTGCATAGATGTTTATTTATCTCGAGTTGGTTTTGTTTTGTTTTGCTCGGGGACGAGCAAAAGTTTAAGTGTGGGGGTGTTGTTCAGGGTCAATTTGTAGTGTTTTTAATGATATATTTTACATCAATTTCCCCCGTATATGGATGTTTTTCATAGAAATCGAGCTTATAATCGATTAATTGAGTAAATAGTGTTTTTAATAGGTTAATTGCAAAATGTAACGATTTATGTGCTTAAATTGGGATTTTATGTTATTTTGGGATTGTGTTACGCTTTGGTATATTTTCCTATGTTATAGATACATATTTTGGCATGCAAGAGGATTAAATGATGAGGTTTTGCATGGAAGAAAAGTGAAATGGAAGGAAGATGGAGATAAAGCTTGGAATGAAGCTTTCAAGCAGCCAAACTTCCGACGCAATTCTTGATATGATATACACTGATTTGACTCTCTCCCTCAAGAGAAGATTTGTAGGGCTTGAAGAGAGGATTCTACAGGATCTTGAATCACTTCATTCCGACTTATGAGGCCCGAGATATGAGCGTTACAAGTTTGAATAATGATGTTGTGGTATTGGAAAATCCCGAAAACGACTCGGGATACGACGGGCTAGTCAAAAAGGCGTTTTCTGAAGTAGAGTCCTTAATGAAAGTTGTAGAGTTTTCCGAGAGCTTAATTATGACATTCGGATCATAATTTTTGGAGGTCTACAACTCAAGATATGGATTTTAGAAGTTTGAGTCCAGACTTGAACTAGCGTCCAAGGTCCAAAATTGATACAGAGCCTTCAGCCGTGCCTCAAACGAACGTCCAGCCTCCGTCCAACGCCGACTTAAGCTTTCCTTCTTTTATCCGCATGCAAATCCTAATTAATTTAGGATTCATTCAGCCGCCTTATTACTTCAAACCCTAGCCGCCTCTCCTACCTATATATATACAGCCCTTGCATGCAACCCTATCATATATAATTCACACAATTATTTCCTGCGGCAACATAAAAGCAGCAGCAGTTCTTGAGAGACTCAAGGCCGGTCACCCGAGCCTTGTGCTCGGGTGACCCGGGTTAGATTAGGTGTAGTTTTTCTCGTCTTTTTCGTTAGTGATTCATGGATTCAACAATTATACCAACGATGTGAGTTTGTTTTCTTCAATTTATTCAATCTTTATTTATTTTTATGATCTTTAATTTATTTTGTATCGTTCTATGATTTTGATGTTTTGATGTGAATTAGATCGAAAGATCAGTTTGCTATTGATACGTTTACAACATACGGAAGTTGCATAAACGCTAGATCACCATAGAAAGATAGGGTTTTTAGCCATTAATGATGACAAGTTAATGAGTTAGATTCCTAGGTTGTTAGGTTCTTTAAAAACGAGAGTTAATTGAATCTGCACCCAAGTTTTGTTTGGCAAATCAGTCTCAACATTCGAAAGATGAGAGATAGATAATTGAATTCACCACGAAAGTGGGCTTTCATAGCTTGAGAGATAAGTTCACTAAGAGATTAGGGATTTGTGTCTCGTGAAAGGGCGAAACCACAAACTGAATTAGAATCATGAGATTAACTAGAATTGAAATCACTTAGGTTTGTACTTTGGTTGTTCACATGTTTCTTAGGTTAGATTTATTTTGATTGTTCTTTTATGTTTTTCTGTTTTTATGCTTTTGCTTTTCGTTTATTTGTTTTTGTTGAGTAGCAATTGGGAGGATTACTAGGATTAGATTCTACATACCTTTTCCCTGTGGATCGACCCCTAACTCATTACGCTTTACTAGCAACAACCCGATGTTTTGGTCGGTTAGGAGTTAGTTTTGCATATAGGTTAGGGTTATAAATTTTCTTTTGTTATTGATGCAAAATCTCCGCAACATGGGTGTAGAAGGTGGAGGTATAGGTGTGGTGGAAGGTCCAGCAGTGAAAGGTGGAGGTGGAGGTATAGTAGTGGTGGTGATGACAGGTGGAGGTATAGGGAGTGTGGTGGATGTAGTGGAGGTGGCGGAGCGGAGGACGGTGTGGATAGGTCGTGGGGTGGGCCTAGGAGGTTTTGAAGCGGTGCGGGCATTGAACGGCTTTGGCACCACTGGTAGATTCTTCTTTCTTAAGATTTGATCATCGGGATATTCATCGACTGGCACTCCCTTGCACTAACCATAAATGAGGTAAGGGCACATGATCATACGACGTCTGACCTTCTGGTTTTCTCTAAATTCCTCGAAAATAGTTTTCCCGACATCTACCTTGAGATTATAGTGCAGAGCATACAACAATTGCAAATCCTTGATATGGAAATGCGTTATGTTGTCCTTCGGTAGCAGACGATTCTGAGAAAACTTTGCCTTTACTTTCCACTCATCATGCCAGTTTTTCGTCACCAATTGACTTCGTGCATTACTCCCCTTAGAAACCCACTGTAAGTCTGGATTGATGGCCTTCCTCATCTCCTCTAACGGATCCGGAGTCTCAGTATTACCCCAATGCGATCTCTCTGCAAACCAACTAATATAATCTTATCCCTCAAAAGTAGGTATCCGTTAGTAATCATTAATGGCCTTGACAGACCACGGGACATTGACCTCTCTCACCTTGATGAACCCTGACTCTAGATTGGCCACACTGAAGTTCGCATACCATTCCTGGACTAGTGAGAGATTGAGATTCCCCTCTGGCTCATAAATCAAATTATTCCACCCTCTCTTCATCAAGTCATCAATGAAAGCTTTAGAAACAGCCTTGAGGTCTAACCCCCTCTCATAACACATGTTCTTCACAGCAATGTACTCATTATAGTTGGAGAAAGCCACCGGTGAGTTAAAACGCTGCTCGAATGGTATAGGGTCATTAGGAGGAGGAGCTAGTGGAGGGTCTTGCTCGGGGGCACTCTGTGGAGGGGTAGTTTGTGGGGGAGGTGGAACAGGTGTCGTTACAGTTTTGGCTCTCAATCGTGCCAAAGGCACATCGCTCTCAAGGTCCGTTGCCTCCTCACTATCACTACTAGAATTTCTCCCCTCACTGTCCGGTTCAAAATCCTCGTCTGAAGTCTCATCTCTCAACTGTCCAGCAGGCCTAAGGGCTCGAGGATTCCTACTCTCTGCACGGCCCGTGTCACTAATCCGAATACCACCCTTAGGTATCCGGGGATAAACTAGGGTTTTTTGCTTTTTTGGCATATGTTTAGCTACCGGTTGTTTCCCTTTACCCTTATCCTCGGTTTCTTTCCGTTTAGTTTCTCTCATTATCTCTGAACTCACCCAAACACCACCAATCAACCAAATCAACAAACAAAACCGACCCGGTTATCGTCCAACCGGGATTTCAAAACAAACCAACCAACCACAACGCAATACCCCAAGAGAGCCACACCATTCATTATCGATCAACAACATAAGCAAAACAAACAGAAATAGGATACCAATCAATAATCAATGAATAACGGGGTAGGGGCGGTAAACCAAAATAGGCAAAAACTGACCCTAACCGAAACTTAGAAGTGAAACCAAAATGTACCTGTACTATGCTTAAATGAGACAACACGAATGATTCGGAGCGAAGAACTCGCCTCGAAACGTCAATGGGGGTCGAAATCGACCTAGGCAAATAATTGCCAAAAGTGAAGATCGAATCAAGGAATCGGGGAATTTGTTGGTGGATTGGAGTAGTGGAATCAAAAGAAGAGATTGAGAGGTGTTGTTTGGAGTTTAAATCGCCAAAAACGGAGTAAAATTGAGTGATTTCGAGTGGAATGGGTAAGAGTGGCAGCCGGACTTTGGTTAGGTTTTGAAGAAAGAAATCTGGAACGCCGGTTTGAATTGCAGGGTATTTAAAGAGGATGGGCCCAAACGTGCGTTTGGAATAAGTGGAACGCGCGTTTCGCATGCTCAAACGCGCATTTGAGAAGTGAATCGTGCGTTTGGGACAAGAAATTAAGAACTGAGAGTTGAGGCTTTAAACGCGCGTTTGAAATGGTTCTAAACGCGCGTTTGGAAAGGGGAAAGTTTTAAATGCGAGTTTGACAGGGCTAAACGGGCGTTTTGACCAGAAACTAAGATAACACAAGATTTCTACCCCACACTTAATTTTAACCGCCCCGAGACCACTAGAAACACCAAACCTACTCAACAAAAACTACGAGATGGTGGGTTGCCTCTCCCAAGCGCCTTTGTTTTACGTCGTTGGCTCAACAAGATGGATTATTCGGTGCCAACTTTTTCAAATTTATACCGTTGGCACGAGAGAAATGGTAGAATGATGGAAAGATGGATTGAAAATTATACGTGTCAGGATTAAAGTCCATGACAAGAGTCACAAGATTCATCACAAGGTATGGGGTCCTCGAGACTCACTATTTCTAGTGCTTCATCATAAGGGAACCTCTCGTACCTTTTTAACCGGAGACCATTAGTGGTGAATGTGCCAAACTTAAGATGGGTGATTTCAAAAGGCACCGGACGGATAGATTTTAGATACCACATAAGGACCGGACCATCTAGACTTCAACTTGCCTTGAAAAAGATGCAGACGAGTATTGTAGAACAAGATCTCATCACCTTCGTTGAAAGCAGGAGGTTTGATAAACTTATCGTGAAGCAACTTGGTATTTTTCTTATACTTAGTCGAAAGATCGTATGCACAAAGGCGGAACTCATCTAGTTCATTTAATTGGGCCATACGCTTTTCACCAATTAAGGTGTCATCGAGGTTTAGCATTTTGACAGCCCAATAAGCCTTGTGTTCAATTTCTACGGGAAGATGACAAGATTTGCCATAGACTATCATGTAGGGTGACATGCCTAGGGGTGTTTTGAAGGCTGTCCTATGGGCCCACAAAGCGTCATCTAACTTCAACGACCAACTCTTGACATTAGTATCTACCGTCCTCTCTAGGATACGCTTAATACCCCTATTCGTAACCTCAACTTGACCACTCGTTTGGGATGATAAGCGGTACCTAACTTGTGTTTCACCCCATACCTCTCTAAAAGCTTGTCAAACGGCTTGTTAGCAAAATGGCTTCCATTATCACTGATTATTGCACGAGGTACCCCAAACCGACTAAAGATATTTCTTTTAAGAAAGCGGATAACAACATTCCTATTGTTGGTGGGTGATGCCAAGGCCTCAAACCGTTTCGACACATAATCACAGGCTACTAGGATATATTTGTTACCGCAAGAGGAGGGATAGGGGCCCATGAAATCAATGCCCCAAACATAAAAAACATCACAAACAATGATCGGCTTTTGAGGCATTTCATTTCTCCTAGAAATTCGCCCTAACCTTTGACAAGCATCACAAGATTTCACATAAGCATGTGCGTCTCGGAATAGAGTTGGCCAATATATCCCACTTTGCAATGCTTTCAAAGCGGTCCGTTGCCCCGAGAAGTGGCCTCCGGCCTCTTTATCATGACAAAACGAAAGCGCACTCAAAATCTCACATTCAGGGATGCATCTCCTTAAGATGCCATACGAACACAACCTATATAGGGAAGGGTCCTCCCACACATACTTACCTACCTCACTCAGAAATTTACGCCTTTGATTCGAGTCATAGTCAGGGTCTACGAAGCTACACTCGTGACAGTTAACAAAAGGAGCGAACCATGGACCACCTTCTTTGCCGACTTTTAGAAAGTTACCTTTCTTAGCCAGAAGAAGGGTGTCGAGTGCATAAAGTTGCTCGTGCGGAAAGGAGTCATTTATCTCAATTTGTGCTTTCACCAACTCTTCACTCAGCTCTATACGACTTAAGTGGTCGGCAACGACGTTCTCACACCCTTTCCAATCACGGATTTATAGATCAAACTCTTGCAAGAGCAAAATCCACCTCAAGTGGCGGGGCTGGGCATCTTGCTTGGCGAAGAGATAACGCAATGCGGCATGATCCATGTGCACAACTACCCGTGAGCCTACAAGATGAGACCGAAACTTATCGAACGCAAAGACAACCGCTATAAGCTCTTTTTCAGTGGTGGTGTAGTTTTGTTGGGCCGGATTCAAGGTATGGCTAGCATAGGCAATAGGCTTGAAGATTTTATCGATCTTTTGACCAAGGACCGCACCAACCGCGGTGTCACTCACATCACACATCAACTCAAACTCTTGGTCCCACTTTGGAGCAACTAAGATATGAGCGGATACAAGCAATTGCTTGAGCAAAATAAATGCTTCAATGCAAGCTTGGTCGAAATCAAACGGGACGTCTTTTCCAATAATAAGGGTAAGAGGAAGGGCTATTTTCGAGAAATCCTTAATGAACCTACGATAGAATCCCACATGGCCTAGAAAAACCCCTAAGAGTCTTTAGGTTAGTGGGCATAGGAAGCTTAGCTATCGCTTCTACATTAGCCTTGTCGACTTCTAAACCCTTACTAGATATCTTATGCCCTAAGACTATCCCTTCAGTGACCATCAAATGACACTTCTCCCAATTTAGCACTAAGTTTATCTCCTCACATCTACTCAACACTTTTTCTAGATTGTCTAGACACTCCTCAAAGGAATCACCAAATACGCTAAAATCATCCATAACGACTTCTAAGAATTTTTCAATCATATCCGCAAATATGGCAACCATGCATCGTTGGAATGTCGCGGGTGCATTACACAACCCAAAAGGCATTCTACGGAAAGCAAAGGTACCATAGGGACAAGTGTATGTAGTCTTTTCTTGGTCCTCTAAAGCCACATGTATTTGGTAATAACCACTAAACCCATCAAGGAAACAATAAAAAGCATGGCCACTCAATCTTTCCAATATTTGATCAATAAAAGGGAGGGGGAAATGATCTTTACGGGTTTGGTCATTTAGCCTATGATAATCAATACAAATTCTATGACCACTTACCAAACACTTAGGCACCTCCTCACCTTTGTCATTGATTTCAACGGTCATACCTCCCTTCTTTGGCACCACTTGGGTGGGACTCACCCACTTGCTATCCGAGATGGCATAAATGATCCCAAGCTTTAACATCGTGACCACATCCTTCCTCACAACCTCTTGGAGGTGTGGATTGAGCCTTCTTTGAGGTTGCCTCACCGGTTTTGCTCCATCTTCTAAAATAATCTTGTGTTGACAAATGGTGGGACTTATACCCTTGAGGTCACACATCTTCCACCCAAAAGCACGCTTATGCCTCTTAAGCATTGTCACCAACTCCTCTTCCTGCAAGGCCGTTAGTGTAGCAGAAATAATCAGAGGAAGTAAATCATTATTTTCAAGAAAAACATACTTCAAATGGGGTCGAAGCGGCTTCATTTTCAAATCTTTCGGTGGGTCTTCAATTGATGGTTTCTCTAGTTCCCCTTCAAGACCAAGATCAATCTTCTCGGTCTATTTTTCACCCACGAAAGCCGTCTCTTCAAGTTCTATTGCTTCCTCTTACAATTCTTCTTCTTCATCAGGTTCCGTGCCCACTTTTACCATGCATTCATCGGGCTCATCTTTATATTCCTGCATATCAACATGTTCCGAAACGCAAGAATATATAGCATCAATAGAAAAACAGTCCTCGGTGCTCTCCTTAGGATGTTTCATGGCTTTATAGACATTGACCGCGACTCTTTCCTCACCAACTCGCAAAATAATCTCACCGCTTGCGACATCTAACAAGGTCCTTCCGGTGTTTAAGAAGGGACGTCCTAACAACAAAGGTGTTTTGGAGTCCATCTCCATATCTAATACCATAAAATCTACCGGGAAGGCAAACTTATCCACTTTGACAATGACATCCTCTATCACTCCCATAGGCTCCCTAATAGACCTATCCGCCATTTGAAGGGTCATCCTCGTTGGCTCCAACTCTCCTAGGTCTAGACTCTCATATATAGCACGGGGAATTAAGCTTACGCTAGCTCCTAAATCACATAAAACGCTAGGAAAATGAGTTGTACCAATAGTAACCGGAATAGTAAAACTACCCTTGTCTATAACCTTCGGGGGAATCCTAGATTTAGCATCAAAAATGGCGGAACACTCTTCATTCAAACAAACAACCTCTTGAATTTTACCCTTCTTAGTTAGCAACTCTTTTAAGAACTTACAATAAGAGGGCATGTTTGCAAGTGCTTCAATAAAAGGAATGTTCAAATCAATTTTCCGCAAAATCTCAATAAATCGGGTTTGTGCCTTATTCAAGCAACTTTGTCTATGATTCTTAGGGGGATAAGGGAGAGTACTCAAATCAAAATCTTTAGAAGGGGGAGGGATCATACCTTTCTTACCTTTGGTGTGTGGGGAAGACGGCTCTTTCATTGGCTCTTTCCTTCTCTTCTAGTTAGTCCCTCCTCTTTCACATCAATAACCATATAATCTCCCCTAGCTTGAGCTTCTTTCCTTTCAACTTCCTTCTTCTTGACATATTCCTCATGATCTTCATCATCTTCAATCCCATCAATATCACCATCCATGGCCCCCGCTTCGGCCTCAATAGGAGCTTTTCTAGCTTTGTCCTCCCATAGGATCTTCTTTTCACCACTAGTTCTCAACACTTTACCATTTCGAGTTAAGATAGCGCTTACATTTCTTGGATTCTTCTCGGTGTTACTCGGTAATCCGCCTTTCAACTGTACATGTTCCACCACTTGACCAAATTGAGTTTCAAGATTTTTTATGGCGGAACCATGTTTGTAGTTCATCTCAACCATGTCCTTCTTTATCTCCGCAAATTTTTTGTTCATTTGCTCCAATATAAGATCGGTTGAACTCTTTTGAGGTATAGGAGCCAAAGGAGGAGGGTTTTGATAAGTGTTAGATCCTTGTTGGTTGTACCCTCTTTGTTGTTGCCTTTGGTGTGGAGGTTGATAGAATTGACCTTGAGAAGATTGGCCTTGTCTATAACCTTGGTTTTGGCCTTTGTTTTGATTTCGGTTCCAACCTTGATTGTTGTTATTCCTCCAAGAACCATCACCTTGATTTCCATAGTTCCCTCCTTGACCTTGTCCCACAAATTTTACATCTTGGGATTCTTCATACGGTTGCCCACCTTGTTGTTCCCCCATGTATTGGCCTTGATACTGGCTTTGCAATTGATTTTGATATTGGGGCCCCGCATTCCATTGTTCCATTGAACAAATATTCATCATCCGCTTAGCTAACTCATTCATGTTATCTTGAGATAGAGTACTAGGTTGCCCTTGAGTTGAGGATTGAGGATAAGCCATATTTTGAGCTTTGGTCGTCATCCTACAATCCTTTGCCGAGTGTGGTCCACTACAAATTTGGCAAAGTTTAGCACTCTCATTCTCTTTTTGCAATCTCCCCAATTGTTGCTCCATCTTTTGTACTTGATCATGGTATTGATCATTTGCCTCAACTTCTTTCACTTCAACCAAACCGGGCTTCTTACTTCTTGTCCCCTTTCGACTTGACAATATATATTGCCTCAAGGTCTCGGAAATCTTCTCTATTTGGTTCATAGCCACTTCGGATACCATGCTCATAATATCTCCATTGCATGAAGCATGCAAGGTACTTTGATGCACTTGGTCCAAACCCCGGAAGAAAGCATGAACTACCTCATAAGATCTCAACCCGTGCCCCGGGCACTCTCCCAACAAAGCCTTAAACCGATTCCATGACTCATGTAGCTCTTCTCCTTCATAAGCATTGAACGACATAATGGCTTCTTTCATGTCCATGGTCTTCGATGGGGGATAATACTTGAGTAGAAAAGTCTTAATCACTTCCTCCCATGTATGCAAAGAATCATTAGGCAATGAATCATACCACCGCTTGGCTTGCTCTTTCAAGGCGAACGGGAAAAGCATAAGTTTGAGCGCCTCATCACTCACTCCATTGATCTTAGTCGAGTTTACTATTTGGACAAAGTGATCAATGAACAAGTGAGGATTTTCTAAAGCGGTTCCGTTGAATATAGCATTGTCTCCCAACAAATGTATGATGTTTCTGTTCAATTCCAAATTGTTGGCGGCCACTGGCGGCATTCGAATTGGACTATGCCCCATAGTTTCCGTGGGAGCTAACACAAAGTCTCTACAAGTCAATCCAACTTGATTTTGCTCTTGTTGACCATTAAACCAATTAAGCATCGCATTTGCACCTTGATTGTGAGCTTGATTTTGGTTCTTGTTGAAATTGATTCAGCATCCATGCATTGAACTGTTGCATAACAATGGGATCTATTTGATTCCTTTGGGCCTCATGTTGAACATTTTGTGGTATAGGCCCATTCGCATTCACATGGTTATTACCTTGTCCATTCCCACCTCCTTGTGCATTGTTGTTGACTAGAGGCGGGTTTTGATTCGGGATTCCATTGTTGTTCCCCAAATTTCCTTCCACGCCTTGTCCACCATTTTGTGCCATGTCGGATCCTCCTCCCAACTCACCCAAACTATTCTCTTCAAAGACCGAACTCGACTCCTCTACTTGACGACCTCTTCTTCTTTGACTATTTCTACGCCTTGCCTAAGCCTCAATTCCGTCTATGTATGGATCGAGTGGTGTTTGAGATCTCCGGGCCATGCACTACAAAAAGCAAACAACACGAAAATAGTAAAATAAAACCTAGGCCCAAGCCTTCGGTTCACTTGCAAGATATCACAAATAGCACACTATTCCCCGGAAACGGCGCCATTTTGATTGAGCTTAATTTCACCCCAACAAAAACAATTTATAAAGGATTCGAAACCGTGGGTAAACTAACTCTCTAACCGGCAGTGTACCGGGTTGATTGCTAGAATAGCTACAGGAGTACGAGGTCGAACCCAAAGGAATCGTGTTTGCAAGTACCAAAGTGAACGTAATGCTTAGTCTAGGTGATCAATGATTTTAAAGTATTTATAACTACAACGACACTAACGTGATTCCTACTAACGAGTTTAAAAACAAGAAAGAGAGAAGATTAAACTACTAGGTTTTTTAAGATAGATTAAGGGACATAGCCGAACCATGATCAAAATAGCTAGTTTCACCCCAAGGAATGACAAAACCGGGAGTGTGCATTAAACAAACGAACTCTTGTATTCAATCTCACGGGTGCGAACTCCTAATCCCGGTGCCAAGGTCTGAACAACTCTCTCTTAACACCTTATGCCAAGCAAGCTAACCTTCCTTAAGGAAGATTCACTCACAAGGCATGTTATGCACAAGAGCAGCTTAAACGTTAAAACGAGTGACCTCACTATTTGCAATGATCTTAGAACCCTTTTCCCACACCCCTCCATCTGAACAACTCTCAAGATTGATGTGTGTGATTTTGGCCTAGGGGATCAATCTAGCCCAAATCTGTTATAACAAGTTCTAAGACGTGAAACATGCAAGATACAATAATAACAAGCACTACCCACTCCCAACTTCATCACCCAAAGGGTGATTTCACTAAATTTCACATGATTCGACTATGAAAAGGGTTTAGCTACTCATTATACTAGTTAAAACATACACAAGACAGTAAATAAAAGCCATAACAAGTAAAAGAAAGGAGAAAATTACCATTAAATTGCAGAAATTCGAGATTAGATCCAAAAAGTACAAAATAAAGAAGTAATTAAAAGGTGGTCTCTTAGTGTTTGGAATGAAAATCTAAACTAAGAAATTGAAAGATTAAGCTAATATTATGTTGATGTACACTAAGAGAAAGTATTCTAAGCTATTACAAAAATCGAGCTAAGAAAGGAGTAGAGTTTTGCCAAGATAGTAATTGATGTTTAAGAAATAGTCTAAGGAGGTATTTATAGGTAGGAGACAAATCTGCAGAAAAATCGGTCCAAACGCAAGTTTGGAGGCTGGAACCGGCGTTTGGAATCTTCAAACGTGCGTTTCGCATAGTTGAAACACGCGTTTCGCATCATTTCCGGGCAGGGACTCGACTGTTCTTCATCTGGAACGCGCGTTTAGAAGGCTCAAACACGCGTTTGAGTGACTTGGAACGCGCGTTTAAAGTGGTTTCAAATGCGCGTTTAGAGGGCTTCAAATCTGTATCACTTCTGGACTCTGAAACGCGCGTTTGGGGGGTTTAAACGCGCGTTTGAACCCCTGTTTCCCCAAATCTTCACTTTTCTTCCTTTTTGGTCCCTCTTCTTGCCTCGATCATGCTTTTCATCATAAATCGTCATCTTCCGGGGCCTCGAGACACCAATACCCTTCAACATAAAAAACAACCAAAAACATCCAAACAATTCCGGAAGGTAAAGGTGCTCGGGAATGGGGTTAATATCAACAAAAAGGGGTAATAATCCATCATAGCAATGGATTCACTCCCCGTGCCATAAGCTCACGATAAAACTCCAAAAATGGTCTAAGTCACCCAAAAATGTGCTGAAAATGTGATAATCGGGGATAAATAATGCACCGGAGTCACGTAAAGTTGACTCCCATCACTCGGCTGACCAATATCTGATGTATGATTCTCAGCTGAACCATGTTCAGCTGACTGGCTTGGATCATACTCTAGTTCAACAACAATATCAAATGAGTGCTGACTTGGACCAACTAAGTGTTGCATCTCAGCTGACTCCAACTAAAGCTCCGCCTAACTTTTACGTCTATTATATTAAGCACTGGTTACAGACTCAGCAGTCACTCTCACTGATGAGTTGGGCATAGAATTATCATCAGAGACCATATCTCTACTGATTATGACCATTTTCTCAGCTGATGACCAAATTCTATGGCCCATCACCCCATCACCATACCCTACAAACGCCTATCTTGGCTATTGGTTCCAACTTCCCTTCACTCACATGAGAGCAAACTGTGCATCTAAAAACCCTTAAAACTTAGTATTCAGTAGGCTTTCCTAATCACATCTCAAATAGTATCTTGAGATTGATCCCTATGTGAGGACTCATGTTGATTAAGTAGCATGTTGTACTTACAGCCTCTGTCTAAAATTCCCTTTATAAACTAGCATTAGAGACCATACATCTTTCCATCTCCAGAAGTTTTTTATTCATTCTCAGCTACACCATTCTTCCGAGGAGTATTCCTGACAATATGATGTCAAGAAATACCCTCAGCTTTACAAAATGTATCAAACTCAGACCAGCAGAATTTCAGACCACTATCTGTTTAAAGCCTTTGGATCTTCTTGCCTGTCTGATTCTCCACTGGATCTTCCACCACTTGAAACTATTGAATGCCTCACTCTTGTGTATCATCATCACCACCCAAGTCATACTTGAAAATATTCATCTACGAATGACACAAAATATTTGTGACCACCCAATGATTTCACCTTTGATGGACCCCAACAATCAGAATGAATATAATCAAGTGATACCTTTGTACTGTGTTTGCCTATTGAGAAATTGATTCTATGTAGCTTCCCAAATACACAGTGTTCACAAAAGTCCAGATTCTTGACCTTATATCCCCCAAGAAGACTTGCTGAAGAAAGAACCTTCATAACTCCTTCACCCATGTGACCAAGTCTCATGTGCAACTACCTTGTCTACTGTGATTGGAGAACTGCTGAGAATGCCAAAATAGAAGAGCCATATACAGTAGAGCTTTGAAATATATACAATGTTCCCTTCGTGATGCCACTGAGGACCACAACGGAATCTTTGTAGACATTCATCTTTGTACCTTTCCCTTTGAAATTTAAAACCTTTGTTGTCCAATAGACTAAGAGATACAAATTATTGATGAAAACAAGGATTTTTAGAGAGATGAACTCTCTCAGCCGGCTTCTTCATCTTCATGTTTTTGCCTGCCAAATCCTTTCCATTGCTGTGTTCTAGCTCTTGTTCTTTGCTCATCTGCTTCTTGTTACCTTTCTTTCTTTTTTCGATTTTACAAATCCCTGCTTTGAGCCATGGCTCGCAAGAATAAGAAAACCTTTAGAGATGACATCATTCATCGATTCTCGATCCGGATGGAGCTGAAGTTTCAGTGATATACAAAGGCAGAGAGCTCCCAAAGACTTTGTTGCTCCTTCCGCAACTCCAATCAAGCTCAGTTGAAAGTGGGAAGCTTCCATTAAAGGATAACACTGCTCATCATCACCTGCTAAGGTCATTTTGGCACCGGAGTGGATGATGTTGTTAATGCTCCTTCCTTGGTGGAATTGAGAGAACTCGCTTCAAAATGTTGTAATCCTAGAGTCTATGAGGCAATGAGATTGAAATCTGGAAAGCTTATTACACCCGCCGCTACCATTTCAAAAAAGAAGTCCATCTTTGCCCGAGGGTGATTTGGCAGTATATCTTCTCTTTCGAGTTGTTAGAAGTTGAAAACAAAGTCGAACAAACTGTTATTGACAAATTAAAGATTGGGGGTGTGTCCGAAAAGACATTAGAGAGTGTCGTGCTCTCATTGGTGTTTTCGATCTCAGAAATCCAGCTTCAAGGTGGTGTGATAGAACCTGGTTCTTCGCCATTGTAGGGCTTGCTTCTGATGGTGTTGCTGGCACTTTAGGACCTGGTGGTGTGATAGAACAGGGGACTCAGTTAGAGGTGGATCCTGGTTCTATTGCAAGTAAGGAAAATGTTGCCCCTGTTTCTGTGGCCCCTTCTGGTGTAAGTTCTGATACTACTTCTGGAGATTACCTAGGGCCTAATGCTACTAAAGCTGTGGATGAATTTGCTTCTTGGGTTCAAATGGTCAAGAAAAATAGAGAACCTTCGAGATGATGTTGTTCTTTTGACTGACCATGTTGATTGTATCAATCAAGATACTGTGTTTCTTGAAGAGGAGGATACTAATGATGATTCTATGGAGAAATTGAGTTTGATTGGCATCTTTCCTTCAAAATTTCCTGGAAGAGATGCAGTTCAAAAGATTGTTAATGCTTGGCCAAGAAAGTGCGATACCATTACCACAATTCGGATGGATAGTGTTCCTTTTTGAACAAGAGATCGATCTTAATGAGGTATCGCATGTCGGTCCTTCTATGCTTTTGGAAAGCCCTTGCTTTTAAAAAAGATGCCTGTAATGTTTGATTTTAGTAAAGATGCTTGCACTACGCCTCCAGCTTGATTCACCGCCTAATCTTCCACTAAGGCTTTGGAAGGATAGAGCTTTGAGTAAGATATGTTCTTTCCTCGGGAGTCCTCAAGATATCTTGATAAAGTCACTGCTTTGCCAAAAAGTGCTTAGTTTTGCAAGATGTCTTGTGGAAATTGATTTAAAGATGGAGTTGCCTTCATATTCCTATTACTATGCATGATGGAAAGGTCCTTATGCACTTGCTTTATATGAGGAAAGGCCCAAATTCTGCTCCAAGTGTAACAAATTAGGCCATAATGAACAAGGCCATGATGATTCTAAAGGAGAGGTTCCTCGCATTGTATGTGGCAAGGTCAAAAACCTCAGTGTTTCTAAACCTAACCCTCAAAGAAGAAAAAGTGGTTATTCTTGTAGATGATGGTAAGAATGATATCGCTCTTGGGACAACTCATGTGCCGCTTGATGTTCCTTCCGCCGCTACATCTACACTTTGGTGGACAAAGGAAAAGTGTTTCCTCAAGGAATAATGGAAAGGAAGTGGAGAAGACTCTGCTGCTAATATTTTTTTGATGTTTTAGATCCCGATAAATGTTCTACTTGGGCGGTGATGTCAAGCCGAGGATTTGGGGAAAAAGGGGATATTGTCGCCTCGGTTCTAGGGGAAATCAAGGAAGAAAAAGAAGAATAAAAGGAATAGCACTCTTGGGTGTTTCGGAAATGAAGGGGAAGAGATCTCGATGTAGTCTCTCTGAGGTAAATCACCTCTGGTAGACAAAAATGATTGGTTTTTGGAATGTTAGAGGGTTCAATAAGGTTTCTAAACAATCCCACTGTTGTCAAATACCTTAGACAACATAAGATTACCTTATTTGGAATCCTTGAGACCAAACTGCCTCAAATTAGTATGGATAAATTTTTGAAGTATAAGATTCCTACCGAAGTCTCAGAAATAACTTTGATCAACATGATAATAGGAGGATGTTAGTTATTTGGGATCCTTCTTTGTTTCTTTGGAAGTTCTGAAGTTGATGCTCAAAGTGGATCCACCGTAGTGTCAGTCAATGTGACCGGTGATGTTTTTCTCGTTACTTTTGTGTATGGATTACACTCTGTTGGCCATAGAAGAAGTATGTGGGACAGACTTTAGAGAATTGAGTGTTTGTTCTTCTCTTCCTTGGATGGTTTTAGGGATTTCAACTCAGTGCTTTCGTTGAAGATAGGATGAATGGGAATATTCCCACTGATTATGAAATGCAAGATGGTGTGGATTGTTGCTTGGATGCTAATCTTACTGATATGAATTCCTCTGGTGAATTCTTTACTTGGAGTTCTTCTACTGTTCTTTCTAGAATTGATAGGGTGCTGGTTAATGCTTTTTGGTATGACTGGTGTGTGAATGCTTTGGCTTTTTTTGACCCTGCTGGTTTGCATTCTGATCATTCTCCTTGTAGGATTTCTCTAACTACTGATTCTGTGATCAGAATGAAACCATTTAAATTTTTCAATATGTGGATGCAGCATCAAAGTTATATGGAGATTCTTACACAGAGCTGGAGTCAATATGTTTATGGTACTGCTATGTACCAACTTTGTAGAAAGCTTAGAAGATTGAAGAAGCCTTTGAAGGAAATGAATAAGCTTCATTTTGCTCATATATCTGTTAAGTCTGAAAATGCTCAGAAGGTGCTTGGGGAAATGCAAACTTTATACAACCTGGGACCTACTGAGGCTTTGTTATCTCAAATTGGGGATCAGAAAAGGATCTGTTCTACTTTTGAAAGGGCAGAATCCAGTTTTCTCTCTCAGAAAGCTAAGGGGCAGTATGTGAAGCTTAGTGATAGGGGGTCCAAGTTCTTTCACTCTTTGGTGAAGAGGAATAATGTTAGGAATCATATCTCATCCATACAACTTGGTCGGCGCTTCTTTCACTACTTCTTATGATCGATTGGTGATTCTTTTGTTAGTTTTTACAATCGACTTATTGGGTATCGAGGCTTTGGCTCGCTCTATTAATGAAGATGTTGTTAGTGTCCGGCCCTACTATTTCTAAGGATCGATGGGATAATTTGTTTGTGGATGTCAACGCCTTGGAGGTAAAGAAAGTTCTCTTTTCTTTCTCTCGACAATAAAGCACCTGTCCTCGATGGGTATTCTCGGCTTCTTTAAGAATTCTTGGGATATTGTTGAGCCGACTTCACTAATGTCAGTCTTGGAATTCTTTAATAATGATGCTATTTTGAATCAAGTTAATCATGCTATCATTGCTTTGATTCCTAAGTCTACTCATGCTTTATTCATTGGTGACTATAGGCCTATTTCTGTTGTAATACTACTTACAAAGTTATATCTAAGATTTTGGCTACTAGACTGCTCTTCCTGTCTCGCTGATCTTATTGATGAATGCCAAACTGGTTTTGTTGATGGTAGGGCCATGTCTCGACAACATTTTCTTGTGCCAAGAGTTGATCGTGAAGTATGGGGTTGCCAGGGGTCCCCTAGATGTATGATAAAGGTGGATATTAAAAGGCCTTTGATTCAAAGGTGCATCGTCCTTCTTGGAGGTCGTTTCGAAAGGATTTGGTTTTCCCCGACAGTTTTTGTGAAGTGGATCATGCTTTGTGTTACAACTACATCCTTCTCCCCGCCTATCAATGGTGAGCTCAAGGGGTTTTTCCTGGGAAGGAAGGGGCTGAGGCAAGGGGATCCTCTCTCTCTTTCCTCTTTATTCTCGGTATGGAATACTTCTCAAGAATGCTTAGGATTCTAGGGGAGGACTCAGAGTTTAACTTTCACAATGGGTGCCAGAATTTGAAGATTAATCATCTTGCCTTTGCAGATGACTTGATGCTTTTCACTAGAGGAGATCCTATATCTGTCTCCTTAATGATGAACTGCCTTCATCAATTTGGTATGTGTTCGGCCTTGTGGTTAATTTGCATAAGTCTCAAAATTTTTGTCTTTGGGTCGATGAGTATAACAAGCAGGTTTTATTAGACATCTCTGGTTTGAAAGAAGGTGTGATGCCTGTTAGGTATCTTGGTATTCCCTTGTGTGCTGTTAGGTTAAATGTGGTGCATTATGATCCCTTATTCACTACTTTGAGGAATTACTTTTGTAATTGGAAGGGTGCCACCTTGTCTTATGCTTGTAGGTTACACCGGTGAAATCATTCATTCAAGGTGTATACTGTTTTTGGCTAGGTATTTACCCTATCATTGGAAGTGTAAAGATTAAAATGGATCAATTATGTAGGAGGTTTTTGTGGGGGGGATCCTGTGACTCTAACAGGAAATCAATTGTTACCGTCGGAAGAAAGTCTGCTTGCCAAAATCTGAGGGTGGTTTAGTGATTTTTCAGTTGGAAGCTTGGAATCTAGCTCTTTTGTGTAGGATCTTGTGGAACTTCCAATGTAAGAAAGACTGCCTTTGGGTGAAATGGATCAATGCTGAGTACTTAAAGAATGCAGATCTGTGGTCTTATCCTTACAAGTCTACTGATTCTGCTTTAATCAAAACTGTCTTCAGAATTAGGGATAGGATCCTGAATTATGCCGGGTTCTGCTGAGCTGCTATTGCTATGATGAAATCCTGGTCCATTGGTATCAAATTATCCCTCGCTAAAGCTTATGATTTCTTTAGGCACCATAGTCCCAAGGTTTGGTGGTACAGACTTGTCTGGAACCCTAGAGCCACCCCAAAACACTGCTTTTTGTTGTGGATGGCCATGAAACATGCTATGCTTACTACGGATAAGCTTCATTTTGATGACAAACTCGCTCCTTGTGTGGATTGGTGAATGAATCGCTCTCATCTGCTTTTTCAAAGGTCCAATCTCCTCGTATGATTTGGGGCAAGGTCGGGTTGTGGCTAGTATCAATAGAAGACTGAAACTATAATCACGCTTTTAGATGGATGAAGAGGAAATGCAGGGAACTTCTCATGCAAATGTGGCTAGATGTGCCTCTGCTTTACGTGGTTGTTTATCGGATTTGGTACATGAGAAACAGAAAGAGGTTTCAGGAGTACCTATGAAGATTGATGATGTGTTGTTTTGCATTAAAACACATATGTTTTACATAATGCAAATGCATTTCCTTGTACACTTTTACACCTTAATGTTTAGGTTTTGTATATCTTTTGTGATTTCTAGTAGGTTTTGTTGGTGGATGTATGAGATTATTTTGTTTCTCTACACACCTTGGGATATGCTCTGTGAGTTATGCTCTCACATGACCCTTTTGACAGGTTTGGGTGTTGATATGTGTTTAGTGGGTTGTTGTTTCTTGTTGCATATAACCTCAGGGGTCTTATGCAGCTTGGAATCAACAAATCTAACCTCTTCTCAACACTAGTGTAGTGTTAGTTTATTTCTTTTTTATGATTAGGATGTAATCTCTTGTACTTTGCATACCTTGGTTATATAAAATTTTTACCTTTAACCAAAAAAACAAATTATTGATCATTTGTGGAACATGCCTAATATATTTCAGTATGCAGAATCTACCATCCTCTGTCCTCAACTGAACTAAGCCAATTCTCACTATCTTGTAGACCTTGCTGTTACCATATATCTGCTCGTAAGTCGAAAACCACTATGTGTGGACAAAAATGATAGGTTGCTCCAGAATCTAGGATCCAAACATCAGCATGATGTGCTGATCCCTAGCAACTAGAACCGGATCCTCATCAGAGTGCTCGACAGCCACAGCTGTTGTGGTAGAGTGCTCAACAACTAAGTAACTCAACTGATAACATCATCAGATAAGCACAACATGATGGTTGAATGTGCTTTGTCTTCCAGATTGGCATAATCTACAAAAGTTTTATCCCTTTAACTAGATAAAGGAGTCCCCACTCCTTGTTTCTTTAATAAGGCCAGCATCTTGATTTTCCAAAGACTAAAATTATTTCTTCCTACAAACTTATTGATTTTTACGTTAACTGCAGACATCTTACTTGATAAAGAACATAACTTTTAGCACAAAATCCTAGCACCGATTAAGGTCTTGGTGAAGATAAAAAACTTTTGTACAGATGATTCCCAGAATCTCTCTATGATACCAATTTGTGATAACAGGATAGGGAATTCAGATAGGAAAAAGATAAAACACAGATGCAATCTAACAAGAAGAACACAAGATTTTAACGTAGTTTCCGGTGTTGTGCCAACTACTCCATGGACAAAAAAGAGATATTTTAGTATGCACTAAATTCAGATGGTTTTACACACCTTGCATTGATTACAACAGTTGGTATTTATAGGAACAATTCCTTAACCTAACCACCATAGGATATTTGTCTGAATTGCCATAAATGCCCAAGATGTGGGCCCAGAATCAACTGACTCCTCCAGATGAAACTCAGGTCAGCTGACATTCTTAGACTTGTAACTAACCAGACAAAATGTAGAACTCCGCTGTATTCAGTAAATCTCAGCAGCCTTCTGACTTTGGATGAAACCCAACAAACTTCACCAGCTGACTTCCACAGATTGAATACACTTACTCATCTGACCAATAGATTTGTTCCACCAGATGTAGTGTTTAAGTCACCTGTGCTGACATATTCATATATATACATACATACATTACACATGTAACTATTAAAACACACACACAGATTACACACACACACACACACACACACACACATATATATATATATATATATATATATATATATATATATATATATATATATATATATATATATATATATATATATATATATATATATATATATATATACTATTAAAACACACACACACACACACATATATATATATATATATATATATATATATATATATATATATATATATATATATATATATATATATATATATATATATATAAGTAAAATCTTAATTATCAGTACATGTAAATAAGTAAAATCCCAGTTCATTAACTGTTAATACTTTAACCAACTACCTCATACTTTATTATCTGTTAATACTTCAACCAACTACCTCACACACGTAGGTTGGGGCCTGATCCTAACAAGACCAATGAAAAGGTGAAATAAAGCAGTTTACATGATTTTATTTGATTAGCCTAATTGGAAAATATGATATTATCATGTTGTGTGTATGTATATACACCGTACACACACATTTATATTAAGATTAGAGACAAAAACCGGAAAACAATGGAACCAAGTCAATCCAAACTGGACCGGATAAAATGGTTTTTCCATAGTTATGGTTCGGTTTTGGTTTGTAAATTTTGAATGCGTAAAAAATGGGTTGGTTTAAGGAGTGGTAAAAAATCGGAAAATCATACCAGGTTCACCCCTTTTTTATTGCCCTAGTTCATGTCTGCAGATCATAGACTCGGTTTCAAAGCAGATCCTGATTCAAGAGCAATTTTGGATCTTGTTTCTTCCCCATAAGGTAGCTAGTTATCATAATCCATATTTGATCGTGTTAATTAAGTTAGGGTTCTTGGCCTTTGATCTTAGGGTTTCGGTTGTTCATAGGTTTACAAGGCTTTAAGGGCTAAACATCGTTTGGCGTTTGGTTTCAGCTTGTTTAAAAGGTAAGGAGTTCTTAAAAAAAAGGTTTTTTTTTAGTTTAAAGATCATTCTCTTAAGTTGATTTGATTATATTTTCATGTTAAGCTGCACGAATGACACATAATTACGTGTTTCCGGTTATTTGCAAAACTTCACTTTCAGAACGTTGTTCTACTTCTAGTTTTTTTTTTTTTGTAAACTTTTATGTACTTTTGGTTACAAGAAGTGGAGATAAGTTGAGAGTTTGGTGTTTCTATGGCCTTAGTAGTTTCTCGTAGGTTAGATATGGACATTAACATGGATATATATGCTTTATGTGCTCCTACTTTTTTATAGTTCATGAGCTCGCGATGTAGTGAACGGAGTACCATGGGTTGAAAGTCCCATGTCCGACATGTGACCAGTTGTATTCCCCTAGTCGTTTCAAAGAAAATGTACCGAGTGGGGTATCGTGACCCCGATCCACGTTGGACGTATAATTAGTAATTTTCCCTGGTCGCTACAAGACCGCAGTTAAGCCAGTAAGAATAATTGAAATAGTACAGTACAGAAAAATATGCTTAGTAAGAAACAAGAACATGACATGCAAGACACGAATATGCTACAGTTACTTGACAAGTAATGTGTGGGTTAGTCGACAGCTTACGTAAGTTTGATCAACAGACTAAAAATAATAAGTAAGTAATTATTGTAACAAACAAGTACGTGCAAGATGAATTAAGTGTAGTTAATAGACATGTTTTATTTGCAAGGTTTAAAGTTAGTTTAATAGTTGGTTCGCTTATGTTTAAAGTTATGCTTTTATAAGTAGTTTCTTAACGTGACAAGTTATGTTTTTAAAACTATTTGAGAAATGGATGGATTAGATTCATGTCGTGTCTCCTGACATTCGACAAACATGAATCACTCTTTTGACCTTCTTTCTCCTTACTTAGCATCCGACCGGTGCTCACTCCTTTATTTGAAATAAGAAGGTTGCAGTTCCGGATATGATTTTTTAAAGTATAAAAAGATGATTTAATGCAAGACATATTATATATTATTTGACGGGTTTATATGTTTTCTTGAGTAGTTTTGTTGTTTTCTTATTGTTTGAGTAGTTCGGGCGGTGCTCCGGCGTTGTGTCGGGTCTTTCCGACATTAGTCAGGTTCTTTCGGATTTTTAATAATATCTTTCGTCTTTCGGGAAAATAATAATAAGAAAAACAATCTATTATAAATCGTAATATTTGAGAAAATCATTCGAATTTATATAATTTATTAACGATTATTCAATGCTCAAATGTATTTTCCATTTGATGTATTACACGTTATGTATAATGTAATTATTCAAAGTCTCAATCTTATTATATGTATATATATATATATATATATATATATATATATATGGGTGTCAGTGGCGTGTGGATCTTCAAATTTTAACATTAACCGTATTTCAGTATCCGTGACGTGTCGTGCGTCATGTCCGTATCTTTATCGGTGTTTTGTAAGCCGGTTTCATAATATAAAAAAAAAAATTATTGATAAAGTAGAGGAAAAGGAAAAAGGGAAAGTTGTTAATAAAATTATCTACACATGCATGGAAGAGAGAAAATGAGTGTGGATAACATCAAAGACAACAGGCAGCAGCAGAGAGAGCAGAAGCATTGTATTCTTTTCTGATGAGTAAACCTGAATCCACCAATCAAACTCCTTCAGTCCCCACCCCCCCACCAAGCCTGCTTCAGTTGGTTTTGACGAATGGCATCCATGCAGATGCAGTAAACACTATAATCCAGCACCACCACTACCATTATTATTAAAACCAACCCCCCCTAGACCCTTCCCCTACCTAGCCCCCTCCCCCTCAACCCCAACAAATCAAGAAACCACGTAGATGCCTTTGGATTCCGTTCACATTTCACACAACCATTCCGTTCACATTTCACACAACCCTTTTGCAGGAAAAGATGGTCTCGCGCAATTATTGTACTTCTTTGGTGAACGAGATCAACTTGAAGGACATGTAAATGTTCGTTACGTTGTAGGTAGGATGTATTTAATTTAGCTTATTTTCCCCAAGGAAAGATATATATTATAGCGCGTCTCTCCGAAAGAGAGGACAGCAAGTCTTTGATTGGAGCTGTAATCCCTAAATAAATTATTTAATTAAGAGCAAGTAATCGTTTAACCTACGAAAAATTTATAAAATGGTTAAATCAGATAATCTGGTGGCTTATAGTCATTGGCTTCACATCAGACCAAAGAACAAAATAAGTCCTTTTACAGGGTTCGAATCATCACACTTTAGCTTAAGGTCCAATTGATATTTTAAAGTATCCAAACACTTTATCACTAAACCATGTATTTGGGGACCTATGAAATATTTACTATACTCTGACGGAGGTCGGACCAGTAACTCGCCACATGTCATCCAACATTAACATAGTAATAAATGCAGACAAAGAAGATACAAATATTTCGGACTAAGAGTCAAAATTAGTCTAAGGGCGAACCTAAGCCCCATGTGGGAGATCGTCCTAGTTAGCTTCCCAGTCCACCGTAGGTCGGTCAAGGGGTGACGGAGCTCAACAAGCACAATTCGGATCAACAACCTAAGGGACTCGACGCAAGTCGGACTTAGTATCCCTTAGGCGAAATATTCCACATGCGTAAATCAACACATAAATATGGAAAGAATCCTCAGCCATAAAGCCTTTGATGCTATCATTTAAACCACCATGATTATCTCCTCTAATCAAGAAGATTAAACCGAAATTATCTATTACTTAGGGAACATGAAATTAGAGTCCAAGAAGGACCCGACCCATGCAGGCCTAGGGCATAAGGCCCATTTATAAACGATCCTAAGGAACTACGAGAAACATGAATCTAACTCATACAGATACGTAGGCAACTTGAGGTACAATGTCGCAGGCTCAATCTAAACATCACAAAAACCACCCCCCCGTTCATATCATTTCTTGCTTTAGATCTTGTTCAAATTGTCACTAGGATAATACGGCTCAGATTTGTACCCGACGAGATCCAGCATCGTTACACTCAAAGAGTTACTAGTTTTGTTCCGATGCATTCATGAATTGCAACTATACTACATAACCTCCGGTATCTCTAGTGAAGGGTACATCATATGATACACTTTCTCACCTCTACGATTAACTTGCAACTCCAACAAGGGGATATCACGAGGTTGAGTGGCATACCCGACTTAAACAACAAGAAGTTGAGATTTTATGATGATTTTGAAATATATATAATTAGTTAGGATTTTTTTTTTTTTTTTTTTTGATGATGGCCATGCAGCTATTATAGATGAAAGCAAAAAGATGTCAAAAATCTCATCATAGGTTTTTTTGTAGAGTCTGATATTATATAAGTTAATCAGACAAGCATTGTAATAGTCATATGATAGGTTTTCAGTGGACTTGGTCAGTCAAGAATCTTCAATGTTAAAAATTCACTAGAGACTGAAAACCAAAGTTGAAGATTGTGGGATCAAATTCAGTATTCAAGACTGAAGTCTTGAAGACTGAGGTTTCAGACTCAGATGAGTAGATTAAACATCAAGATTATAAAGTCATGTTTAATTAAGTCTGTGATTATTTGAAATAACTTTATAAGTCTTGTTATGAAGGCTTGAAGTTAAGTTACTGTGATGGATACTTCAAGTAAATGATCAAATATGGTGTACTCTCTCACAATAAAAGATCAGAGATATTAAGTAAATTTTGAAGAATTTGAATCAAGATTCAGAAGAGCATTTATTCATATGTGAAAACTAGTTCAGCTAACATGACAATTCAGACGATAAGGTAAATTCAGCTAAGCAGAATCTGACATGAAGACTTCCACAGTGAGGCAATTCAAATGAGATGAATCAGAATCGAAGCTAAAAAGTACATGTCTCGGAAAACATATTGGTAATTTATTTCAAGGATATTATTCAAGATAAGGATGATTTGGAATGTATGATCAAGATAAATCAATGGACAAAATTAAATTCGGATAACAAATTTAGCGGCTGTGAATTAAGGAAATTTGATTGGATTAGCGGCCGAAGGACAATGTGAGCTATATAGAATTAATCAGTGTGGAATTTCGAATGTGGAAGAGAATAATTAGGGATTATCGAAAAAAGGCTAAAATTCAAACGGGCAAATTTGAATTTGAACGTTCGGATATCAACACTATAATTATTAAATTAATTGCGAAGAATTTACTTGAAATCTGGTATTCTATTGAAATTTTTACTCTAGAAATATCTTGAAATTTTCCTAAGGCATTCATATATATATATATATATATATATATATATATATATATATATATATATATATATATATATATATATTCAAGTGGTGCAACATTCAAATATTCAAAGTATCTACCCAGAAGCAACACTTGAATCAGAGGTTATACATTCAAAGTCATATCCAGATAAATCTCAAGGAATCTAAGGAATAAAAAATACAACACTTCGTTTTACAAAGTTTTTGAATCTGTGAAACAACTAGCAGCTATGAAGGATAGAAGATCAATGAAGTAGTTCAAGGTGTGAATGGCTGAAATTAGTTGAATTTGGGTATCTGAGAAGGATATGAGTTTGTAGCTGTTGAAGAAGTGTAACTTTCAAGGAACAACAGAGCTATTTAAATGGAGAAGCTAAGTCTGTTAGGTGTTATGCCCGAAAGACAATTTTTGTAATTGTTTTATTTAAAAAATGAATTGACATTATTATTCATATTTATTATTCTCATATTCACCGATGTGACAATAGTATTTACACTACAGAAAACCCTAATGTATATCATTTATGTAATCACTTAACTCAGTATATGGTATATACACGGGAGGATTGAGTTTGTGAAGATGTACTTAAAATACAGTTAGCCCGTAGTGAAGTTAATCGAGAGTATCGGGTCTCTCCTTTAACGTGCTATTAATGCGCCCAGAACACAATAGGTGTGATTGTCTTATCCGGACTTTCGGTTAAGAGAACCTAATGGGGCATTTATATATGATAGATATATCATGTAGGGCTGGACCGATTTGATTAGAGTTCACGATATAATTCCGTAATCGAGAATTCTTATCGAATCAATGGATGATCATATTTATGGATATATCTTAATCTGAGGTGATCACGAATCAACCGCTTGAATCGGTATGAAGTTTGACTTGACGGTTAAGGATTACACCGAGTCAATGGTCCGAATTACCCCATCTTGGCATTGTAATCGATTGAGTGAGTAGTCCGTATTATCACGATACGGAATCCATTCCTTCCATTTATGGAAGTAGATAAACGATTCCTTGTTTGTTAATCCTAGAAACCGATCGATCCATGGAGTTCATATTACACTGATTAGCTACCAGTGAGTTGTATGAATTAATTGATCACTAGGGGGTTAATGGTAAATAAGGATAAGAGGTTCTAGAAAGGGTTAACGGTAACTTCCCGATTTAGAATGAACAGTCTATGGAGGATTAATCCATATGTAATGATTATATCAATGGACCCTTATTATTATTCTCGTGAGGAGATAAATATAATCTCATAATCGGAGGAGTGCGATCACGGGATTATGGTGGCATATTCTGTGATTGATTTATCGAATATAATTATTCTGTTCGTAAGATAATTATTTATTTGATTTATCGGAGCCGCTGATTATTAGTCCATGGTCCCCGACGTGCCTCCTAATATAGCATAGCTATTCTCGGACGTCGAATCCTAATAATATTAATTTGGTTCTTGTTGGACTTTATTAAAACGATATGTGAATTAATTGTTTAGTGGACTATTAAATTAGTTGGGCTAAATAATTAAATATGTGGAAAAGACATTTTCCATAATCTTGGCCCAATTATTGTGTTATGGCAAAATTAATATTCACTAGGTCAATATATGTAAAATTTCGCCCCATGCCCTATTTTGTGGAACATGAAATTGTTTTCTTGTGTATTAATAAGACATGTGCATAAAATATTTATTGGATAAATATTTATGGAAAGAAATAAAGATAAATATTATTCTAGATTTGTTCTAGAATATTATGGAATTATCTTTTATTTAATAGGATTATTATAATTGATTTTGTATTAATTATTAAATCTTTGGAGGCTAAGTTTTACTCTCCTATATAAAGAGAGTTCTCCCAAGCCTTACACACAACAATAAAATTTGAAATTCACCTCTTGGAGAGGAGAAAAGGATTTTCGGCCAAGGGGAGATTTAAGGGAAAATCTTGGAGGTTTTTCCGGGTAGCATATCGGAAGGATTCGAGACGAGAATTTCCTTCCACCGGGAGTTGCTTGGATCACACGTACGGAAGATCGTGGTGCTCTTCACACTTTGTTCGTTCTTTCTATTGCGGTTCTTCAACTTGGATTTTGAGATCCAAGAGGTATGATCTACAACCCCTTGTCTAGATATTACGTGTATTTTATCTCACTTGCACCAAAAAGCCTTTTAAAGTATTTTATTCTATTAGGGCGTTTCTGGGCTATTTTATTGATCCCTTTACATCGACGTTGCAATAGGCTTTAAAGACGTTTCAGTATGTCATTTTAGTATACCAAAAAACCGTCCCTTCAAAGCTGTGTTAGGGCGTTTCCAAACGCCCTGAATAGTTGTGAATTCAGTCATTTTTAGGGCGTTTCTCTTAGTCCTAATAGGAGACGTATTAATGCAATTTCAAACGCCCTTATCGAGTCTGAATGAGGCGCTTTAAAGTGTCATAACACGTGTGAAATTTAACGGTCTCCGAACTCAATTAGGGCGTTCCATTGTGTCATGATAATATCTATTTTACAATCCGAAGCGCCCCAAAAAAACTCCAAATGGGGCGTTTTGAAGCGCCCTAATAGGTATGAAACGCAAAATTCCAATTCCAATTTTACACCCATTGACATTTTGAATTAATCAATCAAATAGCTAAAAACATGTACTTCAGCTAAAAACAATCATACCAAGAAGATTTAAGTAGACATACACATATATCATAATTGAAGATCATAAGTAGTCAAAAGATTAGTTAAACCATGTAGCAAAATGCGTACGGTTGAAGATCATCAATAGATCTTACTCTACATCAAATAGTCAAAAGATGACTTAAACCAAGTAGCAAAAAACATTCATCAAAATATACATTAGAACTTTTTACTCCTACAAAATGAGTAATCTCCTTTGTCCTCAACAAGCATCCATCATTGGTCCTTTAGATTGTTATACCATCATTGTCAATAATATCATTCATCCTCAACAATGACCTACAAAATGAGTAATAACAATTATGAAAAGGAAAAATCTAAATGCATAATACCAATTCATAAAACAAAGAATCCCTTACATACCAAATGACAAGGCCACGCAACCGAGCACCCTATAACATCACGAAGCTCGTAAAACATGTCATATGGACGAATCAAGTCTTCGGAATCTTCAACTACGACTTGAACCAACACTTGAACCAACACTTCACCAACAACATCAGATGGGTTTAAACTTCGTAAATATCCTTTAGCAATAATTTTTGATGCATCACTCATGCTTTTGATAGCTACAAAAACACCAGCCTGCAATGTTAAAAAAAAAAAGTTACAAATTTAGTATAATGATGAGTCAATATTAGTATAATGATTTAGTCAACATAGATATTCAAACATATAACACTACCAAAAGCAGAAATTGATTTAGTCTGTCCCAAGGTTGTATCTCATTATTGTGTATACCATAATATTGTCATGTATAAGAATACATCGTGAGACATCAAATAAGAGGCATACATGATACAAACATGGGAAAAAAAGTTAAGCTATGTACCCCAAAAAACAAATTGAGTTGTGTATATATGTATGGTTGGAGCAGGAAGTGTTTTACAGGGAAAAGTTACAAAATGCAATAAAGTTTTAGATGGCTTGGGTTGAGATCACCATACAAATATAGAGCAATTTCAATTGCAATAAAATTCGAAAGAGTGGACTCGGAGGGATCCGCAAAAATAATAAGGAAAAAACATCTATCAAGATCAACGATTTGTAGTTGTATCACATTAAAAATGTGCATAGATGATTAGATTTCTTACCCGTAGAGGTCTACGTGTGGATATTGTTGATGGAGGATCGTTGACTTGTTGATCACCTCTATTTTGTTGTGTGATTATTTACATTAACTTTGCAATTTGAGCACCTTGTTCTTTAACTTGTGCAGCCAACTTCTCAACCGTATCTTGTTTCTCCATTGCGAGCCGATACATAGCGCTACGACTTGGCAAATCACCCCATACATCCGGCGGGGACACACCGGCTCAAGCATCCTTACCCGACCGCTCCTTTCTTTACCTCTAACTTGGACAAAGATGTCGTTTGGGCTCACCTCATCAACTTGTCCCGGTTGAAGTTGTGAACTCATTTCATCCATAGCACCTGAAATATATATATTCTTTGAAAACAGGTTTCTTTATCGTTAATATATCAAAATCAAAGCTAACACATTGCACTATTTAGAAAAGACAAAGTTAAGTGGCCTCAGCTTAGATAAAATATATGACATGCCATCAACGTCAATTACAAGAATTACAGCCACACACACATAAATGGAAGGAACATGTTAGATAGATCACCTTCTTATACTTTCATTTGAAAAGAAAAGGACACTTAAAAAATAAAGTTATAGTAAATGGTCAACTTACAATAGTACTTGCTACAACATAGCATTTTGGATTGCTGAGCTATCGTGTGTAACATTCCTTGAACATAGTCGCATGGGGGAGGTTGAACCTTGTTTTTTCTCCTAAAATAAGACATTTGTAAAGCGAGATAATGCAAATAATACAAAATAATAATAATAATAATAATAATAAGTTTTACTTAAGTCTCAAGCTACAGAAGAGAGAAGAAGAGAAGGAAATGAACTTTATTGAAGAAGTCTCATAATCAACATATACACAAATGAAACTCAATTTTTAAGCAATGAACACAATGGATAGAACATCCGGATATAGATGGCTCATTTCATAAGGCTTGAAAACAAAATAAGCACAAAGATTTTAACAAATCATATGCAAAAGACAATTAGAGAGTAAAATGGTAAAAGAGAAAGACAGAAAGGGTTCAAAAAAGTTTGGCTATCACACCTATATATATGCTCATTGAGCAAAAGACGTCTTCCCGGTCCGATGATTCATTTTCTTCATACTTCGAACCACCTTATTTCTTTCGCTCAAATCCTAAGCATACAAAAAAAGAATGTGAACAACAATCATAATTTACTTGTATGATAAAAAAGTAACTCGATCACAAAATACATTTTAATCATATAAATACCTTTGCATTCTAAGTGAAATATTAAAAAGGCTTAAAACAATGTTCACTCAGAAATACACCTTCTCCATTTGCATGGTCTTCTCCACTTGAGTCATCAATATCATCTTCTTCTACAATAATAAAACCAAAGCACACCATAAGAAACAAAAAACATCATATAAGAATAAGAAAGCAAACAAACAAATATATGATGTTAGATATTGAATGACTTTGGAATCAAAAAAGAAAGAAACCTCTGATAGTGTCGTCCAATGGATCATCTAAATTCTCGTCCCTCAGTTGAAAATCATGCTGCCGTCCAGTGCGTGTCGAAGGTGCCATTGCTGATAAATGGATACATGAACAATCCAGGAGCTTTAGGATAGATTTCATGAACTTACGGATATATATATATATATGGTATTTTTACATCTGCTATAATTGGGCATAATGTTGATGAACGATGATAATCAATGTTATTGTGTTTCAAAAAGTACTACTTATACTACAATATAAACACACAAATAAATAAAAGAACAAAAGACTTGCAATGAAACTATATAATCCTAACAACAACAAAAAAATTCAAAATCACACAACCGAGAAATCATCCTCAATTAACCCAAAAGTGCCATAACCATCTTAATTATGTACAGGACAAGACAGACAGAGAAAAGGAAAACAAATTCAAATTGCAAACTAGAAGAAAGATCAATCATCCACTTCACCATCAATTTTGTTTTCCTCCCACTCGAACATCTTCTTACAAAAGTAACAAGCCAATGCATTTAAGATATATACACTCCACATAAACCGTACTCCATGTTTATAAGCACAATGTGTTACCTCATTGGGAGATAGCATCGAAAAAATGATCACTACGTGTTTCATTAAGTATAAAGGTATGATGAGTAAATGATAAAAAAAAAAAAGACGGCACTAATTAACACAAAAAGATCCAAAGAACGTTAAGACAAAGAAAACAACTTGCACTTATCATCAAACTCAACAAATACCCTTCCATTCTCTTATCCTCCGATTTCAATTTTTGAATAAGCACTTCATATAAATTCAAACAAAACACCAAGCTTCCCAAAATGACTCTCTTCTCTATTCCGTAAATACTAGAGCTCAAATTCACTTCTTCAACTAAAGCCAAGAAGTCTAAAACAACTACTGACTACCTCATAAAGATAAACAAACAAGCAACAAGAACAAAGTCTAGAATCTACACAATTAAGGAAACTACAGAAATAGAGATCCAAACGACCATGATTTAGGGCAAAATAGACTACAAGTAGAGCCTAAACAGAGGCATATTAGAAATTGAAAAGAAAAGAAAATCGCTCACCTCAATGTTTTTCCTGCTTTTACTTGCTAGAATTACCGACTGAATGTTTTTCCCGCTTGCTAGAAGAGGGATTGTGTGGTGGATAGAGGGGTTGTGTGGAAGAACGAGGTCCAATGAGTAATAAATATATGTGAAAACTTAAAAAAATCTCAACAATCCCAGATCGACAATTGTGCAACTACGAGAAAACACAAACAAAAATCGCTTGTTGTCTAACCCAAATGCCATAAGAGAGTGAAAGCATTTAGGAAAGCAAAGGACAAGAATAGAGGAAAATCAGATAGCAAGAAATGGAAAAAAAAATCATAAATATACGTTATTACATTACATACTATGCAGAACTTGTCACGTATAAAATCTCAAGCGAGGACAAAAGCGACTGACCGACTAAAGCCCTATCTCCACGTCCGTAAAGAAGAAGCTAATTCCTAAGACAAGCGAGAGAGAGATGTTCCATAGTCACTCATAAAGACAGAAATGTGAATATTTTGAAATAATAATGGAAAAAAAACTAGAAGACAATAAATGGAACGCCCCATTAGACATCTAAAAGGGCATTTTTGAATAAATGTCCTAAATTTAATGTCTTAAAAGCCATATTTTGTAGTAGTGTCTAGATCCTTAAATCGCTTCCGCTGCGGATGATATTACTAACAGTGGTATCAGTAGCCAAGGTGATCTATATTTATACGTATAAAATATTAGATCTAGGAGTGGTAAATATGTAGATTTTTTTGTCCCAAATTTTTTTTAAAAGGGGCCGAAAATTTTTGCTTAATTTTTTATGTTATGAATGTCTTGGTTGAAGAGATGGATTGGGTTGGTACTGTTTACCCGGTAGATCTTTTTTGTAGCTCTTTTGATTAGTATCAATTGAGCATAGGTTGTGTAATTTATTTTATGTAATGCAAAAAAATTGTAAAAGGTAGTACCTTTGTAATTTTATTTTTGATCCGGATTCAAGACGACGAAGATATTGTGTTGAAGATCATGTATTGAAGATCATCAAGAAGGTAAACACGGGAGGAGGCCGATTGTTTTATTTTATTTTTCGGCAAACATTGGTCACGGCAAATTTTTTTTTTTCCTTTGCGGCGGCAATCACAATTTTTTTTTTTTTTTATTTGTCTTTCACTTAGGTCATAAGACCAATTAAAAAAAAAAAAATGAAGTTTCTTTTTTGATAAGTTTTGCCGAGTAGTTAAATAAAAAAAATAAAAAAAAAAATAAAAATAAAAACAATTATTAATATAGATATATTTTAAATATATTGGTATATTACGGTCTCCTCTCCTCGTCATTCGTGGTTCGTGTCGAGATCGAAGCTTTGAAGTTCCGGAAGTTTTCGAGTTCAAGATTCGAAGATCAAAACTCGAAGACATAGATTATGTAATTTACTGCTTTCCTAGGATAGATTATATACGGGGGTACCAACAATCCATCTCGGTGTTTAAATTTTCCGCAATTTATTTTTTATGTGTTTGATCATAAAATAGATATAAAATCGGAATTGCCATGACATGCATCATATCATAAATCCACTCCATGCATACATGTAGAATTTTAATTTTGGTAATTAAAATAGGCATGTATACAAACTCGTGTAATTAGTTGAAATTTAATTAATACGTGGTAATTAATTAATTTAGTAACTAATTAAAGACCCGAGGACGGGTTATGAAATCGTTAAGCCTTTAGTGTGTGTTCTCGTGAACCGCCTTAAAGCCCAAACGAGATCACGCTTTCGATTCGTAGTGTCTACGAGATTGAATGATGGTAAAAGAACAATAAATCTTGGATAAAAACGGTTCGCCTATAGGTTGTGTGGTCAACTAAGCTTCGCTCGACCGACTTAACCCTCCTAGTGTGATGGATGCACGGGGGTCCGGCAAGACTAAGCTACATTGGAGAGCAGAGGGGTGATTCCTTCTTATCTCAATAGGGCTGTCTTGACCCGATTTCGTCCGATCATCACATATGTTCCAAACGAATAGGGCGGGTAGGCTTGCCTCGTTACCCACCACCATTCGAATCCTTGATTTGATGAGCTTTTATGTTAACATCAAAAGACGTGGTTAGTTAACCCACAACCACTTCCAAAATATTGAGTGGGAGCGGGGAGGCGGCACCCAACCCCACGGCCTCTACTATAGATACAAGTAAGTGAGAGAAGGGTGACGCCTCGAGGCGCTTTGATTTCGTCCCCCTAAGGATGGTGTTCGCCCCTATCAACATTCATGGCTTGGTCTCCGAAAGGATAGGATTTCCGGGTACTCGTCGGGTCACTGACCTATCCTAAGACGGCATACTCGGGGCGTACCTAAGAGATCCGATATAGTAGGTCACACTCATCATGGGTGTTTTTTGATAATATCTAGGCTAAAAAAGGAAGGTAGTCAATGAATAATTGATTATTTAAATTGCAAGAGTCCCCGGCAACGGCGCCAAAAACTTGATCGGGGTCAATCAGGTTATAATATACTTGACCACCATAAACCAATACTAGCAAGAGGACTAGGCCCATCGTAGTATAGCTATAGTGAATCAAGGTCGATCCCACAGGGAACCAATTGTGGATCATCTTATATACAAACAATTAACTAAACATGTGAAGGACATAGAGGCGGTCTACGACCAACATAAGACAAGAAAAGTAAAGACACGACACGACATCGTAATTAACCTCCCCAATTATAGTCTTTATCGTTTGGACCTAGATAATTTATATAATAAACTGAACTTATTAACTGTCAATCCGTTTGTATCTATCTTAGATTGGCTACGGGAGTCATCCTCTTTAACTTGACTTAGCACCGGTAGGTCACTAGATCACTGTGATATTGTTACGTGACTTCGCCTTTTAGTGCCTCCATCTCATATAACTCACACGCTTACGACTCTAAGGATGCCGATATTAACCGTACACCTCGTCCAGGCAACATTCCTATGGTTAGGCGTACTTCCTAAACGATCACTCAAGCTCTCGTCCAACTAGCAATTACCAAGTTATAGTCCCATGCTAATCTACGACGTACGTATAAGCAGGTGCATGCAATTCCCAAATATAAACCTACCTAGATAACGCTGAACGTCCGAAGATCAATTCATAAGCCTACCTAAGAGTTTTATATCGGTATTTCCTTTTTACACGTTTTAATTAAACTAAGCGAGTAACGTAGCCATAGCCATACCTACTGAGATAATAAATTCTATTAAGTTAACCTAACCATAAAGACGTGGCTATTTAACGGATGAAAACAGGGCTCGGTCGACCGAATAGCTGGGCTCGGTCGACCGAATGGTCTTTTTCCCCCAGATTACATCCCTGAACGTATCTCTCAGCGTTTCATCATACACAACAGATTAAACAGTAATTCGTAAAGCATTCATATAAACTAACTTAGATACACATTAATTAAATCAAGTAGATTCATGAATAAATACTAAGTCTATGACGTAGGTTATGGGATCCTTATAGACAAGGTGTCGCCACATCCCTAACGTCATAGCCTAGATCTACATCATCTAGCTATGAATTAACTAACTCAAACAATAAAGCATAATTGGGAGGGATTAATTACTTGAAAGAAAAGAAACAGAAAATAAGAGCTTACATATTTGCAGCCCTTAAATTGCCGGAAACCCTCAAATTATTCTACATCGAATCAAGATATGAATAGAGTGATTTTATTGAATGATATTCTAAGGTATATGTTGGTGTGTTTTACAATTGCTCATAGCTGTTGCTTATATAGGAGTTTCGGCCGACTTAGGAAGGATCTAGAGGGTAAACACGATTAAAGTCAGAAACCGCCCACGACTGCAGGCTCGATCAACCGAAGGATGCACTCGATCGACCGAACCTGGATTTTCCAAGTTCTCCACGTTTTCTTAAATCGCCTTGCTCCCCACTCCACGCTTCGTCTTGATCGATTACTTTTCGCTTAATGCTCCGATTTTCTTCCTTTATCATCTTGAGATCATTGATTAATTAACATTAATCCTCCCGATTTGTTGTGATCTGCAAAATAAGCAATTATCACACAATAAATCGGTCTTTAATAATAAAAACATCTAAATACCAATTATCATATTAATAATCACTTAACATTAAATAATAAATATAAACGAGTGATTTAATATGAAATATATATTATTAATCTCGATTTAAGGTCAACGTTGATGACTTTTACGGGTATAATTTGACCGTCATCAACTACCCCCCACTTAGACTTTTATCGTCTCGAACAAAGCATCAATAAGTCATTCCCCAAGACAACATTTTCTATGGTCAAATCATACTTACACAAGAAACTCAAGTCAACTCATACTAGTCATGCTCATAAGATATCCATTATTCACTACTCACTATGAATCGAAGTGATGTGTGCATGTGCATTTAGTTTTATATATTCGTAGCAAGATTTAGAGTTTATGCCAACTTCGTAATCTCAACCTACCAACCTCAGCATTCATACTTCTCGAGCCTTTAAATTTTTGGAGTACTAGAGCAATAAGCAAGAGCGTATCTATAGGGTTTTTGGACTTGGAGACCGAGTACTACTCAAAGCCTCTTAAAGAGTTGAATATTCTTTTCATATCTTCATATTTTTCAAATACTATCAATCTCAAGGAAGAAAACTTTTTAGAGTATCCCCCTATCTTAGATCATGTATAGCATCGAATATTACCACAAGCGCGGGGCTACTTTGGTAATGTTACTACAAGCCCAGTGTCTAACATTTTGCTAAAACACAGGTACGTCTCAAGCTTATTACTCAGCTTTTGTTGGCAAGAAGATAAGAATACATCAGCCAATAAGTATCGACACTAAGTCTACATAACCAATCATCTATGCAATGTACACATAATTTCTTCAGTTATTATGATTTGCGCGGTATACTCGATTCACAGGTTGAGTAATTGAATAATAAATAACTACTCGCAAAAACGGGCATGAATATCCTTAAATTTACTTAACATAAGTATAAAATGATCACGTACTCATGAAACTTGGTTCATTTCCTATCAATTCTTAGCTAGGAACTCACAATTCTAAGGATACGAGATAAATAATATGGTATTTATTCAATTTTTCAATTTTTCTACCGTTTCATTCAAATTTTAATCATAACAACATAGCTAAGTCTAGTATTGACTTAAATTGAGATAAATTGAGATATACTACAATTGAACCTAGTTCTCTTAAATTTTTAAGCTATGTTGAATATTTGCTAGTTCTCTTGCTAACACACTAGCAAGAGAACTAGGTTCAATTGTAGTATAGCCAGATAGAGTCGAGGTCGATCCCACAGAGACTCGGCACAAATAAAACACAACTTTATCCTATTAGAACTAAATTGAAAGGGGGGTCTACGACCAACTAAATGCAGAAAATAAATTAGTGACAACCACAAGACACAAAGACCACAAAGACAAACTAAAGACTCTAAAACACACGGATAATACGGCCGATATTATCTAAACAAATGGTATTGATTACGCTAGTAGATTATAACTTCCCATGTGTGAATTAGGATGATAACGAGACAAAACAAACGTTAAAGATTAATTATTATGACTACGGGAGTCATCCCCTAAGGTAGATTTAGGTCCGGTTAGGCCCTCTAAATCATCGTGTCTCCATTACGTGACTTCGCCTTTTAATGCCTCCATCTCATATAACTTCTGACACAATTACGAAACTAGGGATGCCGGTATAAACCGTAACCTCATCTAAGCAACATTCCTATGGTGAGGCGTACTTCTTAGATGCCGATTCAATCTATATCCTAAGTAACAATCACTTTTTGAGTTTCATATTAAATTATGATGACGAATAACTAAGTTGATCAGGTTTAATTACTCATTTTAATTCCAAATCAGAGAATCTGACGCAGTCGAAGCCGATCATAATATTGCCCTACATATTGCCAGACTCGGTCGACCGAACGACAAAGACTCGGGCGACCGAGTGACACGTCTAGTCGACCGGACACGCCTTACGTGGTCGGAACAAATCATGATTACTTCTTAACGTTTCTAACCTAAACACATGGGTTCGTAAATAAATCTACATCACGCAATCAATACAAATAAATCTACTCCATAATAAAATACATCAGATCTACAAATAAAGATTGCATAATTGAATAGTCATACCCTCGAAGACGAGAGTGACTCCCACTCTTTAATGCACTCCCTAATCGGAGAGTCTGACGAATCCACAATGAACGAACATAAAGAAAATAAAACTAAAACTCAAAATCTAAAATTGTATGAATTGTTTTGTGTTGTAGTGGTGTTGGTGGTGGTGTGTTCTCAATTTCGGAGCTGCTGTTTATATAGGAGTTGTAGCCGACATAGGGAGAATCCAGAAGATTGACATGCATTTATCAACTTAGGCTCGGGTGACCGAACCTACACGCTCGGTCGACCGAATTGCATGGCTCGGTCGACCGAGCCTCATTCTTCACGCGTTTTCACTTCGGATCGTCTGACTTGTTCCCCACTCCATGCTTTTGAATTGATCTGATTGATCTTTTCTTCAATGCTCCGATTTTCTTCTCTTTTATCTTGAGATCTCCCTGATTGCATGATAATTATCTTCCCGATTTATCATGATCTGCAAAATCATCATTTATCACACAATTTAATTGCTCTTTTATAATAAAACAAATTAAATACCAATTATCATATTAATAATCACTCATCATTAAATAATAAATATAAACACGTGATTAAATATGAAATATATATAATTAACTCCGATTTAAGGTTATTATTGATGACATAAATGGGTACATTTTAACCGTCATCAAAATGCCCCCCACTTAAACTTTGCTTCGTCCCGAACAAAGCATCAACAAGTCATTCCCCAAGACAACATTTTCTGTGGTCAACTCATACTTACACAAGAAACCTAAGTCAACTCATACCAATCATGCTCATAAGATAAGCATTATTCACTACTCGCTATGAATCGAAGTGATTGTGTGCATGTGCATTGGTTTTATATAAATGTAGCAAGATTAGAGCTTATGCAGACTTCATATCTAAATTCACCAACATCAGCATTCATACTTCTTATGCCTCACAATGGTTAAAGCACTAGAACAATAAGCAAGAGCGTATCTATAGGGTTTTTGGACTTGGAGACTGAGTACTACTCGAAGCCTCTAAAAATTAATATTTTCAATTTTTGCATATGTTTCGAATACTACTAATCTCAAGGAAGAAAACTTTTCAATGAGTATCTCCCTATCTTAGATCATGCATAGCACCGAATATTACCACAAGCGCAGGGCTACTTTGGTAATTTTTCTACAAGCCCAGTGTTTTAATGCATTGTCAAAACACAGGTACGTCCCAAGCTTATTACTCCGCTTTTGTTGGCTAGAAGATCAGAATACATTAGTCGACAAATACCGACATTAGGTCCTCATACCCACTTATCTACGCATTGTACACATACTTCTTTCAATTATTATAACTCATGCGGTACTAAGCGATTCACATGTCGAGTAATTGAACAATACTTAACTACTTGCAATTGTTGGCATGAATATCCTTAAGTCTACTAACAATTTATCGCAAAAGTATAATATGATCATGTACTCACGCAACTTGGTTCATTTCCTATTAATTCTAAGTATAAGAACTTCACAAGTTTAAGGGTACGAGTTAAACACTTGGCATTTATCCATAAAAATTTTAAATTTGGCTCAATATTGTCTCAGTATTCCGTTCCCCTTGACTTTTTCAACACTTAGCACAATATATAGCTAAGTCCCCTGCCCCCCACTTAAACATGGCATTGTCCTCAATGACAAAAAATAAATGAGAGTCAAGATGAAAGACTTAGCTCTGGAAACGGCTCCCAAGTAAAGGAACAATATCGGAGTAATCAACGGCACAGCGTGTAGAGACAAACACATCCTGTATAAACAAACAAGCTCCACGAAATCGTCAAATACCATGTCTATGGAGGTTATAAAATAACGTGGCAGTAATTAGATATAAATATCTAAAAACAGTTTAAGCCATTTTACTTTATACTTCCATGGACAAGACCAAAAGGGATTTAAACCTAAATAAAAACTCACATGACAGCTATCAAGGAAAAAACCTCGTTTATTCCGAACTTAGACTCGGAACATGGCGAGATGAAAAAAACCGTGATAGGCGCATGCTACTTTATTAGCAAGAAAAACGAAAAAGGTAGTTATTGGTAGTAGTTCGAAGTTTATAGTCGCTAGCTCGACTAAGCTCAAGATGGTTTATTCATAGACAGGGTCATCGAGGTACAAAACCTCCTCCTCAGCAGCAGGCGGAAGCCCATGATAATGCTTAATATGATGTCCATTGACCACAAATCTGGACTCGTCTTTGAAGTTGAATAGCTCCACCGCTCCAGAAGGAAAGACTTGTTGTACTTGAAATGGGCCACACCATCTTGATTTCAACTTACCCGGGAAGAGTCTTAAGCACGAATTGTACAAGAGAACCAGATCACCCTCTTGAAAGGTCCTATCCAGAATCTTCTTGTCATGGAACTTCTTCGTGCGCTCCTTAAAAATCTTGGCATTTTCGTATGCCTCTAAACGAAACTCTTCCAGGCGAGTTAATTCTAATATCCTCTTTTCACCGGCTAACGTCTCATCAAAATTTAGCATCCTTGTTGCCCACATGGCCCGGTGTTCCAGCCTCCACGGTAGATGACATGCCTTTCCAAAAACAATCCTATATGGTGACATTCCAATCGAAGTTTTATATGCAATCCTATAGCCCATAAAGCGTCGTCTAAACGTAACGACCAATCCTTCCTAGTCGTATTGACGCTTTCTCTCAGATACGCTTTATCTCTCAATTGGTGACTTCTACCTGTCCGCTAGTCTGGGGGTGATATGCAGTTGCTAGCTTATGTCGAACCCCATACTTGATCATCAGCCTTTCAAAAGGTTTATTGCATAAATGACTACCATTGTCGCTTATAATCGCCCTAGGTGTCCCAAACCTTGTAAAGATGTTCTTCTTCAAGAATCTAACCACAACCCTAGCATCGTTAGTAGGGGAAGCCATGGCCTCAACCCATTTGGATACATAATCTACAGCGACTAAGATATATCGGTTAGATAATGATGAAGTGAAGGGTCCGACAAAATCTATTCCCCAAACGTCAAAAAGCTCCACTTCTAAGATGCTTTTGAGTGGCATCTCATTCCTCCTTGAAATATTACCTGTCATTTGACAAGCATGACATGCCTTTGCATATTGGTGTGCATCCTTAAACAATGTCGGCCAATAAAAACCGCATTGGAGGACTTTGGCCGCAGTTTTATCTCCCCCGTAGTGTCCTCCAACTTCATAGGAATGACAATGCTTGAGGATATCATTATACTCTTCTTCGGCACACACACCTTCAAAAAATATTATCGATCCTAGCTTAAATAAATAAGGCTCATCCCAATAATAGTGTCTAAGATCTTTAAAGAATTTTTTCTTTCTTGGGCAAAGGAGATTCGTGGTAGTAGTACTTTGCGGATAGATAATTGACAAACAAACTAAACCATGGTTGCTTCTTCTCCTTCACAACCTCTATTCGCGAAGAAAAGCAAAGACAATCATCATGTCCCCGATGGTGGTGATGGAGAAAAGTTGTTCATCGTGAAAAGATTCTCCTATCTCGTAATTCCTCACCATCCTCTAATTGTAAGCGCGATAGATGATCGGCCACCACGTTCTCACTTCCTTTCTTGTCTCGGATTTCTATGTCAAATTCTTGCAACAGTAGAATCCATCTCAACAGTCTCGGCTTTGAATCTTGCTTTGCTAGGAGATACTTAAGAGCCGCATGGTCAGTCCACACAGTGACTTTAGATCCCACTAAGTAAGATCTAAATTTGTCAAAAGCAAAGATAACGGCCAAAAGCTCCTTCTCCGTTGTTGCATAGTTTCTTTGGGCAGCATTCAAAGTCCGACTTGCATAATAAATGGGCCTAAAAATCTTATCCTTTCTCTGACCCAAAGCGGCGCCAACAGCAGCATCACTTGCATCACACATCAGTTCGAATGGCAGATCCCAATCCGGTGCGACTGAATGGGTGCGGTGATCAACCTACTTTTATTTTCGTTGAAAGCTTTTATGCACTCATTAGAAAACACGAATGGTACGCCCTTGGCCAATAATTCGGTAAGAGGTCTAGAGACCAAGGAAAAATCCTTGATAAACCTACGATAAAATCCGGCGTGGCCTAAAAACCTCGCAAAGTTTTAAGATTAGTAGGTGGAGGTAATTTCTCGATCACCTCAACTTTGGCTCTATCCACCTCTATACCGCTCCTTGATATGCGGTGACCTAGTACTATACCTTCCGTAACCATCAAATGACACTTCTCCCGATTTAGCACAAGATTAGTCTCTTCACATCTCTTCAACACTCGTGCTAGATGTGCTAGAAATGAATCGAAATCGTCTCCAAACACGGAGAAATCATCCATAAAGATTTCCAAGAAATCTTCCACCATATCCATAAACAATGACATCATACACCGTTGAAATGTCGCGGGGCGTTGCACAATCCAAATGGCATTCGATTATACGCAAATGTCCCATATGGGCATGTAAATGTTGTTTTCACGATCTTCAGGTGAGATGTGGATTTGATAGTATCCCGAATATCCGTCGAGAAAACAATAGAAAGCATGCCCGCCACGATCTCTCGAGCATTTGATCGATGAAAGGAAGAGGAAAATGGTCCTTACGAGTCGCATCATTTAGTTTCCTAAAGTCTATGCATACTGATGACCGGTGATTAGCCTCACAGAATTAACTCATTCAACTCATTGGCTTGCACCGTCAATCCTCCCTTTTGGGAACTACGTGGATAGGGCTTACCCATTCGCTATCGAAGAATTGGAAATATAATTCCCATTTCTAGCATTTTATAACCTCATCCCTAACCACTTCCTTTAATTGTGGGGTTAAACGCCTCGAGGTTGTGCAACCGCTTTCTTTCGTGGTCCACGGAGATTTTGTGCATACATACGCTAGGACTAATACCCTTAACGTCGCCTATGGTCCATCCAAATGCTCCAGCGGTACTCTCGAAACTCTCATAAGTTTCTCTTCTTGTAAGTCCGTCAAGGATGAAGATATAATTAGCGGCAAAGTCTCATTTTGAAGAAATACATACTTCAAATTCGCAGGGAGAGGTTTTAAAGTCAAATTTGTGGGAGGTTCTTCCAAAGAGGTCTTCAACTTCGACCCGGTGAGTTTAAGTTCGAAGTACTTATGCCATGTTGGTCTATGATAGAATCTTTCAATCTCTGCAGCACTTACTTCCTCTACAGGTCTTGGGGTCCCTCTACTACATCCTGGCCATATCATCTTCTCCTCCTCACTACTCACGTACTTGACTTCATCTTCTTCTTCTAAGACAGTATCCAAAAAATCCTTGATACTTTCATGTTGTTGAAATTCTTGAACGATCCTATCAATGGAATCTAACATGAAACATGCATCTTCTCCATCATCAGGTTGCTTCATAGTGTCGAAGACATTGAATGCAACTCTCTCTTCGTTTACTCTTAATACCAACTCGCCTTTGTAAACATCAATTAGCGTTCTACTAGTGGCCATGAAAGGTCTTCCTAGTATCAATGGCACTTCGTAGTTAGCTTCCATATCTAATACCACAAAGTCGACAGGAAACACAAACTTTTCAACTCTTACTAGCACATCCTCAACCACTCCACACGGTTCCTTAACAGAACGATCAGCTAATTGCAATGTGATTGAGGTCTTCTTAAGATCTTTCATGCCTAGTTTCCGAAAAATAGATAGTGGCATCAGGTTCACGCTTGCTCCTAGATCACACAAAGCTTTGTTCAGACATACGTTACCTATGGTGCAGGGAATGAGAAAACTTCCCGGATCTTTGCATTTTGGGGGTAACTTATGTTGAAGAATGGCTGAGCACTCCTCATTGAGGCATATGGTCTCTAACTCTAGGAGTTTCCTTTTAGTTGAGACGGCGTCTTTCAAAAACTTGGTGTACTCAGGCATTTCAGCTAGTGCTTCAACTAGGGGTATATTGATTTGTAACTTACTAAACATATCCACGAACTTCTTATACCTCTTATTATCAAACTTAGGCTTCGGTTTTGGTGGAGGATAAGGTAGAGTTGAAGGGTCGACATCAGTGAAAATTGGATACTTATTATCGTAAAGTTCAACTCTAGGGCCAAGCGAGTTCTTTATAATGTTCTTTGCTCGAGGCAAAGTCTCGAAGTATTAATCTCATTGCTTGGCTCACCATCCTTATTCTTTGTGACTCTTTCTTTCTCTTGCAAGGATGGTGGAGTTACCTCCTTTCCACTTCTTGTCATGATCGCATTCAAATCCTTAGGGTTCTTTTCAGTGTTGCTTGGCAACCCTCCAGGAGGTCTAGTTGAGACTTGCTCAGCTAGTTGTCCTACCTGATGTGTGAGATTTTGAACTAAAGCTTCCTGGTTGGTTACCTTGGCATCTGTCTTCTGACAATATTGGCTAAAGTTAGTGGCTAACTCAGCCATAGATTTTGAAAGTTGCCCCATATTGTCAGTGACAACATTACTCAGTTTTTCTATCGCAGCTTCCCAACCAAAAGTTTTAGTCTGCTGTGGTACATAAGGGGTAGGCGGTTTAGGCCTTTCTCCTGCATTAATGTCACTATATCGGAATCCAGGATGGTTATGATTAGGCCTGTACCCTCCCCCGACATAATTGGCTTCTTCAGTACCAGCATTCTCACTTTGAGGTGCTATCTCGATTCCAGTCCCTTTCTCTACTCTTCTCATCCTTTCTTGCATCCCATCTACCTTATCATTGATAACAGAAAGTTGTTCTAAGATTTTGGTAGATGCACTATCATCGAATATGTCAGCGGCCATCTTCACAAAGAGCTATGTCATTGCCTCCCATTGGCTATTCATTGCTATTTGCTCCATCTTCCTTGTGCCTCCTCGGAGATAAAGAACAAACGCTCCATTCTTTGGGCGCGCTACTCTAATTTTCTCAATCTCTCTCAACCCATGGTAAAAGTTTGCATTAAAAGCCAAAGAGAGATGTCATGATGAGGACACTTCCTCATAGCTTCCTTGAAACGCTCCCAAGCTTGATCAAAACTTTCCCAGTGTTGTTGCTTAAATCCTAGGATGTCTTGGCGTAACTTAAAAGTTTTTCCTAAGGAAAATACTTATTCATGAATTTTTGCAACAATTGTTCCCAAGTTGTGATTGATCCAAATTTCTCTAAAGAGAGAAGCCATTGCTTAGCTTTATCTTTCAAAGTGAAAGGGAAAAGCTTAAGACGAATGTTACCCTCCGGGATTAATTCTGGTTTCACAGTACTAACGATTTCCAAGAAATTCGTCACGTGAACACAAGGATCCTCGTTTTGGACTCCATGAAAAGTAGAATAATTGGTCACCATTTGAATTACATTAGGCCTAGGGTGATAGACTTCCACCATCTTGCGGTGCTACTATAGCGGGAATGAATTGTTCAATAGTGGGCGTTGCATAACTTTGCAAAGTGCGCCTCGCTCCTTGAACTAGGGCTTGGTTCTCATTATTAGCATTTGCATTCACATTATTGGCGTTATTGATAACAAGATTAGGTACCTGGTTTGGATTGTTCTGAATGCCTTCCATTTCCGCCTCAGATTCAGAATGTTCAGAATGATCGGTTGTATGCCCTTCTTCCACTCCTTGCTCGCTTTCCTCAAGATTTGGATCCTCTTTTCCTTGTTTAGCCAGTTCACTAGCTAATTTCCTATTCCTTCTCGCAAATTTTTCTATCTCAGGATTATAAGGTTCAAGCGGTTCCTTCGATTTCCGAGTAGCGTACTATAAAATAATAAACAACAATAAAACAATTAATCACTAGTAAAGGCTAGGCCTTTAACTAACTAAATAAAACAGACTCAAATAAGTTTGAGAAAAAAAAGTAAATAAAACGAAGCGAGAATATTGTAAAACCGACACGAATGAAAACGAAAAAAAAACAAATTCTCGGTCGACGAGTGGTTCGATCGACCGAGAGCTGTGGTTCGGTCGACCGAACGTTTTTTATTTTTTATTTTTATTTATGACACTGTTTAATATACAGACTCTTATTCACAGAATATTTACGAATCCAGTTCTAACAAAATAAGCTATATCTCAATTTAATGACTCGAGTCCCCGGCAAGAGTCCCCGGCAACATAGCTTGATGAACTTGACTTGTTTTTCAACATAGCTTAAAAATTTATCGTCAACGGCGAGAGCCTTTAATAAAAAAACTTGATGACGTGGATCAATCATAGATTGACCCGATTACGCAAGACAAGAGCCTTTCTTCCGGATCTCTGATACCACTTGTTAGAAGTAATATCGTCGGATCAATCATAGATTGACCCGATTACGCAGCGGAAGTATCGGATCTAGATCTAAACGAAACAAAATACATAAATAAAAGATCTAATCCTACAAGGGGGTTGGATTTTTACCTTTTTATGGTGCTTAACTCCAAGAACAAAGTAGTATCCACGCAAGTTGAGAAGCCACAGCCTTCCAACGTGTGTCTCCCAAAGAACACCAGGTGGATGGTGTTTCCCGCCGCCGGACCTCCTTGATATGCTACCGGAATAATCCCGAAGATTATTCCAACTCGAAACCCGAGATACTTGATTGAAATATCAACCCAAGTATTTGTCAATAATGGCGTGAATTATGTGTTGTCAAAAGGCTTGGAAGAACTCTCTTTATATAGGAGAGTAAAACTTAACCTCCAAGGATTAAATAATTAAGAGATAATTATTACATTAATCCTTTATTCCAAATAAAAGATAAATAAAATGATTATCCCAAACAAATTAAGATAAATCATATTATTATCTAATATTCCATGAATTATCATTTAACAAATAAAAGATAAATCACATGTCAAATAATTATCCAAGAAAACGAATTTCCTAATAATTAAATAATACAAACAAAAATGCGCCACCAACCTTTAATCAAATAAGGTCACACGCATCTTTTGATATTTGACCAATTAGGTCAAAAGGTCAACACACCAATTTGGGCGAGTCCACTAAAAAATGTCTTTTCCGTGTATTTAATTATTTAGTCCAACTAAACAATTAATCCAAATATCAATTAAATAGCCCAATCCACTATTTAATTATAATTGAGGTGCAACGACGAGAAACCTATATGCTATATTAGGAGCCACGTCCGGGACCATGGACCCATATTCAGTAGCTACAATAAATCGAATAAAATTATTCATCCGATGAGAATAATTATATCCAACCTATTAATTCGGGATTACACCACCATAAACCCGAAATCGAACTCTATCGAATATAGATAACTTACACTCAATTTATGAGTCGAAAGTCCCACCGATATAATCATTACATACGGATAACCCTCCATAGATCGCTTCATTTCGATTCGTGATATTTCCGTAAACCCTTCTCGAAACATATTATCCTTATTTAACATTAACCCCCTAGTGATCAATTAGTTCATAACCAATATAATATGAACTCGGGCCCATCGATCGCTTTCTAGGGTTAACAAATAAGGGAACTGTCTATCTACTTCCGGAGGAAGGAATGGATTCCATATCTGTGATAACACAGACCACTCACTCATTCCAGAATAGAGCCAACGAGAAGTGTTGGACCACATACTGCGAAGTGATCCTTACTAACACATCAAACTCTACCCTAGTCTAAGCAGTTGTCTGTGATCACCTCAGGATTGAGATTAATCCATAAATGATCATCTTGTGATTCGATAAGACTTCTCGATTACGGAATTATATCGAGAACTCAAATCAAATCGGTCCAAATTTATATGATTATCATCGTATATAAATGCCCCACTAGGTACCCTATTACCGATAAAGTCCGGATAAGATTGTCACACCGTAAAGTGTTCTCAAGCGCATTATTAGCAAATTAATCTAGAGACCCGTATCCGATTAATAAACGCTACGGACTAAGTTAATTTTAAGTACATTTCACTAACTCAATCCTCTTGTGTATAGCCATACACTTTTGAGTTATGTGATTACACAAACGAGGTACTTAGGGTTTTCATGAGTGTCTTAACTATAAGCATACATGCATATAATAAGATGAATTACTAATTCCGTCCTAAAACAATTATATAATTGTCTTTCGGCACTACACTATACAATCTCCCACTTGCACGAAAGGCAAGTGGATTAATTGTTTTAGAGCACACCCTTTATTTATATATCTACAACATTCTCCCACTTGCTCAAAACAAGTGAGACGTATCCCTCTAATCTGTACCCTCCAAGCGCATCTTAGTAATTCATCCTTCCAAGCACGACCGGAGTGTGCCGCCGCAGGTAGTAGGTCGGTGACCCGGTGTGTACTCATAATCCGAATACCATGTGACTTGGTACATTGATCAGGTAGGATATCGGCTTGAGTCAATCTTTGGGATCGAAACGCCGCTTTCCATCTAATTCGTGGTGATGCGATTTTAATATGCCTTTGATTCAACACCGAGGACCAAATCGACTTAACGATCATCCTCAATCTGACCTATAGCCAGAATCAGTGTTATCACTTATATTCTAGTTTGCACCTGAATATACTAGCATATTATTCCTCATTCTCCCGAAGATACTTGGGGATTCACTAAACATCCCATTTCGTATTCATCCGCTGGTTTAGATAATCATTCCTGAGAGGTAGGGTAGACTACATCATTGAATGCTGCATAAATGCAAGAATATCTTAACCAGGTGAATGGATGGGATTGCCAATGATCGATTCACGTGGATTTGAGCGAATCAAATCCTTTAGAATGAATCCTGATGGCATGTTAGACTCTGACTTCAGATAACACACCCATGTTGTTTCCAACTGTTTCAGTGTTACCATTCACAAACACTAGTCTACATACTACTTTACTAATATTGATACCCAGTCTACGAAAGACTTATCAACATTCTGGTCAAGTCCACATATTAATAATTGAAATGACCTAGAGGTTTGCTTTTATCCCCAAAGGATATAAGCTATGGCAGGCATCCTGCCAAAGGTTCTTTCTGAATAAATTAAGATACCGTTAGTCTCGCAAAATGGTCTTAGGGAATCACCCCTAATTTATGCTTTGTAACGAATCTGTTATTTGTTCTAAGCTAAAACCCTTCTGTTCTGAATGAATTCAGATTCCGTTGTTCGGCAAGGAAGTCTCAGGGAATCACCCCTATTTCCCGCTTTCTGACGAAATCAAGCAAGACTGAGTAGTAAGAGAGATCACGGTCTGGTTAACTCTCTACCTTTTAGGGAATCACCCCCAAATTACTCAGCTTTACTGTGAAAGTTAAACTTTCCTATTCATTCTATTCTTCTTCATGTAGTTCCAATTACTCCCACTGGGCCTGAGATGCTCAGGTGGTTCTACAAGAGTTTCAACAGAACTGGAGTATCAATCTCCATTCACAAGGTTATGGCTTTTAAACCAACCTCTATGATCGTGGATCCTACACACCACACAAAAAGACTATAGGTCATCAATCCGCCTATAGACCGTAAGGTCCTCGTGAATGGGTAATGGACAAACCATACTCCCACTGCGTTCGGGGTGGAGTGATATAATTGATCTAGTTAGTAGTTTTTATTAGTGTTATCACCAATCGCCAGGTGTTGGATGTGGATCAACAAATCGATTAGTAACATCTTGAGTACAAATACTTCAAGATCTAAGGTTGTTATTTATAGACTCTATCAGACCGAGTTTGACAGTATTTCCGTCATTCTCTGAATTTACGAGTTTTTATAACCTACCTTTACTCAATGCATTAAGATCTTTCACGACTGAACGTACGCAAAATTTCCAGTCCTACCTTCAAGCACTAAATGCTAAATGTCTATATTTACGGAAGTGGGGTGAACCGAATTCACTCCGTATCCACAAATGCGTAGGCATCTTTTAGGTAGACTTCTCGGTTTTTTATTACAACCGTTATTTTGCAACCAATATCTTAAATGAGTTCAAGAAATGTATCGTAGCACATCAATAACTATATAAGGCAAATTTATGGTGTATCCCTTAGTGAAAACATTTCCTTTGGGAGGAGGCCGAGCATCATCCGAAGACTACGCAACAACCTATTTCTCGAGTATGGAATACTCTATCTCTCGTGTGAATCGAGAGATTTCCTCCTAATATTTTGGATAAACTTTCCGAGTTTCGAGTAGTTGTCGACTAAGATGTCACTACTCGAGGCTCCCACTAGCTTGTATCTTTCATAAGACCCGAAGGTCAATATGAGCAAGCTATGTAACTTCTTTAAATCTATTACCCTTTCCCGATTGAAAGGAAACTTAGGCTTTGTTCCTTTGAGACAGGTTCCTTTGACTGGAAGATAGGAATCACCCTAAGCCATCTGCAGATCTTGTCTTTGGGAATATGCACTAATTAATAGTATATAAAGAAGTGTTTATCTAAATACGGAAACCATTTGCGTTTATATTGTTTTAGATGTGTTACATATACCTATTCAAAGATTTCTTAGTGGTTCGACTTTATCAAACAAAAGTTCGAGTCTTAGGTTCGTACTCTAATGTTATATTTATCGTCAATAAGACAAACAAATTATCCTATTGAAAATGAATACGTTCGTTCCAACGAATCCAAAACAGAAAATGAATTTTCGTGATACTCAAGAATTTAATCCGAGATTCATTTCCTTATATCACTCCCACTAGTCTATCTCGAGAATAATCGCCCGTTGTCTATTTTTATTTATCGTTTAATGCAAAGCTACCTAGTTCTTTCAAAGAACTTAGCTTTCGAGAAAATTGCTAAGGATGCATTGGTCGATGATCCAAATCACTTTCCTTATCCTCTAATTTCCAATTCATTAATTTTTCGTTTAGCCTTAAAACTACTTAGTTTGGATGATCGACACGTATAAACATTCTTTCCCATTCTCGACTTTCCTTAAATGAAAACAGATCTTGAACTGCAGTTCGTTCCAGTAGACTTAAATTTTAAACCTGGGGATGTTCAGTGTTACTTGCTTGGACTATCGATTTTTCTAATCGACAAATCATAAGACCAAAGCTCCCACTAGTTTATCGGTTCCAAATACCGTCTAACCAAAGAATACTTTGTATTTATGATTTTTCAAAGATTAGAACATCACCTAGAAATAAGCTCCCACTAGTTTATCGGTTCCAAATCTTGCCTAACTAGCAATGCTTTGTGTTCATGATGTTTCAAAGATTATAAAATCTCTAGAACTAAGCTCCCACTAGTTTATCAGTTCCAAATACTGTCTAACAAGTAACGCTTTATTCTAGTTTTTCCAATAAATGGAGAAACTTCTGTGCGGTCTATTACACATTTCCAATGATTCAGAAAAATAACAAATCATAAGAGTAAGGCTCCCACTAGTTTATCGGTTCCAAATACCGTCTAACTAGCAACGCCTTATGTATATGATTTTCCAATTTTTTCAATTTAGAAATTTGATGTGTAATTACACTTTTTAAAATTCAATAAATGAATTTTATCTGATAGTCCTATGTCATATTTTTGTAAACTAAGTATGGTCGTCTCTCGTTCAACACAAGTGACACCCGTGACATACCTATACTATGTCACTTAAGTTTTTAAAGGCTTAATAGAAGAAATCTTTTCCGAAAAAATTAACTGCATTATGTTGATAATTACAACGTACTTGTTACTTCCACATTTTTTAATGAAGTCCTATTTCTTACAGTTCAGTAGTCTAGAGATTAAAGTTGTAAAAAAAAAATTTGACAGAAAGTTAAATTCAAAATTAAATTTTCACTACTAGATTTTTATTTTAGGAATAATAAACTATAAAGTCTATCCTACCATTCCAAGGATTTAACCTCGTATAGTACTGTCCGAGAGGGTCGATATCAGTACTATGACAGTTAAACTGAGACAATGTCTCTCAATGATTAAGCTTCGAGAATCGAACATCTCACGGGAATCAGACATCCCGGACATTTAATCATTGATTACCTTCCTTTTTCTAGCCTAGATAGTTCGAAAATATCCACAAAGAGTGTGACCTACTATATCAGATCTCGAGTACGCCCGAGTATGCCTACGAGGCGGTCGATGACCCGGCGAGTACCGATATCCTATCCTTTCGGAGACCAAGCCTTGAATTTTGATAGCGGTGAACACCATCCGAAGGGGCCGAAATCAAAGCGCACGAGGTGTCACCATTCTCTCACGTGCTTGCATCTATAGTAGAGGCCGTGGGGTTGGTCGTCGCCTTCCCGCTTCCACTCAATATTTTGAAAAAGTGGTGGGTTTACTAATTACGGTTTTGGCCTTGACATGAAGAAACAATAAATCAAAGTACTCGAATAGGGTCGGTTATGTAGGCAAGCCTACGCCGTCTTATTCGTTGGAACATATGTGATGATTCGTGCCAATCCGGCGAGAGAAGCCCGTTTAGCCCGAAGGCTTATCGGCTATGCTAAGTCCTATCGAACTGCTGTAACGTACATCACACGTGGAGGGGAGTCGATTGAGCCGTAGCTCGGTTGAACTCGCCCAACCATGGTTAGACCATTTCCGAACCCATGTACTAAGATTCTCCGATTTCTAAGTTGTCACCCAAAGCGTAATCTCGTTTTTGTTTAAGGTGGGTTCACTGAGAAGCCATCACCGAAAAAGCTCAACGATTTATCCAAGTGGGATTCACCGAGAATCCATCACTAAAATCGTAAACGATTGACATAAACCCGGGTCCTCGGTTTTTTATAATTAGCTACTTATTATTTAACTACCACATATTAAATTAATAAGCATTCATACTAATTATCGAGTTATACATGCCTAATTTATTCGAAATAAACTAGCTACATGTATGCATTGGAGTGGAATCATGAAGATGCAAGTCATGGCAATTTTCCGGTTTTAAGCACGTAATCTTGATCAAACACAAAATTATACCGAAAAGTAAACACCGAGATGGACCATTGGTACCCCCGACTAACTATTTTTTAAGGAAAAGTAAAACTAATTCTAAGTCTTCAAATCTCGATCTTCGATCTTGATCTTGAAACATCCGGATCTCGAACATTCGATCTTGACACGAACCACGAACGACGAGAAGAGGAGGCCGTAATATACCAATATATTTAAAATATATCTATAGTAATAATTGTTTTGAAAAAAATAACCTTTTTTTTTTATTAAAGGCTCTCGGTCAAACTTGACTTGTTGCAATTTAAGTCAAGTTTTTCAACATAGCTTAAAAATTTATAATTGACTAGTATTGACTTCTTAAAAAAGTGGAAAGTAACTAGGACGTTGAACTAGTTAATCGATAATGCAATTAATTTTCGAAAGAGATATTTTCTCTTAAGCCTTTTAAAAACAGTGACATATAGGTATGTCACTAGTGTCATTCGTGTCAAACGGAAGACAAACTTAGTATGATCAAAGGTGATTTCGGACTTTGAAATTCTTCTAGTGAATTTTGAGTGTGTACACGAGTAATTTTCTAATTGAAAAATCGGAAAATCATGAAGTGTTACTAGTTGGACGATATTTGGAATCGATGAACTAGTGGGAGCTTTATTTTTTGTTGTTTTTCTAGAACATTAGAAAAGTGTAACTGACTATACACATAACCGTTCTAATTGAAAAACCGGAAAGTCATGAAATGTCGCTAGTTGGACGATATTTGGAATCGATGAACTAGTGGGAGTTCTATGATTTGTTGTTTTTCTGGAAATATTGGAACTATGAGATTTTTCTAAATCGAAAAAATCGGAAAATCATATATGAAGCATTGCTCGTTAGACGGTATTTGGAACCGATAAACTAGTGGGAGCTTTAATATGATTTGTTGTTTTTTCTGGTATATTAGAAAATCCGAAAAGTCCCGACGAGTAACACTCGAAATAGACATCCCACGGTTCAAGAGTAGTGTATATTCAAACGAACCGCTGGTTCAAGACTGTTTCCATTCACGGAAAGTCAAGAATGGGAGAATATGTCTAAAAGTGTTAGTCATCTAAACTAAGAAAATTTTAGGCTGAACCGAAAATTAATTAAACTGAAAATCATAGGATAAGGACAGTGATTTTGGATCACCAGCCTATGAATCCTTGGCGATTTTCTCGAGCTAGGTTCTTTGGAAGAACAAGGTAGCAGTGCATTTAACGATTAAAAGAGTAAACGACGGGCAGTTAATTTTAGCTAGAATAGTGGGAGTGATATAAGGAAATGAATCTCGGATTCAATCCTTGGATATCGCGGAAAAATTATTTTCTGTTTAAGATTCGTTGGAATGAATGGATTTACCTTCTATCCGATAATTTGTTTGTCGTATAGAAAGTGAATATACCATTTGTAGTACGAATCCAAGACTCGGACTTTTGTTTGATAAAGTCAAAACCACTTAGAACTGCTGAAATATGTATATAAAACACATCTTAAGAACTGTTAAAAGCAATTGGTTTCTATATTTAGATAAACGCTTCTTCATATTCCATAGTTAGTGCATAGTCCCTAACAGACAAGACCTGAAGACTGGCTCAGGGTGATTTCCTTTCTCCCAGTCTAGTTATATTGTCTCAAAAGTTCAATGACTAAGTTTCCTTTCAATCGGGAAAGGATAATGGTTATAGAGAAGTAACATAGCTTGTTCATGACGACCTTCGGGGTCTGATGAAAGATACAAGCTAGTAGGAGCTTCTGAGTAGTGACTTCTTGTCTGATAACTATTCAAACACTCCGGAAAGTTTATCCAAAATATTTTGAGGTTTCTCTGTTTTCAACAGATATAGAGTATTCTATACTGGGAATAGGCCATTCATAGTCCTTGAGACTGATGCTCAGCCTGCCTCATTGTGACATGTTCTCACTAAGTGAGAAACCGTTAAATTGCCTTATATAGTTTTTAGATGTGCTACAATACACTGCTTAACTCAATAAAGATATTAGAAGCGAAATATCGGTTTACATTGAAATGTAAGACCGAGAAGTCTACCTAGAATATGCTTTGGAATTTACGGATAAGGTGTGGATTCGGTTCACCCCACTTCCATAAATATAAGCATTTAGCACACGGTGCTTGAAGGTAGGTCTGGAAATTTCGAGAACACGTTCGGTCAGTGACCAATCGTTCTATATCTTGTAGCATTGAGAAAAAGGTTTGTTATAAGATTCTTGAAATCGGGAAGGGACAGTTATACTGTTGCATCCTTTCTGATAGAGTCCATGATCAGCAAAACCTTAAACCTTGAAGTACATTTACTAAAGGTAGTTACCAACTGATTAAATCAGACCACGTCCAACATCGGTTGTTGGTGATAACACTTAATACTACTAAACTAAATCAGAATTTTGATCCACCCAGAATGTAGTGGGAGTATGGTTTATCCATTACCCATTATGGGTTCTGCGGACTTTGTAGTCTGAGGATCGATTGATGACCTATGGCTCTTTTGTGAGCAGTATAGGATTCTGATAATAGAGGTTGGTTTAATAGCCATAACCCTGTGAATGGAGTTCGGTACTCCAGTTCTGTTCATACTCTTGTAGAACCACCTGAGCGTCTCAGGCCCAGTGGGAGTAATTGGATCTACACGGAAAAGAGTAGAATGAATAGGAAGGTTTATCTTTCAGAGCAAAGCTTGAGTGGTCTAGAGAGTTAATCAGACCTTGAACTCTCTTATCACTTTAGTATTGCATGATTTCGTTCATAAGCAGAAAATAGGGGTGATTCCGTGAGATTTTCTTGCCAAACTAACGGAGTCTGGATTCATTCGAAACAGAAGGGTATTGCCTTATGAACTAACGACAGAATGACTGTCAAGGCTTATGTCCTTTGTGGATAAAAAGAAAACCTCTCGGTCATTGGAAGTCATATATTTCTACAATATATGGATTTGTCCAGAATATTGATAAGTCTTTTGTAGACTGGATATCAATTTTAGTACAGTAGTGAATATATACATACATATATTAGTGTTTGTGAAGCATAACACTGCACCAGTTGGAATCAACATGGGTGTGTTATCTCAAGTCGAATCCGACAATGCCACAATTCTCTCACTGCAGAGATTTGGACAACATTCTTAAGAGTTTGACTCGGTCGAATTCATTAGAATCAGTCACTGGTTTCCCATCCATCTTATTGGTTAAGATGATGCATCTGTGTATGCAACATTCAACGAGGAAGTTCTACCCTATGCCTCGGGAATGACTCTCAAATCTTCGGATCAAGAGAAATAGGATAGATTCTCTTTCTAGTAAGAGATGGTCAGGTTATTGAACGTCAACTTTGATCGAATCTTAGATTCGGCGGTTAACAAAGCAAGTTTAGTATGTCCTTTAGTATCTTGAGAGAACGAGGAATAATATGCGGACATATTCATGTATGAACTTGGATATGTGTGATACACTGATTTTGACTTTAAGTCAGATTGAGGATGATCGTTAAGTCGATCTCGGGCTCAGTGTTTACTCAGTACCACATGATTAGATGGACCGGTAACGTTTCGATTCTACGGATCGTCTCGAGCCGACAACCTGACTAATCATTAAGACCCATGACATTTAGATGTAGGTACTCCCCGAGTCACTGACCTATCCTACGACGGCATACTCGGAGTGTACTTTGGAATCTGAAATGGTTATGATATGCTTAATGGGTACTAGAATGCGGGATGGGTCTCCATTGCTTTAGAGCAAGTGGGAGATGTAGTTTGTTGTATTTTAAATAATAGGGTGTACTCTAAAACAATTAATCACATGCTTTCGTGCAAGTGGGAGATTGTTAGGTGTTATGCCCGAAAGACAATTTTTGTAATTGTTTTATTTAAAAAATGAATTGACATTATTATTCATATTTATTATTCTCATATTCACCGATGTGACAATAGTATTTACACTACAGAAAACCCTAATGTATATCATTTATGTAATCACTTAACTCAGTGTATGGTATATACACGGGAGGATTGAGTTAGTGAAGATGTACTTAAAATACAGTTAGCCCGTAGTGAAGTTAATCGAGAGTATCGGGTCTCTCCTTTAACGTGCTATTAATGCGCCCAGAACACAATAGGTGTGATTGTCTTATCCGGACTTTCGGTTAAGAGAACCTAATGGGGCATTTATATATGATAGATATATCATGTAGGTATTGGACCGATTTGATTAGAGTTCACGATATAATTCCGTAATCGAAATTCTTATCGAATCAATGGATGATCATATTTATGGATATATCTTAATCCTGAGGTGATCACGATCAATCGCTTGAATCGATATGAAGTTTGACTTGACGGTTAAGGATTACACCGAGTCCGTGGTCCGAATTACCCCATCTTGGCATTGTATTTGGATTGAGTGAGTAGTCCGTGTTATCACAGATCGGAATCCATTCCTTCCATTTATGGAAGTAGATAGACGATTCCTTGTTTGTTAATCCTAGAAACCGATCGATCCATGGAGTTCATATTACACCGATTAGCTACCAAAGTGAGTTGTATGAATTAATTGATCACTAGGGGTTAATGGTAAATAATGATAAGAGGTTCTAGAAAGGGTTAACGGTAACTTCCCGATTTAGAATGAATAATCTATGGAGGATTAATCCATATGTAATGATTATATCAATGGACGCTTATTATTATTCTCGTGAGGAGATAAATATAATCTCATAATCGGAGGAGTGCGATCCACGGGATTATGGTGGCATATTCCTGTGATTGATTTATCGAATATAATTATTACGTTCGTAAGATAATTATTTATTTGATTTATCGGAGCCGCGATTATTAGTCCATGGTCCCCGACGTGCCTCCTAATATAGCATAGCTATTCTCGGACGTCGAATCCTAATAATATTAATTTGGTTCTTGTTGGACTTTATTAAAACGATATGTGAATTAATTGTTTAGTGGACTATTAAATTAGTTGGGCTAAATAATTAAATATGTGGAAAAGACATTTTCCATAATCTTGGCCCAATTATTGTGTTATGGCAAAATTAATATTGACTAGGTCAATATATGTAAAATTTAAGCCCATGCCCTATTTTGTGGAACAAGAAATTGTTTTCTTGTGTATTAATAAGACATGTGCATAAAATATTTATTGGATAAATATTTATGGAAAGAAATAAAGATAAATATTATTCTAGATTTGTTCTAGAATATTATGGAATTATCTTTTATTTAATAGGATTATTATAATTGATTTTGTATTAATTATTAAATCCTTGGAGGCTAAGTTTTACTCTCCTATATAAAGAGAGTTCTCCCAAGCCTTACACACAACAATAAAATTCGAAATTCACCTCTTGGAGAGGAGAGAAGGATTTTCGGCCAAGGGGAGATTTAAGGGAAAATCTTGGAGGTTTTTCCGGGTAGCATATCGGAAGGATTCGAGACGAGAATTTCCTTCCACCGGGAGTTGCTTGGATCACACGTACGGAAGATCGTGGTGCTCTTCACACCTTGTTCGTTCTTTCTATTGCGGTTCTTCAACTTGGATTTTGAGATCCAAGAGGTATGATCTACAACCCCCTTGTAGATATAGATCTAGGTATTTTATTACGTGTATTTTATAGATCTAGATCCTTAAATCGCTTCCGCTGCGGATGATATTACTAACAAAGTCAAGTTGTCAAGGATTGATAGTTCAGATTGTGAAGTTGAGGGTTCAGTCAGGGATGAATCACTTTTGTAACGGTGTAAAAAAAACATTTGTGAATTCCTCCAACATTAAAGGAGAATAGAGGATTAAGATATTACGCCACCCTAAACCACTATAAATTTTCCGAGCCTTTATATTCTACATTTTACTTTCATCTACTTTATACTTTTGCAATTTATTTTTAGCTGTGTAGTATATTTAACTTGAACCTGCATTACACTAAGCAACTCACCTAAATTTGAAACAGTTTTTATACAAGGCTTTTTCGGCTGAATAAAACTCAACTGAATTTATTTCAAATATTATTAGTTAAGATAAAGTTTTCAAGTTAACAAGTTCATTCGCTCCCCGATCTTGTTCATGCCTTTTCAAGTGACCAAAAATTGTTATCAGAGAAGTGTTTCCAACAATCAGTATTAGTTTTTGAAACTATGCTCTTGATTTGATTATGGAAGATCCAGTTTTCATAATCTGTTTTTCTGAAAAACTTCCAGAATGTATACACAACACATTCTCATCGGGATTCCTACATTTTCAATTCACAAATTTGATGACTGTAAAAATGTGCAAGTAGGCACATCTAGCAGCAACACATGGAGATATGATGGATATCATTACAAAAAGACCCATCAAGATCATGAATTTGAACACAAATGCTACTACAAATGATACTCAAAGACATGTTGATAAATATAAAAAAAGAAGAATATGTTGGATGTAGTGCCCGAAAGAAAATTATTGCTTGTCTATACGGGCAAGTGGGAGATTGTTGGAAGTAGCGCACGAAAGACAATTTATTTAATTGTTTTTATTTAATAAATGACAGATTTTATTTCATCTTATTATTTGCTTTGTGCGTATATTTAATACACTACTGAAAACCCCAAGTCGTATCATATGTATCCATATAACTTGGTGTGTGTCACACATGAGGATTAAGTTTTTGGTGATACACTTGAAATGTTAGTCCGTGGTAAACTTAATCAAAGTATGGGGTCTATTGATTAAACCACCATTAATGCGCCCAGAACACTTTATGGTGTGACCATCTTATCCGGACCGTCGACATTGGTTGTCTAAGTGGGAATTTATATATGTTGAGAGTTATATAGGACTGGACCGATTTAATATGAGTTTCTCATATAATTCCGTGATTGAGAAATCTTATTAAATCACAAGATGATCATATATGGATTAACCTTAATCCTGAAGTGATTACAGACTCTTACTTATTTCAGGATAGGGTTTGATGTGTTCGTTAAGGATCGCTAAGAGGCGCAGTCTGAGTCACATTCACGTTTGCACTATTCTGGAATGAGTGAGAAGTGTGTGTCTCACAGATATGAAATACATTCCTTCCTGCGGGAAGTAGAAAGACAATCCCCTTATTTGTTAATCCTAGAAACTGATCGATCCGCGGAGTTCGTATTGGTTATGAACTAATTGATCACTAGTGGGTTAATGGTAAATAAGGATAAGATGTAGTGAGGAAGGTTTACAGAAATAATCCTGCTTCGTTACGGATAGTCTCTGGAGGGTTAGTCTGTATGTAGTGATTATATCAATGGACATTTATCAACTCGACGTTTTGAGAATAAGTTATATCTATAATCATTAGAGTTCAGTTTTGGATTATAGTGCCGTAATTCCGGAATTAATAAGTTGAGTAGAAATATTTTGTTTGATGAATATTTTATTCAATTTATTATAGCTACTGGTTATAGGTCCATGGTCCCCGGGTTGGCTCCTAACACGCGAGTGTTTACTCGTTTTATGAAACCTCGAGAATAAATTAAATAGTTGGTCTGTTTAATGAATATGCAATATTATTTATTTGGTAAATAATATGTAAAATAGAAAAGACATTTTCTATTAAAAATAATGACAATGTGGCACCACACTATGTGATAAGTTAGGAAAAGAAATTTTCCTAGATTATGTCACATGTGTAATTAATTAATTATCTATTTGTTGGATGATTAATGGAAAAATAAGAAATTGATTTTTTGGGAATTATCTCTTACCTTATGGTAAATATCTTTTCCTTGTGGGAATAGGTAATTGTGGTGCGAAAATGATAACACTCTTGGCTTGTTATTTTCTTATATAAAGAGAGTTCCTCCCAACACATTTTTACACATTAATTGCGCCACTTATCATAAAATATAAGAGAAAAAAAATAGTTTCTTGTTCTAGACATTAAGAGAAGTAAAACCTAGGGTTTTTCTTGGACATATACGAGGAGGTTCTACGTCGAGGATCGACGTCCACCAGTGTCGCTAGGAGATACAATCCAGAAGCTACGGCTTCACCCTTTGGTCGACTATTTCTTCCTCTCTGTTGAGGTAAATATTTAACCTTCTTATAGTTGTATTAATTATTTCTACGAATCAAATCGTGGTAAAATTGCATGCAAATTTATTCGTAGCTTCCACTATGCAAGATCGAGTGTCTCGATCGGTGCTGTGAATTAGATCTGACGATCCAATTGTGGATCGGATCCGGATTCGGGTTTCTGTATATCCAGCAGAATACACCTCAGGTGATTGAAAAAGAGAAAAACTGGATAATGTCGCCAGTGACATGATTTTAGAAACTCTGAACAGTCAAAGAATGCAAAACAAGAAAGGAGATCAGGCATACATTGATTTTAGTTAGTGAAGGTATTGAAGCCATAAAGGAAAATAAAATGATAGTTGCCACTAAATAATTGATAACCTTCTAGATGATGTCTGGAGAACCTATTGATGAGATGGAATTAAGGTTCACTACAGTTCTGGATGAACTGAATAGCTTGGTAAATCATATACTCAGAAGGAGATTAATGTGAATATTCTATGTGGATTGATTACAAGAAGAATGGTCAATGAAAATCACAGCAATTGAAGAATCAAGGAACAAGAACAACACAAATAGTATCAGACTATTTTCAGATCTGAAAGATCATGAGTTCAAATTGAATAATCAAAGCACTGTGAAGAATGACACGCAAAAGTGTCAGCTCTTGTAACACCCCATCAGACATCTCAAAAGTCCATTGAACCATCAAATAGTATTACCAAAAGAAGTGACAAGTTGGAGGAACAAATTGCTAAATATATTGAAACCCGAATCAGGATCCGAAACGCAGGAAAAATCGGATCCGGAAAAACTTCCAGTTCTCGCAACTGCGAGGGGGTGCTCGCGAGATTGAGTATGTTTTTCCTCCTCTTTTTCAGATCGTCAGATCTGATTCACAGCACCAATCTAGACACTCGATAATGTATAGCGAAAGCAGCGAATCGAATTCGTCTACGATTTTACCACGATATGAAACACATATTTAATTAATATAATCTACAAGAAGGTATGATGATTTACCCAACCGAAGAGAAGCTGTAATCTTCCGAGTTGTATATCCAAGCGACGAGTGGTGGACGTCGATCCTGTAGCGGAGCCTCCTCGAATACACTCCAAGAATCACCCTAGGTTTTTCTTCTTCCAATAGCTAGGACAAGAAACTAATTTTTCTCTCATTTTCTATGAAAGTGGTGCAGACGTGTGTCAATTGTGTTGGGGGCAACTATCTTTATATAGGAAATTACTAGGCAAGAGCGGCTTTATCCCTTTCACAAGACAATTATATTTTTCCCTGAGAAAAAGATTTTTACTATAAATAAGAGATAATCACCATAAATGAGATAATCATTAGAAAATCAATCTCTTATTTGATCCATTAATTATTTAACAAAAAAATAATTAATTACACATGTGATATAATTCAGGAAATAAATTTCTCCTAATTTTCCCACATTTGGCACCATTATATGCCATGGGATAATAGAAAATATCTTTTCTATTTCACATATTATTTACCGAATCTTATATCGCATATTCATTAGATAGACTAAGTATTTAATTTATTCTCTAGGTTCCAAAATACTAGAATTCATTCGCGTGTTAGAAGCCAACCCGAGGACCATGGACATATAACCAGTAGCCACAATAAATTGAACAAAATATTCATCGAACAGAACTTTTCTGTTCAACTTATGAATTCCGGAATTACGCCACCATAAATCCGAAACTGAACTCTATCGATTATAGATATATCTTATTCTCAAAGTGTCCAGTCAGTAAGTGTCAATTGATATAATCATTACATACAGACTCACCCTCAATAGAATATCTGTAATGAAGCGAGAATGTTTCCATAAACCTTTTTCATTACATCTTATCCTTATTTACCATTAACTTACTAGTGATCAATTAGTTCATAACTAATGTGAACTCGGCTGATCGATCTGTTTCTAGGATTAACAAATAAGAGAATTGTCTTTCTACTTCCCGTGGGAAGGAATGGATTCCGTATCTGTAAAAAAACACACTCCTCACTGATTCCAGAATAGTGCCAACGTGAAAGTGATTCAGACCGCGCCACTCAGCAATTTTTTGACGAACACATCCAACCTTATCTTGAAACAAGTAGAAGTCTGCAATCACTTCAGGATTAAGGTTAATCCATACATGATGATCTTGTGATTTAATAAGATTTCTCAATCATGAAATTATATGATAAATGCAAATTAAATTTGTCCAGTCCTATATGATTACATCATATATAAATGCCCAACTCAGATAACCAATATCGACGGTCCAGATAAGACGGTCACACCATAAAGTGTTCTGGGCACATTAATGGTGGTTTAATCAATAGACCCTGTACTTTGATTAAGTTCACCACCACTAACAGTTCAAGTGTATCGCCATAAACTTAATCCTCAATCTTGTGACACACACTAAGTTATATGGCTACATATGATACAATGATGAGAGACAAATTGTCACTTATTATCATGACATATTATACCTATTTCCGATACTGTTGGTCCCAGAGAAGGGTGAGAATATAGTCAGAGTGAGGGGGGGTGAATGACTATATTGGAGTTTGAAAAACTTTTCTTATATTTAAAAGCTTTTGTACAGCGGATAATTCCCTTCTTAAAAGATTTTTCAAAGTATACTATGCACACAGTGTATGAATATAATGCAGTAGAAAAAAACGGTAAAGTAAAGTGCTGTAAGTAAATGAACACAAGGTTTATAGTGGTTCAGGGTGGTGTAATCCCTTAATCCACTATTCTCCTGTGATGATTGGAGGAATTCACTATTGACTTTCACCAATACAACCGTGTGATTGTCCCCGGATACACGAGCTTCACAATCTCCAAGACTATCACTCCCTAGCTACAAAAGCTTCAGTGACTCAGTCTTCAACACTGTTCCTTGAGAACAAATCTTTCAGCAGTTATCACAAAGGTTGCAATTCCTTCTCAGACGATCTGATTCAATTGCTTCAGTTGGGTGTGAATAAGATTCACAAAGGGTTGATCAATCTCATTGCTTGATGTAGATTTGTAGCTCTGAATTGTGAGTTGATCTCTAGATATTTAATTTCATTTCAGATAGAAGGCTGTTGAAATTGATAGAGTTTCTGCACTTTTTTGTGTATGCTCCTATATCTCTTGATTCTGTCAATCCCTTCTATTACTATCCTTGATTTCATTCTTTTTGAAATTCGATCCGTTGACTATTTAATGTGTAGAATAATCCTTGATTTTATTCTCCTTAATTTCAGTGATCAGGATTTTCTTCAAACGTTCTTCACAAAATCCGTCCTTGATTGATTCCGCATTAATTGCCTGATCTCCTTCTTTTCCACGTTCAGAATAAATTGTGGGCAGCGTACTTGACTGGCCGTTGCCTGACTCAGCTGTTGCTTGGCCGGTCCAGTGTGCTCGTTCACTGTTATTTCAATAGTTAGCCGTATGAGCTTTTTCTTAGCCGTTTTGTTGTTTTCCTTTTTCCTTTGACTTTCCAAGTATGCTTGTACTTCGTTGATCCTTCATTTGTGTGAGATCAGTGTACACCATTTAAAAGTATAGATTTCATCACTTGAAATATATCTTAGACTTATCCGAGGTCATCACAGACTTCCCTAGTTATAAGTCAGTCCATATATCTTCATTTGACTCTGCTGGTACTTGGCTGCCTTTACTCTGCTGATCTTTTGTCTTTCACTTAGCCATCCAACAAGTCTAATACAATACTTGTCTGACTGAACTTATACAACATGTCAGACTAAAAGTAAAGACTTATACAAATATTTCTAACTTATTTCAGGCTTGCTATAACAGCTAGTATGCCCATCATCAAAACTAATAAATAAAATGTTCCTAACAATTTCCCCATTTTTGATGATGTCAAAACCCTCATTAGCCTGCACATAAGTAAACATGTTTTTATATGATAAAAGAATAAAACTCAACAATTTTATTCATCCATTAAGGGCATAAAATATTCAAATGTAAAATGGAGAAAATTATTATAGTCTACTTATTCTCTTGAAACCTGAAGCCTTTGCTTGTGCTTTCCTTGCCCTTGCCTTTGAAACTTCCAGGCTTATTACTACCTTCCCCCTTTTTGCTAGCATCAACATTTTCTTCAAGAATTTGATTGGTGGCTTCAGATACTTGGATGAGGGTGTCAAGATGTTTGAGTGAATCATCAAAGATGTTGTCAATATTCTAAATTTGTTGATTATGATCATTCAGAGTGTCCACCATGGGGTTGAGTTTGTCATCAACTGCTCCATCTAGATATTCCATGCTTGACTGGACATGTTGAGGGATAAGAGACCTCAGTTGGCATATCAGGTCTCCTTGTCTTTCCATCACAGTATCTTGAACTTTGATGTGGCTAATTAGAGCCTCAATCTTATGATCCATGGAGGCATATCGGCTTCTTAATGTTGTTTTGAGATTTTCTCTACTCAGCCATTGCCTCTCCATATCCACAATCAGTGGATCAATGTCTAAAAGGAATGCCCTGTCTACTTCCTTCTTTGCTGGTGCGGGTGCATCAGCTAGGTCTTCTTCCTTTTCTTCTTCAATCTCCTGATCAAATATAGATTGTTAGGGGTTGCTTGCATCTTTAAGTCCTAGTTAGGACTATCCTTCTGCTTCCTTGTCTGCAGTTGTAGATTCCTCATTTTTCATTGACCCTTGATTAATACTTGGGGTCCTTGTCGAGTCGGCTGGTGTAATTTCCTCAGCCGAGCCACTCAGCTGCTTTTCTGCATAAGCTTTACTTCTTTGAATGACATCCTGGAGTGACATATTATCATCAGAGTCTTGATTTTCATTTTGATCATCATTGTGATGATCACCTTCTGGATTTTCTTCTTTATCCTCTACAAGATGAACCTCTTCATCATACTTTTCCACTTCTTCATCTTCATCAGGAGTCAGATAGTAAGCTTCTGCATCCTCTTCCTCTTCTTTAGGATGAACTTCTTCCTCTGGATCTTCTTCATCTCACTAATTACACATGGAATGTCTTCGTTGCATGGTAAACCCCTTTATTTGAGCTTTGAGATTTGGTTCGTCTGTTCATTTCAGAACAACTGCCTTCTGGTTGCTTTCTTTTCTTCCCAGATGTTGTCTGCAGTTTTTGTGAAGCCTTCAGATAAGTGAACATCACTTTTTCTTCATTTAATTTGTATAAGTGAATGGGTTTCACTTTCATTTGATTAAACAGGAATTGGAGAGGAATCCCATAGGATTTCTTCTCCCAAAAGATGTCCTTCTTTTGCTGCCCCTTCTTTGCTGTTAATTTACTTAGATCAATTTCCCGTTGAATTTGTTCGTTCAGTCTATTGAAAAGAAAGACCGGCTAGTTGAATTCTGGGCCCTGATAGATAATGGCCATTATTTTGGTCCGGACTTCTGTCATGCCATGCATAGATCTCGTCTTCCCTTTAATACTTTTAGTGACCATGTGTGCAAATTCTGCAAACGGCTATTTGAGCAGCGATCTTGGGTAGTTGTGCTTCCTTGCTGCCAGATTTGGGTTCTTGGCAATCTCTGTCCAGAAGGTGTTGATGTCGATTTCCATGTCCTATATCTCCAAGGGTCCAGAGTTGGGGCGATTCAAACATCTATGAAGGAGTCCTGGTGTGATTACCAGTTCTCTGCTGAACATGTTATTGGTAATGCTATCCGGTGATCCCTTCTTTTTTCTTGGAACAAACTTAGCATTTTTCCAGAACGCAATGAGGGTTTCATAGCAGATACTGGTTATTGGTGGGTTCAGAAAGGTCATTAACCCAAGGTTGGTGCATCCATCCACCAATCGTTGTGCTTGAGGATCATTGTTGCATAGAGTGAGATCGTGCTCTGTTTTAAAGAACGATCAAGTGATGATCGATCTCTCATACTGTTTGCCGGACTTTTTGACAGAGGAAGATGATGCCATTGTCCTTAAGAAAATTTTTAGACAAAAAAGCTTTGGGATTTCTTAGAAAATAGGGTTCAAGAAATTCAAAAAGGGCGTAAAATTTGTGTAAAACTGAAGTGTTGATTATATATGTGGAGATTTTGATAGTGTGAATGTGGTTGAATATGAAAGGATTGTGGTGGAGTAATGGCATGATTTTGTGTATATAAATTACGATTTTTGAGTGAAGTGGGGGAGAGGATTGAGGCATGTAATGATAGTGCCCGTGAATCAAGGCATTGCCGTCATTCTCTCTTCACAAATAATAACCTCCTTGATTTAAAATAATCTCCACGTGGGTAATATTTCATAATAAAAAGATAAATCCTCAGGTTTTCCATATGTGTAAATGCATTATTCATTTCACACTTCCTTGACAATTCTTTCATCGCTGGAGTGATGAGATCAGTATGCTGATTACTCTGACGGTCTTTCACTAAGCTGCTACATCAAAACTATTCCTAACAATCGGTGAAGTGAACTTCGCCGGTACCAGTGCCTTACCTGCCAAGTGAACGCACCCAAAATGGCAAAGGTTCAGTCAGCTGGTGAAGTTATAGTGACAGTACATGAAGCCTTACATGTTGCATGTTGTTGCATTCCCTACTCTTCTGCTAGATCTGCAGATTGGCATGACTGCAATCTGCTGCTACGGAGCCACGGCTCCCCCATTGCTTTTGGTTCTGCTGCATGCTGCACATCTTTAATTTTTGGTTCCTCTATGATAACCGGTCCACACAATTCTTTTCATCTCCTTGTCGTTATGGTGTTCACGTCCTTCGACTTCTTTTCCGTATTTCTTGGCAATCCTCCTAGAGGATGAGCTGATACTTGTTCACCAATCTGCCCTACTTGGTGTGACATATTCTGCACTAAGGCTTCCTGATTGGTCGGTCTCGTATCGTTCTTCTGACAATAAGCCAAAAAATTTGCACTGAGCTCGCTCATGGATTTCGTCAATTGACTGACACTCTCGGTCACAGTTGAGCCCATCTTATCCATTGCTGCTTCCCATCCACCGGACTTGTTTGATAGAGGCATGAAACCTCCACATGGCTTTGCTCTCTCGCCACCGTCAAGATTGGTATATCTAAAGCCAGGGTGATCATGAGAACATGGGCGATATCTGCCCTCATATGGATTTCCTTGCCATCCCATATAATTTATGTCATCCTCAGTGTTGGATGTCTCAATTCCTTGGACCTTTTCCACTTTGGCGATGCGATCTTGCATGCCGTCCATCTTTTCGTTGATCACTAGCAACTGGTACAAGATTTGTTGAGAAGTATCTTTTCCAAATACGCCTTTAGCTGCTATCACTACCTTAGTTTGATGTGTCCTCCACTAGCTTGTAAGTGCAATATGTTCAAGTTTCTCTTCTGCTTCTTCTGGAGATAACAATACGAAACACCCGTTGCTTGACGCATCAAATCTTATTTGCTCACTCGGCCACAATCCATGATAGAAACTATGCATTCGTTCAGGCAGAGTGATATCACAGTGAGGGCATTTATGTTGGGCCACTTTAAATCGTTCCCAAGCTTCTTCAAAGGTTTCGGTTGGCTTTTTCTTGAAATTCATGATATCTTGTCTCATTTGCAATGATTTCCCAGGTGGGCAGTACTTGTTCATAAACTTCTCTAAGAGGTCTGTCCATGATTGGATAGATCCTGCTGCTAGAGACAATAACCATATTTTTGCCTTATCCTTCAGTGTGAATGGAAATAGCATAAGCTTGATGTTATCTTCAGGCACTCCTACTTGTTTGACAGTGTTGACTATCTCCAAGAAGTTGGTGACATGCACACTTGGATCTTCATTTGGTACTCCATGGAATGTAGTGTAGTTTGTCACCATCTGTATGATGTTCGGCTTTGGATTAAAGATTTCAGCTACATTCTCTGGTTGGACAATTTCTGGCACAAATTGTTCAATCGTTGGCATGGCATAGCTCTGTAGAGTCCTCATTTCTGCTGGTGCAATGACTCCTGCTTCATTCCTTCTTCCATTAACTTCGTTCTGTGCCATTGTCTCTTCTGAATCTTCTAGATATGGAATCTCCTCGTCTCTATCCTTCTCACTTCCTTCGTGCGAGCTCGTTTCATCAGCCAGCATTTCGGTTATCTCTCGAGATTCCTTGCATGTTTGCCTTGCATATTTTGCACATTCAGGTGTGAATCGCTCAAGTTTGGCTGTTGAAATTCTTGTTGCATACTACAAGACAAAAAGCAAATAAAAGGTTAATTAATTGACCTGACGGCTATTACACTTGCCCTGGTGGCTGTTACACTATACCTGGAGGACTCAAAAATAATAGACTCTTACTACCGACTCTGACTAAAACAGAAACGACTCAGTAAATTTCAGGTCTCGCGGCTGCGGGAGTGACTCGCTCTGCTTCGCGACCAAAAATATCCCAGAACCTATCTAAACAGACATTATACGACTCTGCTAATTACAAACTTCAAAACAGACTTAGTTAACGAAAATAATCAGAATATATACAAGTTCTCAATCTAAATCAAAATTTTTTTTGATACGAGCCCCCGACAACGGTGCCAAAAAAGCTTGACACACTGTGGTGTAATGCACGGGCTACTAGCAATAGGACTAAGTCCATCGTAGATGAGTACTGGAAAGTCAAGGTCGAATCCCACAGAGACTCGTAAAACTACGTTTTATCTAGACTGTGTTGTCACAAATACGGTCGACGACCAACTATAGAACAAGGAAGAATAATGGTGCCAATAAACGCGGAAGAACAAACACAACTACGCTCCAATGAGTTTATAAAGATTAGTTCTAGCTACGAGTGATTTGTTATTCCCCCCATATCATGCATTAATCATTCCCCATTGGTGAGTTTTAGATCGTTAATAGCTACGGGTGCTAATCCCCAATATTACGCTACTTCCATTGAAAAGACAGTAGGTGCCTATATGCAATTAACCTCCTTCATTGGTTGTATTGATCCACATGCAATAATAATTAGGACTAGCCGGCTCAAGACCGAAGACCTCCCTAAGAAGCTATCGTGGATTGACTTGCACAATCCTAGGGATAGATCTAGACATTGTCTGAACTAATACGTCAGTTTATTGTCCTTCATATTAATTTATGATGACATGCAAATAGTTGATCAGGCTAAAAACTTGTAAATTAAATCTGGCGATCAGACGTAGCTAGCGCCGATTATCATGAATTAGGATTTACTAGGTATTCCGATATAGCGATAAAGACCGTCGTAGATCTGAAGAACGCAACCACTATTTCATTATTTCTTCACCAGCAATTCAGATCTATACAATCATAGGGTAAAATGAACTAACTACTACATAGCAGAACTAATATAAGCAATTAAACCCTACTAATCACAAGAAAAGAACGACAGATCTACCTCGAAGATGCGTGCAGATCGTCCATAGATCGCTCCTTAAGCGGCGAATCCATCGGATTCATGACTAGAATCATAGAGAAAATAAAAGAACGAAAGAACTTTTCTTGCATATAATGTGTTTGTCTTGTGGAAAATTGTTCATTCAGTTCGAGGTCTGACGCCTCTTATTTATAGTGTTATAACCAACTTAGCTGACACTAGAAACTACCCCTCATACAAGAAAACCCGGCTTCTGAAGTCTCTAGAACTCTTGTGACTGCGGCAACACTTTACGCGGCTGTGAGGGTATTTTTGTCTTTTTCTCTTCTGCCGACTTAACTGAAGGTTCTGGAACACCCTAAGTCTGTTTCTTCATCCAATCAAGCCCATAAATCGTCCAAACACTTATCCTAACCCTCGATACCTGAAAATAGTCAAATAATACACGGAATAATATTGAATTTGGGTAAATAAACATTACATGCAAATTACTCGACTCATGAACTAAACATATGACATTTACTTCAAATGGCACATATAAATGGTCAAAAACAACTACTTTTAGCTTGGAATGGGCAAAAAGTTGATGTCGTAAGGTGAATCATTTTGAGCATCATCATAAGCCTGATGAGAAGGTCACCAAAGCAAGCTCAAAAAGAGGAACCAGAACATGTTGTATAACAAGCAACATGGACATTAGACTGGATCTTCAAGACCCTATTTGTGTTCAATATATTCTAATGTTTACATTCTATGATGCCATTTTCCTCAGGGGTACCTACACCAGAAGTTTGATAAATTATGCATTTGTTGCGAAAAAAATTCCTCAATTCAAATTCTACTCTATTATCTAAATGAAAAGTTTTAACAACCAAAAAAATCGTGTTTCAACATAACTGCAAAAAAAAATTAACGAGAGTACTATCCTCTGATTTTTGTTTCATTAAGAATACCCATGAATGTTTAGAAAAGTCATCAACGATGGTTTGAAAATAAGCTGGCCATATATAGTGGTTTGCCTATATAGCCCCTAAATGTCAACATGTATCAATTGAAAGATGCATTGACTAACAAAATTGCTTAAAGGAAAAGAAATATTTCTTTGCTTGGCTAAATGACACACAGTACAATTGTCCATTTCAAAATGATACAAATGGTTCCTATTGCTTTACAGCTCTGACAACCTTATTGGACATGTGCCCAAATTTGAGGTACCACTTATAGGCATTAGAATTTCCATTGATGATGAATGCAGTTCCTGTATTTACTTGATATGGTAAGCAAACGGGATGAGAGGAAGGAGAGGTGAGATCCTCTTGAGCTAGATAATAGAGGTCTTGATGCAGCTTAGCTAAACCAATTTGCCTCTTGGTCAAATGATCCTGGATAGAACAAACACCAAAACCAAAAACCACAGATAAGTTTTTGTATAATAAGAGTTGAATCAAGGATATCAAGTTGTACTTACAGAGGGCACATATAGGACATTATGGATACTTAACTCGTCTAACAACTTCACGGTGACTTTATACATGGAAACAGTGCAACTACCATTTGGAAGAGTGATCTAATGTGTGATACAGGTTTATATATGTAGAATAAATCAAAATTCCATGTAATGTGATCACAAGCTCCAGAATCTACAATCCAATACTTTGAGAAAGAATGACCAGACTTACCATTTGTACCGTAATTAGTCTCACCATAAGTACCAGGTCATTCAAATTTTGCACTCAACACAGTTGTATGGTTTATTCTCTTAAACATACAAACCCGCTAGTTTTATATCTCCGAAAATGACCTCTTTCATGAAGATGTCTTTTTCATTTTCCCTTAAGCGATTCCCCACTTCATTTGAGTCTAGATATGCCTACCCTATACCAGCTTGTGACAACACCTTACCTTTCAAACTACAAGCCATAACTTCAATCACATCCACCTCCACCGCCTCACAACCCCAGACTCCTCCAACACCCACACCTAACTTTGAGAGCCCTAGTTCCTCACCGAACAGTGCTCTTCATCCCTCTACCTCCTCATGTCCACACACATTTTCCAATCATGCCACTTTAAGCTCACTCGTTCCCATTATTCGAAAATCAATCCATACCATCCATACTTCTAAATACCTCTAGTTTTACGTATGCAATTCCTCCACTACAACCAAATCTCGATATCCTATTCAAAATTGCATGTCTTTTGATGATTAGCTCTTAATTACAAATCTTTTGCTTTGTGTTTGACTGCATTAGACCAACCAATTACCAGCAGGCTGTATCTGACGCCAACTGGAAAAAGGCTATGGAATCAGAAATTGCGACCCTTAAACAAAATGCCACTTGGGATGTCATTTCCTTGCCACCTAGAAAATTACCAGTTTGGATGCAGGTGGGTTTATGGGTTCAAATACAAACCCCGATGGTACAATAGATCGGTAAAAGGCAAGGCTCGTTTCCAAGGGTTACACCCACCAACTAGGTGTTGATTACATTGACACATATGTCCCCGTGGCCAAGCTCACAACACTCCATGTTCTACTGGCTGTAGCAACTGCTTTGGGGTGGAATTTAGAGCAGCTAGATATCAATAACGTGTATCTCCATGGGGACCTCGCTGAAGAGGTGTAGACGAGATTACCACCTGGGTTTTCTACCACTATTCCTGATGTTGTTTGCCGCCTTAAAAAATCAATTTGTTGCCTTAAGCAAGCGGGGGAGCTAGTACTGGAACGCTAAACTTTCCACATTTCTGGTGCAACAGGGGTTTCAACAGTGTCGTATAGATTATAGCCTTTTCAGCAAGGGCAAAAGCTCTGAATTTGTGGCACTACTGGTTTACGTCAACGATATATTACTTGCTGGTCCTAGTTCAGCCCAGATCGATCAGGTAAAGCATTCTCTTGATGAAAAATTTAGCATCAAAGACTTGGGTAATTTGCATTATTTTTCTGGAGTTAAGGTGGCTCATTCAACCAAAGGCGTTTTCTTGTCACAACGCAAATACACGCTAGATTTGCTGCAAGAATATGGTTTGTTGGGTTGTAAACAAGCCCTTACACCCATGATTACCGATGCAAAATGTTCCAATGATGATTCTGCTCACTTGCTAGATTTCACAGGTTTTCGCAGCCTCATGGGGAAACTTATTTACACAACATTTACACGGCCCGACATCAGTTTCGCAGTACATGAGCTTTCCCAATTTTTGGACTGTCCCACAATTAATCATCAATAGGCTGCGATGCATTTACTTCGCTATTTTAATCAATCTCCAGGTCTTGTTTTGCTATATCCTGCATCAGCTGACTTCCACATCGGTGCTTGTTCCGATTCTGATTAGGCAGGATGCTTGGACACATGCGTATATACTACATGCTGGTGCATTTTTCTGGGCAAAGCCTTTGTTTCTTGGAAAGCTAAAAAGCAAACCACCGTATCTCGAAGCTCAACCGTGGCTGAGTATTGCCTTTCCTGCTACTTCATGTGACTGCAATGGCTGGTGTTTCTACTCCATGATCTTGGTATCACTCATCGCTTGCCCATTCCACTCCACTGTGATAACCAAAGTGCTTGCTTTGACGTTGAAAACCCAGCCATCCACGAGTACACAAAACATATTGAACTGGACTGCCACTTCATTCACAACAAGTTCCAAGCTAGACTTCTCACTCCTACATGTGTTTCCTCGTCCCAACAATTGGATTCTCCTAGATTCAGGTGGTTATGTGATCAGCGGGGTTTAACGTCCATTTATTCTCCGTCCAGCCTGCGGGGGTGACAAGAATTAAATGCTGCCTGTAATTCCACGTTAGTGCAGTAACGCCACATCAGCGCAACAATAGAACCTGATTGGATGGAGCTACGCCATTGAGCCTATTTGGCTGAAGTAGAGCTGGAGTATAAAAAGGAGTTTATTCATTTTATTGTATAAATAAAAAAACAAAAATAAAAAAACCTAGAAGCTCTCTCTCACCATCAATGATGATTTTTCCAACTGTCTGATTTCTTCTCCGTTTATGTTGTCTTCTTCGTGTTTACGTTGCTGTTTGTTTAGTTTAAGTCATGTGATTTCTCAATCACATGACCTTCCATAAAAATACATTATAGAACCAATCAAATATGTTCTTGACAATGCGAGGAATATTATCACATTAGTATAACTCCCTTTTCACGATATTATATACTCCCTCCGTCCCATAATATAAGGTCTTTTGATCATTTCACACAGTTTAAGAAAACATAATGAATGAGTTGTTTTTTAATATTTCAATGTAAAATATTGTATTGTTTTTTGGGACTAGCTAATAATATTACATTGTTTAGTGTGAAAGTAAAAACAATGCATTTAATATTGTATTGTTTTGTGAGAATGACTTATATTTTGGGACACTATTAAAAAGCCAAAAAGACTATATTACGGGAGGGAGGGAGTAGTATTTTATGCAGGGACGGAACCATGATTTTCTTATCGGGTGGGCTAGAATCAAAGTAGAGGCAACGAGCATATAGTCCAAAATTTGACCCTAAATAAATATACAGGACACTCATTTTTTTAATTGCAAAAGGACAAACATTTACCCGACGGACAAAAATGCCCCCCTTTAAAAAGAAAACGGAAATAGAAACTGACCAAACCACGTTCAATACACATTAAAACATGATTCAACCTTAAGAAAACGGTGCTATTACACCGCAATTCGTTCAAAAGTTAAGAAATCGGCGCGATTACACCGGAAAATCATTGCATTTGAAGCAAAAATGAGTAACATAGAAGATTCTCAATGTTTTTACACAACGCCTAAAAGAAAAAGAAGCAATGGAGCAACAACGACGAAGAAGAAACAAAACAAGGGTAAAGATCTAAGAACAGAAATACTATTGAATTCAGAGTACGTTTGTCTTGATTATTTGCAATTGCAGTTAGGTATTTCAAATTTGAACTATATTCTACTGGTTATATGAAATTCTTATTGGAAATCACTAATTGCAACCGGTTCTTAACTTCTATGTTGTTTAATTTCTATGAAACTAGAACACACTGAAGAAATGTTAGTTAGTGTTCATAGTTCTAATATTAATTGTATGTTGAGTAAGTGTTAATGCATGTCAATGTCCTGTATGTACTAATTTTTCAATAATCTGATAAGGATACTATGTTACCGATCATCGATCTTCGTGATGCCGAGATCTGTCCTATGAATCTTTAGTATCGGACCTAAATCTTGATCATCGATATTGTTATTGTGATACCGACATCATCGTCCTCTTTATTGTTACTCAATATGAATTTTTTAGTCTTCAGAGTTGGATGAAACTGGATCATACTGAAGAAATGTTAGTTAGTATTTAGAGTTCTAATCATAATTTAATGTTGAGGAAGTGTTAGTGTATGTGAATGTCCTGTATATAATAATTTTCATATACTGTGATACTTTGATACTGTGATACTCTGATACTGTGAGAGTGATACTGTTACTAGTGACAATTGATGTTATAATGCATCTGATAATCTACTGAATATAAATTTTTTAGTGTGAACATTCACATGTAGCTGCAAATTATATGCAATAGCAGGTACAGATTGCAGTACAGGTCAAATTTGAGAGCTATTCAGGAATTCTTTGTGTCAATACACAAAGATCTTAAAGAGCCACACAAAGATGCAATCAGTAGGACTCCATTCAGGCACATGTTGCATGCATTGAATAATTCTAAGGTTGTCAATAGGAAGAAGAAAAATGACATGATGGATGCATTTATAAACAGCTATGATAAACAGAAAAAAAAATCAACATTGCTGGAAAATCATGCATGCCAACAATATTGGATCTAAAGCTGATTTTTAGGATAGAGGATGGTGAAAAAGCAATTGGCAATATAAAAGTTCATTGAAGGGGTGAAACCGGGATAAAAAGAAGGCATTTTATGAAAGCAAAAAGACTAAGTGCACACATAGTCAAAACTAAAGTGAGGGAGTTGGTAACAAAGGAGGACAAACAATCTATTGATGACTATGCCAAGCTATTGTGTCTACTACTTCTCCACACAGTGTTGCTACCAAATACAGGAGGGAACATAGCATGGGGTTTCCTATACTATGTTGATGACATAGACAGATTAAATACTTTCAACTGGTCACAACAGTATTAGATCAAGTGGTTGATGGATTAAATGTGGATTGGAACCATCCAACATAAGTGAATGGATGCACGATGCTGTTACCTGTAAGTTTCTTTCACTTTAATCCTACTTATCTTATGTAATAATCATTTTAAATTACTAACAAAACCATATGCAATGCAGTATTGCAACTGTGACCACTCAAATGCAATTGGACCAAGGCATACAAATGGTAAACAAAAAGAACCACAACAAAAAGGGATAAAAATACTTTCATCAAGTGGAATCTCAAGAATTACAAACCGGGGCACATATGAAGTTGAGAAATTGGTTGTACCAAGCATGAAGGGACAACCAAAGAATTCTAAAAAAGAAGGATAAGAAATTGGTAAGATATCATACATACACACAACAATTACAACATAGTTGCACATTATATAAAAATATCACAGTAACAGTATCATAGTAATAATAACAATTTAACCCAACATATCCTCTATTAAATGCATTACAGTTCAGCAGAAGAGAATTGGATCCTACAATTGTTGAAAAATACATGATTAAAGGGTTGAATGATGAAGAAGACATAGAAGAGGAATTAGATCAAGAAGAGGAACGAGGAGAAGAAGAGGAACAAAAGGAGGAAGGGCAAGAAGAGGAAGAAGGGGAAGAAGAACAAGAAAAAGAAAGGGGAAGAAGAGGAAGAAGAGAAGGGAGGGGAAGAAGAGGAAGAAGAGGAAGCAGAGGAAGCAGAGGATGAATAGGAAGAAGAGGATGAAGATGATGCAACACTATATAGTTCAGAAGATCATGCAATGGAGGATGATACAATGTATGATGATGGTTTAGGAGGAGAAGAAGAAGGAAATGAAGAAAAGGAAGATGGACACGAAAATCAAATTCCAAAATAGAGTGAAGATGCACAACAAAATCAAAATACAAAAGAAAGTGAAGGTGGAAAAGGAACTGTAGGGGAATAAGTTGAAACTGAGTCTAATACATCGGTGATCCCTTCATTCTCACTAAATATTTCATAAGCGTTAAGTGAGGTGGAATAAAATGACCACAAACAGGTATGAATACCTATTCAAAACTACATTATATTCAATCAGACGATGTCGATTATCAATATCGATTATTAGTAACACAATATAACAATAATAATATCACAATAATGAAGATGATGACTTTCGGCTCACAAAGATCAATAACATAACTTATTTTTGCAGGGGACTGAACAAGAAATATTCATGTGTTGGTCAATTGGAAAGGCTAACACAAGTTTAGAGGGTGGGTGAATAAACTTGTCACCAAAATCTCTTTCAAAAACTGAATCTTATACCAGATTTAGTTCAAATTAAACTTGTGCGGAGTTAAGCTAACTTAGCTGAGTATAAGTCAAAACTGAGTTATCCTTAGTTGAGTTAACCGGCAGTTGATTAAATTAAGCATTTGTAACATATGGATTATCAGTTAATATGCTGACTCAGTTTCTAGTGTTTTCTATGTTTGTGAACTAGATGAATATAACTATAATGCAGTAAATAAATGCGTAATGTAAGTAAACAAGAATTATAGAGGTTTCAGGTGGTGTAATCCTATCAGTCCTCTCTTCCCATGTGATGCGGAGGAAAATTTCACTAGAACACTTTTGAGATGGCTCAGTTACAAAAAGTCCTAAGCTGATAGTCCTAAGCTGATAGCTCTTCAATTGTTTGAAACACTGGTCCTTGGAGGGTTGTCTTGCCTCATCACCAGCTCATCACCAACACAGTCTTCCTGACTGCAGCTCAATTGTCCTTCACACCTTCTTGGTGTTTCACAGTCTAAAACCTTTGATAAAATCAAAGTTGAGACTTGAATCAATACCTATGATTCTATTTGTGATTTGAGCTTTCTCTTCTAGATAAATAAGTTATACGCAGCTCTGTTCTCTTGAAATGATTGATCTTGATTTTCCTTTGAATGTTTATGAACACTTGAAAATATTTCTTGATCTTGCAATTTAGTGCTTAGCAGGAATTATTTTGATTTACTTTCCCCCTTAGTAAAATCTTTATTGACTAGATTCATTCTTAGAATTCCACACATCTTCTAGTGGTAGAAGTAGTCTATTTATAGGGGTTTCTCTAACGGTTAGATCATTTGAATTTGAATCCTTATAGCCGTTAGTGGTCCTGCTTTTCTTTTTGTATGTCAGTGTCTTTTCTGACAATCTGTGTGTCCAAAAAGATTTCTTATCTTATAATGGTCTCATTTGCCTTTAGTTTTTCTTATTCTCAGTTAAAAACTGATTTAATCGTGACTTAGTCAGTTTCCAGTTTTTGAGAGCATTAACTGAGTTTTTACTCTTCTTCAAAATCACAATACTCTATTCTTCATCTGATTATAATTGACTAAATCAAAGTACACCATTTTCAGTCGATCATCTAAGATATCATTGTCCTTATGATTCTTAGTTCTTCATACAAGATCCATAAAGTCAGTTCAGGTCATCACAATCTTACCTGAAGTCTAACTCTATAGTCTCAACTTAGTCTTCATAAACTGAGTTTGAACCCTCGCTTCTTGATCTTCAATAATCGAGTCCGAACCTCGATTCTTGATCTTCTAGATAAGTCAACTGAGTCTGTGTCCTCAAATGAACTTACCTTCTTCAGTTTCTGTTGGTGTGCTCTTTATGTCAATTTTCCAGTATCTCTTTAGGATCTCAGTTACTCATCAAGTTATTTACTCAATTTCTCAGTTCTGAGCCTAGAACTATTACAGTGCTTGTCTGATTAACTTATACAAGTATCAGACTCTATTAAATCCTATACATTGATTTCTAGACATCAATGGGATCTAAAAATAATAAGTGAATAAGTGATGAATCATCATCAAAACATAAGTTTTATTTCCAACAATTTCCCCATTTTTTATGATGTCAATACCCTCCTTAAAAGCAATGCAAAAAGATAAAGACAAGATAAAAAAAAACAAAGTGAACTGAGAAACTGAGATTTTATTGAAGAGACTGAGTTACAATACAGAGTATTAAAATACAATACATGAAAAGAAACTAAGTGTCAGCTTCTTTTCCTTTCACTTGTCAGCTTCACCGAATTTATTGTCATAATTTTCAGCATACTTCGTCATGGCTTCATAATTGCAGTGCTTTCAATTCCATGAATATTTGCCCACATAATCCATGAGTTAGACATATTGTGTTTATTGAAGAATTTGCTTTTGAAAAGTACAGCAAACACAAACACAATTCTTCTCAATCTTTCGCGTGTGCCAATTTTCAGTAGGTCCATCACAAACTCAGGTTCAGCTTTCTCAACCTTTTCTGAGACTTTCTCTAGAGTGGTATTCCTCTCCCATTTGCCCAATTTGTGCCAGAAATATATAATAACCTTTTGCATACTCAGAAAAGTTGATAAGGATTGTTCTCTTGATTCTTCTTCTCTCAAGGGTATGTCTTTGAAAATGTTGTAAAGACAAGAATCTATACCAAGTCTTTTCTCAGTCGGTTCAGCAAACTTTGCAATTAGCTCCATTTCCTCATCGGTCATATCTCCTCTAGCTTTCTTCATTTTGACCAGTTTATCATCAATGCTTTACAGAACTTTTGGCATATCTAACGCATTGACTTTTAACAAATCCATGTTTTCCCCCTTATTGACATCATCTTTAACGATCAAACTCTTGATATAGGAGTTTAGATGTTGCTGAATTGATGCCAATATGGTCTGTGCAACGACTGAATCCTTCATTCCATTCTCTATTAAAGCCATTCTGCAACCAAGTTATTGAGAATGCCTTCCCATCTCTCTGATGTTTCAGATTTCCTTGAATCATTCTCAATGGTTGTTTTACGAATCTCAATCAAGGTAATCTGAGAGTCGCTTCTGACTTTATCCAATATTTTCTCCATGTTGGTCCTCTCAGTCTTGCTTTCTTCCAAATACTTTAACACTTTTCCAAATAAGCTTATATCATCTTTCTGAATACGTATCAGCTCATTGTGATAAAAATTGATAATATCAACCTGTGTAGGTATGTCTTTTTCAGTTTCAGCTTTTTGCTCCTCAACATTATATGCTCCAGCTTCAGCAACCTTTGTTTCTTTGAGAAGAGTAGAAACAATCTTCTTGAGTTTCTCTTTGTATTCCTTAGACTTACTTCTCTCCTCAGATTGTCTTCTTATTTCTTCCAGACTTGATTGATCAATTTCTCTAACTGGTGATATTTCTACATTGAAATCATCATCAATTTCTTCATAAGCTTTATCAGCTTCATCCATTGCTATCTCACGCACTGTTTGGTCAGTTGGGGACTGATAGCCAGTTGGGGACTGACAGCCTTCCTTTTATTCATTTTCAAATTCAGACTGTGTTTCAGAGTCTAAATCTCTACTACTTTCTTCAGAATTCTCTTCATCAACATCAATGTTCTCATCATTTCCAGCTTTCTTTTCATGAGTTGAGTCGAGAGTTCCTCTTTGCAAATTATGATCTCCCTGTGAATCATCATCGTCTTCATTGTCATCTTTCTTAGAGCTTCCTCTAGCCGCAACTCTCTTCCAATGATTGTCTCTGATCAACGCATATCCATTGCTTAAAAAATCATCGGTGTTGATCGGTTCGGACAAATGAGTGATGTTGTAAAGATCAAACACTCATTTCTCTATGATTTCCATTTCTGCTAACTAACTTCTTTGATTTGGTATGGAGATGAGTTTCTAATTTTGACAAGCGTGTAGTCTCTCGCAGTCAGCTACTATCAATTCTCCAATGTTAGCAGATGATTTAGGCAGATTTTTGATTACTTCACTTTCTCTTGGAATCTCCAGATTAGATTCCAAGGAGTCTCAATTCTTTCAGTTTATTCAGTATTCTCCAGATCAGTTTTGCTGGTTTCCACTTTACCAACAACTGGGATTATGCTGGTTTCCGTTTCAATCAAAGGAACTAAGATGGTAAGCTCAGTTTTCAAATTCTCTTCAGCAGCAACAAGTTCTTCTACATGTTCAGTAACTTGTTGTTTTGCTGACTCAAGTTCCAGTTCAGCAACTGGTTCCTGTTTAGGTGTTGGTTCAGCAGCCTGATCTTCTGCTGTTTCAATATCTTTTTCTGCAACTGATTCCTCTTCCTTCTTATCTTTCATAACGATTTCTTCTTCACTGACAAGCTCTTCCAGAGTGATGACTTGTACTGGACTTGATTCAATGTCAGCAAATTCTTTTTCCTCAGGTTGAGAAGTTTCAAAGTTCTTGAATGACTCCTCATACTCAATTCTAGATGCTGATTTTTTTGGTGTGGATCTAGACTTGGAGAGTAGCTTGAGCATGTTCATTGTCTCTAAGTCAATCAACCTTTCCTCACTGTCAGTTTCTTGATTATCAAACTCATCTCTCAGGTTCTGTTCCTCCTGAGTGTCAGCTTCCTTCTGAGTGTCAGTTTCTGGCAGTGAAGGAACAACTTCTTCTCCAATTGTAGTTTCTTTATCAGCGGTGCCTTTTTCAGTTAGGACTAGTTTGGTGGGAGTTTCTTCAGTTCTCAGTTTCTTTGCTGAGCTTTCAGCAACTGAAGTAGCGGATTTTGTTGGTGAAGTCTCCAAAACATTCTTTGCAGTTTTAGCAAGTTTTGCTTGAATTGAAGCTTCCAGCTTACTCTTCTTTTCTCTCAGTTCATCACCTTGTTCAAGAGCCTCTTCGACGGTTCGAGGTTTCTTTGCTCTTCTGCTTGTCTTCTTAGATTCTTCCTCTTTCTAGATTTTTCTTCTTTGGTTGCAATTTTCCCGTCTACAATTGCAGTTTCCTTTTTCTTCGCAATTCCAAAATGGTCAAGAATTCTTTGAACTAAAGGAGCAAGAGTCTTTTTATGATAAAATCTGCATTTCTTCACTTCAGTTTTCTTCTTGGGTACATCAAAAGATTGTGCCATTAGTTGATCCAGAATGTTCCTTTGCCAGTTGAAATCTTCTTTGAACCATATGACGTACAATAGATCCAGTTTGGTGCCAGATAGATTGCTAAAGTTTCCTACGTTTCCAATCATGCAATTTGCCAACATCTTGGTAAGAAATTTGAATTCAGGTTTGAGTAGACTTGTGCTTCCAGTCTGTAATACTGGTGATTATGAATTTATTGCAATAACTTTCCATAATTTCTCTTTCTGTTATTTGCTTAATTTGATATATGCCGAACATCCAGATTTGTCGAAGTCGAAGATATCTGCTATTAAATCTTCAGTAACTTGAATTTCTTTTCCATTAACAGTGGTTGTGAGGGTGTGAACATCTTCTCCTTCTATGATTATTTTCCGAATTCATAGAAGTCTCCAATACTATCCAGACAAATGCTTTGCAGATTAATGTTAAACACATGTTCCAACCTTGATTTCCCGAATTTTTGTTGCAATTTCCTTGGCGAGGGTCTGGTCAGTGTATTTAGGAATAAATTGATCAAGTGCGATGATCATTCCAGGTTCAACTCGAGTGAAGGCCATTATTTCTGAAGATCGAGTTGGATTTGAGATGTTTGAGATGAAAACTGAGTGTAATGAATTAATGGGAAAATATGATGGTATTTATAAGTGGTAGATAAAGTGGTTGAAAGATCAGAGTGGGTTTCAAAATGTCTTGTAAAAAATTGTTGAGATTGAGAAAAAGGATGATAAGTGGAAAAGATGGACGGTTGAGATTAATGTAGGTCACATCTGTTCTGTCATCTGTATCTTGTATCAGTAAATGCAGTGTATCTCCAGCTATAAATATCCAGTTTTGTCCTTATCCAAAACTTGTAGTAAAAGTCCTTCTTTGTTAATTCAAAAACTCAATTGTGAGTACAACTCAGTTTTAAGAATTGCAACTTCTCAGTTCTCAGCTTTTGATCTTCTCCTGCAAAATAGAATGAGAGATCTTTGGTACCCATACATGTTGGGTCTTTTTTGATTAGTTTTTGGTAAAGGCTTGTTGATCTTAGTCTTAGTCTTTACATAGCTCTCTTGACATTTTGACTGAAGAGAGTCAGCTTTCACAAATTTATGATGTTTTGGTCTAACAATCTTGGGTTCATTTAACTTGTGAAACTGATTAGATCTTGAAACTACCGGTACATTCCAGTCTTCATCAATAGGGAATAGTCTTCCTTTCCCCCTGAATCTATTATTCCATGAATGATTTTCTTTCTTAGATAGATGTGACTTGAATGTTCTTTTGATTGATCTATGATCAGGTCTGCCTTTTTCAGCTTCCCGACACTTTCTATAATATCTTTCAGTTTGCTGTTTGCCACTGAATGATTTTGTAAATGTGTCAGTTTTAGGTCGATGCTGAGCTGAGTAATTGTCAGTTCTAACAATTTTGTCAGTTTTCTGAGTTTTGACGTTTGTGCAGCTACAAACTTAGGTGCAGCTATACTAGTTCGGAACATAGAGTTTTCCTGACTGTCTAACCCCAAACCATCTGTCTCCAAATGGTTTACCAGGTATTGGATCAACTGATGATTCTGTGACGTTTATTGCCTCTTTTAGTTCATCAGTTGATCAAGTCTCCTAAGTTCCATTATTAGTCTTGATAAGATTGATCTCAGCATTCAATCTTAGAACTTCAGCTTTCAATAGATCTTTTTTCCTTTTTGACATTCTCATAATTCTTTTGAATTACCTCTAATTCTTTTATGAGTATGTCCAAGGTTTCATTGAAATCTTCGTTTCTATGATTGTTCATGGCAGTGTGAGTGTTGAAAGTGCAAGTACTTGCCTCATGGTGTTTGACTGATATGTTTTCAGTTTTATATACTTCATATTCCAATATCTTCTTGCCTTTTCTTGATTTGATAGAGTTGTTCATCAGATTGGTTCCTAACAGTATAATTTCTTCTTTATTCTCACAATGGTCATTTCCTCCAAAGCTTATGGGTAGTGTCTCATCATTTTCTTCAGACTTTGTGAATGATGGATCTTCAATGAATGTTTCAATCTGATTTTCTTGAGTGTCAGCCACCAGAGCCTGCAATTTACTTTTGTATTCATCAAATCTTAAAAATGAACAGTTTATCAAATTTCTAAACTGTTGATGTGTATCCATGACGCAGTTTTGAAAAACTTTAAAGACTTAAGCAAACAATTTGATTTTGAGAATCAGCTAAGGTTGGTCACAGAAATAACTGATGCCCAAAGAAGTAATCGATTTGGATCACCTCCAAAAAGGAAGAACTGCTCCGATACCATTTGTTGGTCCCTTGGAAAGGCTAACACAAGTTTAGAGGGGGGTGAATAAACTTGTCACCAAAATCTCTTTCAAAAACTGAATCTTAAACCAGATTTAGTTCAACTTAAACTTGTGTGGAGTTAAGCTAACTTAGCGGAGTATAAGTCAAAACTGACTTATCCTTAGCTGAGTTAACTGACAGCGGATTAAATTAAGCCTTTGTAAAATATGGATTATCAGTTAATATGTTGACTATGTTTCTGGTGTTTGTTGAGTATGTGAACTAGATGAATATAACTATAATGCAGTAAATAAATGTGTAATGTAAGAAAACTAGAATTATAGAGGTTCCAGGTGGTGTATCCTGTCAGTCCTCTCTTCCCCTGTGATGCGGAGGAAAATTTCATTAGAACTCTTTTGAGATGGCTCAGTTATAAAAAGTCCTAAACTGATAGTCCTTGACTAATCCCTAGCTTCACTATATATGTAAACACTTGTAGAACAGGTGGGATGGCTGCTCTCCAATTGTTTGTAACACTGGTCCTTGGAGGGTTGTCTTGCCTCTTCACCAGCTCATCACAAACATAGTCTTCCTGACTGCAGCTCAACTGTCCTTCACACCTTCTTGGTGTTTCACAGTCTAAAACCTTTGATAAAATCAAAGTTGAGAATTGAATCAATAATTATGATTCCATTTGTGATTTGAGCTTTCTCTTCTAGATAAATAAGTTATACGCAGCTCTGTTATGTTCAAATGATTGATCTTGATTTTCCTTTGAATGCTTATGAACACTTGAAAATATTTCTTGATCTTGCAATTAAGTGCTTAACATGAATTCTTTTGATTTACTTTCCCCTAAGTAAAATCTTTCTTGACTAGATTAATTTTAGACTTTCACACATCTTCTAGTGGTAGAAGTAGTCTATTTATAGGGGTTTCTCTAACGGTTAGATCATTTGAATTTGAATCCTTATAGCCGTTAGTGGTCCTGCTTTTCTTTTTGTATGTCAGAGTCTTTTCTGACATTATGTGTGTCCAAAAAGATTGCTTATCTTATAACGGTCTGATTTGATGTAAACATGACTTAGTCAGTTTTAGTTTTTAAGAGCTTTAACTGAGTTTTTACTCTTCTTCATAATCTCAGTACTCTATTCTTCATCTGATTATAATTGACTAAATCAGAGTACACCATATTCAATCGATCATCTAAGATATCATTGTCCTTATGAGTCTTTGTTCTTAATACAAGATCCATAAAGTCAGTTCAGGTCATCACAATCTTGCCTGAAGTCTAACTCTACAGTCTCGACTTAGTCTTCATAAACTGAGTTTGAACCCTTAGTTTTTCAGTCTTCAATAACTGAGTCTGAACCCTCAGTTCTTCAGTCTTCTAGATAAGTCAACTGAGCCCGTGCCCCTCAGCGAACTTACCTTCTTCAGAATCTGTTGGTGTGCTATTTATATATGTGTTCCAGTATCTCTTTAGGATCTCAGTTACTCATCAAGTTATTTGCGCAATTTCTCAGTTCTGAGCCTAGAACAATTACAGTGCTTGTCTGATTAACTTATACAAATATTAGACTCTATTAAATCCTATACATTGATTTTTAGACATCTTTTTGCATTGCACTATAACAGCTAATTATGACACTTCATCAATGGGATCTAAAAACAATAACTGAATAATTGATGAATCATCATCAAAACATAAGTTTTATTTCCAACACCATGCTTCAAACAATGATTGAAGGCAAAGAAAAAGAAATAAAAAGGCTTTAAGAGAGGGTGAACCAGCAACAAAAACAAATATCTGAGCTTGAAGAACGTGTTAGGGATTATGCGACAAACAAAACTGTTACAATTGGGCAGAAAGAAGCATTGGAAATTGAAAATGAAAATGAAAACACAAAAACAGAAATTGATGAAAAAGTTGCTAAGAATGCTAAATTGAATTCCGAAGTATAGAAATTCAAGAAGTTATACAGAAAACAATGATTCCAAAATGAACACCTTCAGGATTTGGTTGATAACAAGAATAAATACATTGAAAATCTCTTGTCAGAAATGAATCCAACCAATGATGATCAAGAAAAAGAAAGAATGAAGCAGCAGCAGCAGAAGGATAGAAACAGGATTGATAGCTTAGAGCAGAAAGTTGCTGAACTAGAGAATTACAACTTTGAAAAGGAGAATACAATTTGCAACTTGAAAGGAGTAGTGGAGGAGAGCTCATGAATCAAACATGACATCAAGATGCATCTAAGTGAACTAAAAAATGTGCATTCAAAAGAAAACGCAGAACATAAAAACCGAATTGCAGAGCTTGAAAAATAGTTGTCTAAAAAAGACAAAAGCATAGTTGAGATCAAAAGAAATGCTCAAGAAAATGAATTATCAGAATGAGTGCTTAAACAACATGTACAAGCACAGAAGAAACGTTTGGATTTACAGGAGAAGGAGATTCAAAAGTTGCAAGCTGAGGCTGAAAAGTTGAGGACAGAGAATACAGAGCTTGAAGTTCATAAAGTGACTCAACAAAGTAGGCGAGACACCGGGGAGTCATTGTTGATAAGAAGGATTCATGAAAATCCAAGAGAGAAGAAACATGTACAAGATGAAGCGTTTAACTTCGACATCGGGAAAGCGAAGAAGAAAAAACAACAAGAAACTTACATTGCTCCCAAAGATAACAAAGTGATTAAGTGGAAAGTAGTCATGGAAGAATCAAAGGACGACTACGAATGTGGAGCACATGTCATTGAAGGGGCATATAAACGAATCTTGTATCATAATTAGCAGGGTGGCTTTGAGTAAGTATCTCTTCATAAACAATTACTTTAATATGAATTCAATCTTCAACACTAACGTGACTCCTATAATTATACACAGGAATGAAGTGTGGGCAAGATCAACCAGAGATTACATGTTTGTCACTGTCAACTCACTAGTAGCTGTGTTGAATAGCTTATTCATTGATGAATCGGTAAGAAGTTCATTATATCACTGCAATATCCAGTTTTTATGCAAGATAATTTAGTTATTTGACCAAATAACTTCATACACAGGTAATAGATGCAATGTGCACACTCATGAAAAGGGCAGGCATAGTACAAGAACATCAAACATAATTGAAGCAGCACCGGTGGTATGATAGGATTATGACTAGTATACTTATATTGATGTTGTTAATAAACCTATTACTATGAAGATTAATATTCTTTTTTGAAGGTGGATTTCTTAAGATTCCACGAAACAGACTGTGGTTGTGACAAGGAACCCATCGAAGACATTGTCAAACACATAAGAGCAGGAAAATCAGTGCACATTCCAATCTGGGGCAGCAGAATAAGCGAACATGGAAACCATTGGGTACTTTTAGTCGCAACAGTAGAGAAGGTACTTGGAGAATGTACCATTCAAAGAAAATAGGAAGAGGAACGGACCCTTACTTGAAGAACTATGCAAATCTGATAAGAAACCTTGTGATACTGATACTGTGTGATATTGATATTGTGGGATACTGGTACTGTGTGATACTGATACTATGTTATACTGACACTGTGATACTGATATTGTTTTATAATGTGCTAACTAGTGCATTGGAAATACAAAATCATTCACAGCAATTGATTATATGGGACTGCATGTGTCTAGATGAAGCAATCAAAAGTAAGAAGAAACAAAGAAAGCCTAAAAAATCATACAAAGTTCACAATCTGCCACTACAAAAAATTGCAACGTAATAAAGTATTACATATACATCGGCTTTAACTACTATTATCAATACTAATCTGTTGAACTAAAATTGATGTAGGCATGACTGTGTTTTTTATATGATACATCAATAGACTCATGATAGGAAATGGAATTCAAAAGGACTTATCAGTTGAACAAGTGAAGAAAATTAAAGGAATGATTATAAATAGCATAGCAATGAATCAAATGTTACTGATAATATAGCATACTTCTGGTGATGTAAAGTCATACTTATGTCAATTTATCATACTTCTAGTGATGTAAAGGCAACTGTTTAACTACCTTTTTCATAATGTACATATTCAGATGTTACTATGAATGATTCAAACTACCTATATCATTTAATGATTTATGTTATTCAAACAACCTATACCTATTACTATGTTAATATTGTAATTCAGAATCCATTCATTGAAATCTTTATTAAATAAGAAACTCTGAACGAAGAATCGTGATCATTAACAGTCATAATCCAAACCCCAACAACCATTTCTAACATCATCAAATACAAGAACAACAAAACTGAACAGAAGCAGTACATGTACTCCTATTGTGATGACTAGCAGAACCACAACGACTACATTCATATGCACGCTTTGAATGTTTTGATGACTCTCCACGTGAAGGAATGTGTTTAGTACGAGGTCTTCCAGGCTGCCTCCTATAGAATTGAGGCAATACAATAGATGTAGCTGATATCTGAGTTGTGAGACAAGTATCTAGAACAGGATAAACTGCATAATGTTAACAATCCAAAAACGAGTTTGTCATGTAGCAAACATAAACATAATCATACAAAAACACCCTTGTACTTATGACAGCAGCAACTCCATGAAGACATGGATCATGAAATCTTTTCCAAAGATAGCAAGAGCAAAAGCAATCCCTCAAATTCACTAAAGCACTCGGGGAAGATTGAACCTCATAAACAAACGCAGTCGAGCTAACAACATTCCACTGCTTAGCTTCATCCATCATAGCCGATAGGATAGAATCAATTATGGGACAAATAAGACTAATCCAAGATGCATCTAAAGATCTCTTATCTTCAATAACAACAAAAAATAACAAAGCAACTGGCAAAAAGCACATCAACATGAAATATATAACAGTAACATTAACACAAACATGAAAGTCGCTGCATAATTTTAGTACAGATAGCATCAATTAAGTTTATAACAGATAGATGACGCTCGTCCACAACCCATGAATTAAATGATTCTGTTGTACTAGATGTTATGTTACCATACCGATGACCCTTAAAGTGTGCATTAGCCTAATTCTCATGCTTCAGATTCTTAAAAAATTATTTGCCAGCTTCACCTCCCTCAAGAAGAATTACATTCATATAAGAATCAAATTCCGATTCAGTAGAAACATAAGCGCACTGGTCAAGCAAGTCAACCATTTGTTGCCTAAAAATCTTACTTCTCAAAAATTCAGCACACTTCTGATGTAAATTAAGCTTCAAATGATACAAGCAATATGAATGGTAGGCATTAGGAAAAACAGTATGAACACCATCAATCAAGCCAGAATTCCTATCACTAATAAACGTTATCCCTCCAGGGGATCCAAAATGGTCTTCAAATGCCTTAAAAACCATTCCTAATTATCAGAGTCCTCAGAATCAAGAACGGCAAAAGCAAGGGGATAGATACCTAACATACAACAAAATAATATCACTGTCAGAATTCATGATACAGTGATACTGATACTGATATTGTGATACTAATACTATGATACAAGATAATGGTCTAAATGCACCATTAAATAACCTTTATTTACCCCAAATTCTGCTCTAGAGAGTGTAGATAAGCCCATTATTATGAAGTAATATATGTTAAACACTGAGTGCATGTTCCTAAGTTCGTCATTCTGCATCTACCGATGATTTGGTACTATTTTGCCTTGTTTTATGTATTTTACAGGATATATCAAATCTGGAGCACTTAAGGACGGATCTGGATAAAGAGAAGAATGCTGGGCCAAGTGAATGAAGTTCAAGAAGAGATCTGCCAAAGAAAAGAGGAAAAGTCTGGCCCGGTTTACCATGGGCTAGGACCGATAAACCGACGATCTTAGGGAGCAAGAAATCGATTCTGCCGTATCTACTAGGTCGGTTAGGGTTTCTGTGAGTCATAAGTCGGCCAATGTATCTATATAAGGCCGCATAAACTAATTGTTACGTAAGTCTTAATAGGTCTTCAATAATAATACAAATTGTTTTATTTCATTAAAGAAGTTTGATGCAATAAAGTTATTTAAGCTTTTCGAGTTTATTTTCTGGTTTCCTTCCTTTCCTTGCCATCTCTAGCTTGCATGGATCGATCTAGATCTCCATTGTTGAAAGTATGAAGCTTTGAACGTTCCTTCATGTTTTTAATATGGTAGATATGCTTGTATTTATGTGTTTTAGTTAATCTGCATGTTTAATGACCCCATAATTTACTTAGATTAATCTGAATTGAGCAATGTAGATCCAGAAATAGGAAAAGCCGCCCCCGGTAAACCGGTGGTCTATACCGGCTTACCGAGGCAAAATTTAGAAAACCTAATCTGAAGGTTCGGCGTCAGCTACGTTGATCAACAGAAATAATTAAAACGAGTAATAGGTCAATCTAGTATTCGTAATTCATAAATTAACATGAACTACTGATAGTGAAGTGTTAATTAGGACATTGTCTTGATGGACCCTAGGAATGTGCTAATCAGTGTCGATAGCTGCCTAGGCGGGTTAGCGGTATGAGTTAGTGCTCAATACTGACAATTCTAGGTCTTTATGCGTATGGGCTGTTATGGACCAATTAAAGAGGGTAGCTGGCGTATAGATTATCTACTACCATGGTCGGAGTAGATAGGGTTAGGGATTGCGCCTGTAGCTTAAAACTAAATTAAAAGCTCGCTCGATTAGTTTAAGGAAATTATGTAAGAAGTAAATATAAGGATTAACTAAACCAAGTTAGTATACAGAAGGGATGGGGAAGGAATACCATGTTTCTTTTATGTTCATTGTTGGTCAAAGACCATATATGTGTCTTTTTAATTAGATTAGAATCGTTTATACTTGAGTTGCCTTGTCTCTATGGGATCGACCTTGATTCGCCCTTGCTATACTAAGATTGACCTAGTACTCTTGCTAGTAATATCGATGTAAGTGACTTACACGCAATCAAGTTTTTGGCGCCGTTGCCGGGGACAATGGCCAATTTCAAGAATAAACATTTTAATTATAATTAAGAAGTTGTTTTCTATTAAATTTATTTTATTTTTGAGTCTTGAGTAGTCCTGAATTAAATATGCACTGTTTAACAGCCAGAATGAGAAATTCTAGGCCTGGTTTACCATGGGTTACCCCCGATTTACCGAGGTCCAGAAAATCGAATTCTGACAGCCCTTGTTATTCTGAGTATATCCCAGTTGATTTTATTTATTAGGTCCACAACAGTTGGGTTCATCCCCAACTGAAGCGGGAGTTGCTATCCTTTTTTTTTTTTTTTTTTAATTTTGTCTCTTTTGCAGGAAGATCGGGACACTTCAAAAATTCGGTCAAGCAGGAGTTGAAAAGGCAAACAAGTCAACCAACATGCCTCAAACCGTGTGGAATATAAAGCATATTTCCATTTACCCAGGATAAGCAGTCAGAGAGCAATACGAAGCGGGTGGAAAAGGAAAAGGAAGCACTTAAGCAGGAGCCTGAAGAGAGCTTACCACAGTGCAACACGTATCGTCCAGGTGAGTTTCCCTTAGAGTTAATTGATATATCTTCTTCTTATTATGATTCTGATGATCCTGAAGAGGATATGGACAATATGTTTTCTGAGCTTAAGGATTACCCAGACTCAGATACCGTAGTGAAGTTAAGAGACCCGGGGACATTCCGACTCCCAATCTTTATAAACAGTATATCAGTAGGTATAGGTCTCTACGACTCCGGCTCGAGTTGCAACATCCTTCCTTTTTCCCTCAGCCAAAAGATTAAGATTCCGGTTATCATAGATCAAACTCGAACTATGACCTTTGTTGATCGAACTAGAGATATGCCTGCCGGTCTGCTGAGGAATTGCATGATTAAGGCAAGAGGATTCACCTTTCCAATAGATTTCACGGTTATAGACGTACTGGAGGATCCAAGTGCCCTAGTTCTGTTGGGTAGACCTCTTTAGCGACCAGCCGAGCGTTCATGGACTTTGATAATCGGGATATAACTCTGAGGTGTAATAACGATGTCGTATCTATAAAGATCCTAGTGCCCCTAGATAATAGGCCAGAATGTTGCATGATGACTTATGGCTCTGGGGAAGTGAAAATCTTGGAGATAGAAGAAGAGAGGCATAGGCACAGAGAGGTTCTAGTAGAAACTTGTGAGCAGGAATTCATGAGAATGTTGCTGAGAGAGTGTGAAGAGAAGGGCCATGACCAGACGCTTATGAAAGTAAGTGCTTCTGAGAGACGTAGTGAAATGGAACTTCTAATGAAAATAGTGGAATCCTTGAGCATAAAAGTTAAATCTCAAAGCAGAGGCAGACCTAGTGCACGAGCTAAGAGAGAAAGGCGTGCTTGGAAGTGAGCTCAAAATAGTTCTACAAAGGTGAAGACCTCTGGAGCAAATGTTTGGCGAGTTAAATCCCCAACCCCTGAGTGAGCGAGGATCTAAAGAAACTAGTGATTTTTGAGGTCAGGATTGAGCAGTAAGTTAGTATAAGGTGTGTAAAGAAGGAGGGCAGAAATATGTGGGGAAAATAAGCCCCGGTAAATCGGGAGTTACCTCCGGGTTACCGAGCTAGGTTTTTTCAGTTTCTAAGTGTCAGATTAAAATACTTTTCGGTGAAACGTGATGGACACACGTTGCATCATCAAGTCCACTAGTCAGCAAAACTGTCCTATTATCCCTTTTTTCTATCATTTCATCCTTTCCCACAATCCACCATAACTCCAACTCAATCCCATCAATCAAACCCCTCAAATCCCTCACCCTCATTACTCCTCTACTCACTATCCCACAAAACCCTTCCACCTTCTACCCATTTATCCTATATAAACACCATTCAACCACCATTATACACCATCCTCATCCATCTTCATCTTCTTCTCCATTATTCATTTCTCCATTTCTTCTTCTTCTACATAGCTCGACCACTATCACCACCGCTATCAACACAAAAATCACCCTTTTTACATCCATAAACACCCAAAACAACCTTTTTCCAACCTCTGTTGCTAAATAGTGCTACTATAACATATTGTTGCTGCAGTTCATCATTTTTTATCATCAGTAGCATAGTCCCAGTAGGAACCGAGATAAATTTGCCACGGTAAATCAGGACATATGGCCGATTTACCGAGGGTCATTTTATGTTTCAGCATCATCATAACAGAACCACCCATCGTCCTAGTGGTCACCAGTAGGTATACGGAGATGCTAAACCCTTGATAGACGGGGTTGAGCAGTTTCATTCTTTAGATATTTATGAGTCGTTTCGAGGACATTGGAACGGAAGACCTGTTCCCCGAGAGCGTAGCGTAGAGTTGGACCATTGTGGTACTATCTTTCAGAGAGCCCTGAAGGTGCAAGATATTTTGGATATGGCAGAGGCACCGAAGAGGTTCAATGCTACATTGGTGTGAGAATTTTATATGTATCTGGCATAACCCGGGAGCTACATTGCCTATGGTCCAGTAAGTCAAGCTTGATTTTACAATCGAGCGGATCAATGAATATTATAGGGTTCGCAATCCACCAGTGGGCCCAGATGAGTATACATCCTCTACCAATGTTGACTATTTAGAGAGGATGTAGATGATTGCTGATTATTTTGGTGTGCAATGGAAGCGCAATCCTATGGGAGCCCTCACCATCTTCTTGGAAAATGATTTATCCTGGGATAGGAAGATGATCAACAGATTTGTATGTGCCCGTCTTCTACCGACCAAGCACACGGTATCTGTCACACCGAAGATAGCGGAGTTGATGTTTTATCTGGAGCAGGGATCTCCAGTCAACATCGGTCTGCTGATGCAAAACCGCTTTCATGAGATTGCCGCTGAGTCTGAGCGAGAGCAGCTGCCATATGGGCCTATGATAGACATGTTCGCTATGGAGGACGAGGTTCCGGTTTGGGTTAGTGATGATTGGGAATAGCCTGAACCGATGATCAGTTTGCAGCCATTTTCGAGAGTACCAAGACAGGTCGGTCATAGAGCTGAGAGAGAGCATACTCTGGTCCATGGAGGACCTCGTTTCCAGAGAGCCTTGTTAGAGGAGCAATCATGAGAGATCGTGAGTCTGCATCACAAAATGAATCATATTATAGACTTTCTAGGCGTTCCTCCATTGACCCCACCACCTAGGACTGCCCTACGTCACGGTGCATCTTCTTCCGCCGCTGCTGCCTTGTTGGTCCCTTGAAAAGGCTTTGGTTAAGTTTAGAGGGGGTGAATAAACTTAACACTTAAAACTTTTGGAGTTAACAAACTCAGCAATGTAAGTAGTCTGCTGACTGCTCAGTAGTCTGCTGAATATTGATATAACTGAATTTTTTGCAGTGGAATATATTCAAATTAAGCCATATTACTTGTTGTTAAAAAGATGATATTAAGTATTAGATACTCAGTAGTGTAAGTGTGCGATTTAGTTGCGAGTTTCAGTAGGTTGATGTGATCAGTATACTAAATGCAGAAAGTAAGTAGGCAAATTATATAGTGGTTCCAGGGGGTGTAATCCTATCAGTCCACTATTCTCCTTTGATGTTGGAGGAAATTCACTATAGATCTTTGAGGTTGCAGTTATAAAAATCCCTAAGCTGTCTGTCCTTCACCAATATCTATGGCTTCACAAAATGAACATTTGAAACATGTAGGATTGCTGCTCCAAAGTATTCCACTGGTCCTTGTAGGGTAGGATTGCCTCTTCACCAGCTCCAACAAAAAAAAATAGTTCTTGACACCTAAGTGCTTCTCTGTCTTCAGCAGGTTTCTTGTAAAATAAAGGTTGAATCAAGTAAATGATTCAGTTCCCAGTAGCTTGATCAAGATGAAATGATTAGCAGCTTGATGTCTTCAAGTGTGTATACTTGATATAACTTGATAGCAGGTTACACTTGAAGAAGATTCTTCATCAGTCAGTTAAAACTCTGTGTATGTCAGCAGGGTGATTTTCTTTACAGCTTTGAATGTATAATTTTTCTTCTTGATTTTCATCACTTGTATCTGAATCAGGAGTCTTCTATTTATAGGTGAGAGTCCTATGACTTATGTTTGAATTCCAAACATAGCCGTTTCAGATTTGTCTCCATCTTGACTTGCTTTATGTCACAGTTCCTAGTACAGACACTTTCAGTTTGCTTTTTGTCAATTTTCAGTTTGTCCACCCTTTGACTTATGTCCATTGGTTAATCCTCAGAATCTTTCCCACCTTCTTTTTATCTTGGCCATTGATTTATTGACAATGTGAAGGCTTGTAATCCATCATTATCCTTGTAATCTTCCAATGTAATCCTTGATTAAATCGAGAAATATACTCAGCAAATATCTAAAGTATAACAGCCTGTTGATGTACACATCTTTCAGCAGGTTTAAGTCTGTTGTGTCTTAATAACACATCAGCTGATTTCTTCTCATCTAACTTTTTATTGTGAAGTTAGAATACACCATTTTGAACATACCTAAGTTCCAATCACCATTTATCATATGGAACTTAGACCTTGTACACATGGTATATATGTAATCAGTTTAGGTCATCACAGACTTCCCTAAATTCTGATTCCATATCCTTGACTATAAATACTAAGTTTGATCTCTTAGCCTTCAGTAACTGAGTTTTTACCCTCAGCCTTCAGTCTTTAGCAGGTTCCCAGACACTCTACTGACCAAGTTACCCTACTGATCTAGACAGGTCTGCTGATTAAGCCAGCTGACCTAATTACAAGTCTTCTTTGATCAAACCTATACAATGATCAAACTCTAATAAACCTATACATTTGATCTTGACATCTTTTTGCCATTGCTCTATAACAGCTAGTCTGGCATTCATCATTAAAACATAAAATATGTCCAACAATTTCCCTTTTTTTAGTAATGATGCAATACCCTCCTTACAGCAAAGCAAAAAGATAAAAACACATACAGAACAAATTCAGTCATCTTTCATTAAAATCATATATGTTCAACATTATTACAAACTAGTATCAGCAAAATAAAATAAACAGTGTAAGTGTGCTGATCTAGTTTCTGTTTCTGTTTTTGTCCTGCTCTTGTTTCTCTTAGAACTCCCTGATTTCCCTTACTATGTCTAGCATCCACTGATTTTCTATTATAGAGAAATCAATCCAAGTATGTAGTTGTTTCCACCATTTCCATGCTTCTGGTGGGGCTAGTCTTATAGCATGAACACTGAAGCCCTGTCCCATGTAGAAATGTTTGAACTCTTCAAGTGAATCCTTTGCTGATTGAACTCCCAGTCTTTGACCTCTTCCACCTCTGCCTCCTCTTCCACCTTTAAAAGAAGCTCTCAGTGACTTGACCCTTATTTCCTAAAATTTTAATCCCAAAAAGGAAACAAACCGGTACAGTAGACTATGTACTCTCTCTTGTGTAATCACTAAATTAGCAAGTTGACCTTCCATTATCTCAGTCCTTGTGTCATCTGCAGTGATCCTTCATTCAATTTTTTGTTCCAACAGATTGATCCTCTCAGTAATCTTAGGATCAGGGACAACAAGTTCAGGTGTCTCAGTAGGTTGAGGTACCACAGCAGGCTTGGGTGCCTCAACAAGCTTATCCAACTTTTGGTGTATTAAAGCAAGATGTTCATTCAAATTCTTATCTTTGCTTGTTGTGTTGGGCCTTATACCTTTTACATCTCTAAAATGATCATTTATAACAAATTGAGCAGATGTAATGTTGGAAGCAACTGTCTCATTAGTTCTTCCTCTATTTTCTACTAGATTCACCAAATCTTCCAATCTCTGTTCTTGTATAGCTAGTTGAGTCCTTAGCTATGCAATATCAGTTCTTACAGCTCTCAACTCTTCCAAAACATGTGTTGGTATTGCACCAGCCATACCTCCAGCCATTTCTCCAACAAAGCCATGAGCAGGCTCTTCTACATTATAGTTTGCCCTTGGTATGCTGACAACCATGGCTCTTGTCCTGTCCCAATCAGTAGGTTCAGGACCTTCCACAATTGCATCTTAAAAAATTTCCTCAATTATATCTTATTGTACAGGTTGAGGTTCTTGCACTGCCTCTACAATAGGTACTTCTTCAAATATGAGGACATGTGCCTGTTGAGGCTCATCTACAACTACTTCCTCCTCTGGCATCTAAAATTCTTCATCACTAAAGTCATAGTCCAACAGCTGTTCATTCTCATCAACAACAGTCTGTTGACTAACTTTACCCTCAGTAGCCTTAACCTCAACAGCCTGTACTATAGCACCAGGTTCTACAGCAGCCTGTGCTTTAGCAGTCTCCTCAACATGTACAGGGGATTCCTCCAATCCCATCATAGGTTCCAAACTTTGTCCCAACACTGTTTGTTCCTCAGTGATTAGGACCCTCTGTTCTGACCTATATTCAGGTGTTGTTTGTAACTTAGCAACCTGAACCACCTCTTCAACAAAAATATGAGGAAACACAGCCAAGTTTTCCTCTAAAACTCCTTTAGCACCAGCAACCTTTTGTAATTGATCTGCAACTTGTGACAAGGTTTCTTGAGTGTCAAACCACTCCTGATACTGTGCTGAGTCCTCTAAACTTGTATCAGCTTATTCAAACATAACAACATCAAAAATAGTAGATATTCTGGCCTCTTCCAGTGATGTTGCTAGAGCAAGCTGTCTCTCCAAATATTTATTGAAAACAATTCCTAGCTCTTCATTTAGCATGTCAGTCTGCTGATCCTCAGAATTTGCATTAGACACCACAACCAACAAGGTGTCAGACAAACTGACCAGCCTGTTATCTCCAAGAGCTATTCCAACATTAAATTGAGCTTCCAGATCATCCATAGTGATATTCTTCATATCTTCATCAATATAATCAGTCTGTTGGCTCTCAGAAGACTTGCCAGCATCAGCAGAGTGATCTGCTATAGTGTCTTTAGACCCTTGTCTTACATCCTCAGCAGGTCTTTCCAATGCAGTGCCACTTGGTTGGCCTGGAAATGAAGGGTGATCATCTTCAGAATCACAAGATGATGAGTCATCATTATCAGGTGCATGTTGTGGTTCTCTAAACAAAATGCTTCCTCTTTGCTTTTCCCTTTCAATAATATCCAGCAGCCTCACTTGTAGTTCAAATGTATCAATTAATCCAAGAAGGCTCTCTACCCGTAACTGGTTAAATGATCATTCTACAAAATCAGTCATTGGTTCCGCATTTGGTTATTGCCTCTAATAGAAAACAAACTTCCAAGCAAAGTAATCGTCAACTTTCTTGAAGTTGGGATCTATCTTTTCTTTCTTAGATTTATTTTCCTTTCTTTCAAAAGGCATTGTGGGCCTTCTTGAGGCAGATTGCTCAGTTTGTTGTCCCCAAAAGGCTTCAACAATATGAGTCAATGTAACGCCCCGCTCCCGGATACCGAGCCCTTATCCGGAAGAGAAACGTTCGGCGCGTATATCATTAAATAAATCTAATATTATACGCAAGCCTCTACGTCGTCGTATCAAATAAAAGCAAACGGAAGCTAAAAAGACTCGGGTAAAACATAAATGCTACTAAGAATAGAAATTAACCATACTAAAGATGGATAGTTAAATTACAACGATGAAAAAACCCAAAGACTTATACAATACGAGGTCTTAAAAGTAGAAGTACAACAAGTCTAAGAAAATAAATACAACTAGTCTAGTACAACCTTTACAAGGAAAAGGAACTAGAAACTTCGTCAAGACCTCAAAGCCTTCAAAAGTCGTCATCTACCTGTTCAACCTGTTCGTCTTCTCACCCCACAATGCATACAAAAGAAATGCAAAGGAGGTAAGTACAAAGTACTTAGTAAAAGTGAGAAGCTAATGAATAACTAAGTTATACAACGAAAGTGTATTATTATGATTATTAATTATCTTTATGAGACCGACTCAATCTAGGGTTCAATCCATGCCCATCGACATGTCATGACTAAACATTTCTAGCTTAGCTTATCTTTGTTACATCATTACTCAAGGACACTACGCATGGCGTTCATCAGCCTGAAGATATACTTGCTAACTAACGGTGATTAGCACCGATTAGCTCCGGGGTCTCCCCGGTATGCGTATACGTCCGATGAATTTCATCCACTGCCATTCAGCCGTTTATAGGCCAAAGCGGCGTTGTTCACCTTTTATGAACGTATCACATCGCCGATATGAAAGAGTGCCTAACCGAGAATAAGTGACGTTTTATCTTTTACTACACATATGTAATTATTATCTGTTGTTAACTAGCCACCTAAGTGTTTTCAAGTAATCTCCCTCACACATACTACTCTCTTTCCTAGACCATTAGACACGGACAAGGCCTAGCAATTACACAGACATTGATGAATACTAATCCATCAATGCACAAGCCCTTTCATGCTCTTCCGATGGATCCGAACTTCAACTCCCTTTAAGAGTACATTCGGTGTTTTAACTGAACGAATCAGAAACTCAATCGGGTCTTGTTCATTTTCATTTAATGTTATTAGATAAAAAAAATAGAAATTTAAAACTCAACACAAATATACCAAAACATATCACATCTTATTAAGTACAACTTAGCATGAATTTTATCACCAAACAACACCAAAACTCAACCTATCATTATAAAACTATAATTACTCAATAGGAAGAGCCTCTTACCTTAATTTCCAGCAAAACTGAAAGCAAAACACCAAGCAACTGCAACAACTGTTGATCCTCAACCCCAAAACCTATTTGATCAACAAAAAACCCTAAAATCCTATTTTCTGGCAAAAAACGAAACTGAAAAAGTGCATAAAACTACAGATTACCTGGATTAATTGCTGCGAAACTATTTTTAGATTATTCTACGCTCCAAGACGATCGTTTTGACTACTCATGTCTGCGAAACAGAGCTACGGATTGAAAGATACGAATTTTTGAAGAATCGAACTCTACGAATATCAAAAACTATGGCTAAATCGAAAACTTACGAAATTGAGAGATGTTATTTTCCAAAGTTGCGCTCTCTTCGCTACCGATCACTTTTCTCTCTGCGGCATCTTGAACAGTGAAACGGATTGATCACACGGTTCTCCTTTTATTTCGTTTTCTTCCGCATTGGTTCCTTCCTTGATTGCCGCTTCCATCCCTTTTTTTTCGAACAGCGTGTAACACCAAAATAAGATATTTTGGGATAATTTCCTTTTTTATAGTTATTAATTAAATTCATTTTAAATAATAACTAAATCCTTTTAATTAAATCCTTCTCAATTAAATAAATATGATAAATAATAATTAGGTCGTAGTAAATACACCCAATGACTATTTTACCCTTTTATGAAAAGTCGGGATGTTACATTCCTTCCCCCTTAAGAGGAGTTTCGTCCTCGAAACTCGAATGTAACCGAGAGGTACTTGAACTCTAGACTTTGCAAAGCATTTCGTCTCCTAACTCGTACAGTCTTCTTCTTCTTCCATCTTCCCAACTCTTTTGCTTGTCTTAAGCCAACTTGAGGTTGCGACGATCCACTTCAATCTTCACGTTGCCTTGACGTATCAACTCTGGTCTCATATTTTGTCGTCGTTCCACTTCATCCTAGAAAACTCACGTTCTTCTATCTCTATCTTCATGAAAGATCGCCGGAGTAATCTTGTTTCAACTCTTGTACATCTTGGTCGCTCCGAGATGAACTGCAATTGCCATCTCGAGGTTTTCATTCTTCATTGTCCGTCACAATCTTCCGCATTCGGAACCCAAAGCCGATTCCGATGCCGACGGTTGCTATCTTCATCTAACTCGTGACCAATGGCTGGTTGGGCTCCAGCCACTCACTTGTAACCGGAGACAACTGGGTCTTTGTCTTGTTTCTTCACGAACTCATCAATTGCCTCGAATCTTGAAATCATCGGTTCAACACTCTTTGCTTGCTCCTCGCCGCCTATACTCGAAAGTCGAATCTTCCCACCAAAAACTACACTTCTGGCACACTTGACTTCTTTCGATCTCAAGTTCCATCATGGCACCACAAGCTTGCTAAAGAGCTACGAGGATCCCAGCTGAAGGACTTCTGAGACTCCCTGTGGGTGGAGAACATGCATTGCCATACTTTCCCTTTGACGGTCTGATCCAATTCTCGTGCCAATTAGGGCTATCTTGGAAAATAAATAAAATTGAAAAGTGAGAAGTTAGGTACCAGGGTGGTATGTCAACTAGGTAAGCCAAGGGAAGATATAGTGCACTTGAAATAAGGCAGGTTGCTTGGGTTACAAGTAAAACAAGATGATCCCGTGCTGATGAAAGTCGAAGTTGGTTCCAGAATGAAGAATGAGGCATCAGATCATAATACAAAAGATAGCCACCATAAGGAAAACAAAAGAACACCTTGCAGATGAAGTTCTTTTGAGAGAGTGAAATTCTGCAAGATACGGTGGTCTACAAAGACTTCAGAGGCAACTTGAAAGGAAGGTAATAAGCTTTCATATAAGCCTTGAGAAAGTGGAGACGTTAAAGGCAACATCACACAACAGAAATCAAGGTAAAGGTGCAAGGTCGAGCACCAGATGGACTAAAAAGATAGAAATCAAAAGAGAGCAAGAATCTCAACATGAAGGAGCCATGGAGACAAAACGAGTACACCAGAAGGTCTCAGAATAAAATAAACACTTGTCAAGAAGTGACCAAGTTTGCAATAGTCAAAGAGAGGTTATTTTAGGATTTAATAGAAATAGAAATTCCCTCAAGGAATTGTAAGGGAATATCAAAGTTTGAATAAGTAAGCGGTAAGCAAGATTTTTAAGTGAAGAGGAAACGACACTTAAGAATTTTTGGATAAGGTTTGATTTCCAAGAATTAATTCGAACTTTCAAAGGAAGTTTAAACGATTATTGATGATTCAAATCAAAGATTCAAGGTTGCACTACACGAGAGGAAAAGTACACTGCCAAGGAATAAATGCTCAAGGTTAAAATAAAATAGACTTTCAACCGGTGTAACAAAATTGGAATAGAAACGTCAAACAGAGGATGGAAAAATCAAAAGGCATATATGGCGGTTCATGGCTATAAATGGCCTGAAAGAGAATTAAAACCAGAATGGTACGAGGTACATTAACTGGATTGAAATTCAATAGAAGTTTTGGAGTTCAAATGTTGGTTGGCTAGATAGGTTCGGAAGGCATCTTGAAAAGGTCTACCTTCTGCTTGAAACTAGTTTAGCATAAATTGCTAGAAGGTTAAAGATAAGTAACTGAAAAGGAATGTCATGGTAGGCTTAAAAATTCGACCGGCAAAAGGAGATATGCATACCTTAAAAGAACATACAGCATTAGGTGAAATAGTTACAACATCGACACTACCCTTAGGAGGGGCCCGAGAATGAACACAAATAAGAAAAAATATTCGGACATCGAAGGCTTAGTCAAATTTGAGTTTGAAATGAATGATGGGAGTGCAACAATGTAGAATTTTGAAGAGAATTTGTTTCTGAGGTGATTCATGACAACAAGCGGAGTGGATTTGTCGAGTTAAAAAAAAAATCTCAAGTGAGGGATTACATGAGAAACAAGTTACCAGAAAATTATAATTACAAAAGGGCATGGAAAGGGTCTGAACATCAAACATGGCATGCTGGAGGATAAAATCTTGGTTCTTGTTTAAAACTGAAAAAGAAATTATAACGTTAGCTTTACAAGTATCCTACTAAAAGGTTTAACTCAGAAGGAGATCAAACTTCGAGGAACTCCTAAACAGGACAATCATAACTTACTACCCTCTTAGCCCTAACCCCAAGTCAAAGAGGTGGAAATTCCTTTTAGGTTGCTGTGTAGGATTTTTACTCTGGATCTGATATCATCATTTTGTACAGAACAAACGAAGAGGAATTTGAGCACGATCCAAAGAGAAAAGATTTATATACTGGAGTTTTCCAGGTGATATAAAAATATTAGAATTTTTGAATGAAGATAAGTTGGTCAAAAACAGTTATTTCTGACGATTGCACAAGCTGCCAGAATTTCCAGATTAATAAACACTGTGTTGGTTTTCAAATCGAGATCAAACGAAAAAGAATCTGAACTTAATTCCAAAATAAAATCTGTAGATAAAAGTTTTGTCTGCAACATATCAGAAATTCAGATCAATTGAAGGTGTTTAACCTGTTCAAAACGGAAGAAGAAGTGAAGGTGGTGCTGCAGATTTTCTGGACAGAGTGTCCGGCATAAACATGATTTTTCTGAACAATCCATAACGATTATCGAGTTGATGTAAAATGAGAAGTTGTAGATAAGACAGTAATCTACTTTGTTGAAAATTTTCAGAATTTTTGGAACACGGTAAGTTGTTTAACCTGAAGGGAAAACACGGAAACAAAAGCATTCACTCATGTTGGGTAAATCCAAACATGAGGACAATGAAAAGTATGTGCCAAAGTAAGAGACCTTTAACACTATGAATTGAAACGACTGAGGAGTACTTTTAAAGGATAAAATTTACATTTGGAATTCGTGTGGAACCATCTCAAGCAAAGCAAAGGTCAAAGAATTTTGGTAAACATAAACCAAGCTATAGCATAAAGAGAAAATGGAGGATTTGTAGAGTCGAGTCTTTAAACAAAAATTTGTATGTACTAAAACATCTTGTAAGGGATGCATTAAGGGTAATCACTAGGATGCAAAAGTGTGTTGCCCCAAAATAGCTAAACATGATATGGTTGGAAGGATATGCAATTGTCAGTTCAAATAGTTCGAAGGATGAGAAACTTATTTTTCTAAAATCAAGCATTTGACACGATGAAAACATCTTTAAAAAAATAAGGCACATCAAATGAATGTACACACTTGGAAAACAAAACTGCGCAATAAGAGACTTTTACCGAGTTTCACAAGTTTCAAATGGAGGATTTAACCAGAGCATGAGTTACAATTAGTATGGATAAGAAACATTTGAAATCGGAATAACCAAGTAGGAAACTAGATGATTATAAAAGAGAACCTTATTGATGAAGACATAAGATTGGAAAATCACCACGCAATCGTTTCTTGCAATCGAGGAGCACAATAACGAAAACACCTAGTCTCTACCTACCAAACTTCTTATCCTGGGTAACAACTAGCTTAAGAATCAGATAAATCAAAGTATTCTCACCTCATGTAACCTACTACACTATAACGTATAGGGTGAAAGAAAGACATCTATCCTTCCTTGACTAGAGGACTTAAATGGTTTTGAGAAATTCGGGTGCATACATAAGCCACGAAATAATTGATCTGCACAAAACAAACTGAACTGATTTTGAACATGAGGCAAAGAGAAAATCTGTGAGTATATAAGTTTTACATATGATGCTCAAAAATGAAAATGTTTGGGAAGCCATAGGTCGGTCAAAATAATTCTTTTCATCTACTGCTATAAGCTGTCAAAAATTTTCTGGACTTCATCAACTGTCGTGTGTTGCAGATTGTGCTCAAACAAAAACGAATTTGCACTTGGTTCAAAAACAAAAATTATAGTACAGGATGTTTTCTACAACATATCAAAAATCCAAGTCATTTGCTGGTGTTTAGCTTATTCAAAAAAGAATGATAAGTAAGAGTACCGCTGCAGAATTTTCTGAACAGAGTACCCTTCATGTTAAACAATTTGTGAACAATCCATATTGAAAACTAAATTGATGTAAAGAGAGAAATTGTAGATAAGACAACTTTCTATGTGGATGAAAATTTACAGAATTCTTAGAACAACAAAAAAAATGATATAACATGATATGTAGAAACGTGAACAAAATCGTTTACTCATTTTGCATAACACCAAGTTACAAGGAAGTGATTTGAACCAAATGTAGCATTACGAAAGCATTAAAACCTCAAAAAGAAAGAAAAAAAAGAGAAAGATTCGAAGATTCCAAAAGGAAAGAGGGATCCTAGTAAGGGTTCTCGAAAGGAACAAAACTTAAGAGGATCACAAAGAGATATGAGCTTAAAACTCAACCTTCACCTAAGGATACTTTTCACTTGGTCCTAGTGCAACTTAACCACGTTCTAAGGATTCCTAATCCTACGAGAATTTACCACCAAGAACAAGAGAGATCAGAAAGGTTCTAAAAGGTCTAAAGAAATCCAAACTTCGAGGGAAGAAGCATAGGAAAAAAAGGACGCTTCGTCTCTGATACCAACTGTAACGCCCCGCTCCCGGATACCGAGCCCTTATCCGGAAGAGAAACGTTCAAGCCAGATATAGCATTAAATAAATCTAATATTATACGCAAGCCTCTACGTCGTCGTATCAAATAAAAGCAAACGGAAGCTAAAAAGACTCGGGTAAAACATAAATGCTACTAAGAATAGAAATTAACCATACTAAAGATGGATAGTTAAATTACAACGATGAAAAAACCCAAAGACTTATACAATACGAGGTCTTAAAAGTAGAAGTACAACAAGTCTAAGAAAATAAATACAACTAGTCTAGTACAACCTTTACAAGGAAAAGGAACTAGAAACTTCGTCAAGACCTCAAAGCCTTCAAAAGTCGTCATCTACCTGTTCAACCTGTTCGTCTTCTCACCCTACAATGCATACAAAAGAAATGCAAAGGAGGTAAGTACAAAGTACTTAGTAAAAGTGAGAAGCTAATGAATAACTAAGTTATACAACGAAAGTGTATTATTATGATTATTAATTATCTTTATGAGACCGACTCAATCTAGGGTTCAATCCATGCCCATCGACATGTCATGACTAAACATTTCTAGCTTAGCTTATCTTTGTTACATCATTACTCAAGGACACTACGCATGGCGTTCATCAGCCTGAAGATATACTTGCTAACTAACGGTGATTAGCACCGATTAGCTCCGGGGTCTCCCCGGTATGCGTATACGTCCGATGAATTTCCTCCACTGCCATTCAGCCGTTTATAGGCCAGCAGCGTTGTTCACCTTTTATGAACGTATCACATCGCCGATATGAAAGAGTGCCTAACCGAGAATAAGTGACGTTTTATCTTTTACTACACATATGTAATTATTATCTGTTGTTAACTAGCCACCTAAGTGTTTTCAAGTAATCTCCCTCACACATACTACTCTCTTTCCTAGACCATTAGACACGGACAAGGCCTAGCAATTACACAGACATTGATGAATACTAATCCATCAATGCACAAGCCCTTTCATGCTCTTCCGACGGATCCGAACTTCAACTCCCTTTAAGAGTACATTCGGTGTTTTAACTGAACGAATCAGAAACTCAATCGGGTCTTGTTCATTTTCATTTAATGTTATTAGATAAAAAAAAATAGAAATTTAAAACTCAACACAAATATACCAAAACATATCACATCTTATTAAGTACAACTTAGCATGAATTTTATCACCAAACAACACCAAAACTCAACCTATCATTATAAAACTATAATTACTCAATAGGAAGAGCCTCTTACCTTAATTTCCAGCAAAACTGAAAGCAAAACACCAAGCAATCGCAACAACCATTGATCCTCAACCCCAAAACCTATTTGATCAACAAAAACCCTAAAATCCTATTTTCCGCAAAAACGAAACTGAAAAAGTGCATAAAACTACAGATTACCTGGATTAATTGCTGCGAAAACTATTTTTAGATTATTCTACGCTCCAAGACGATCGTTTTGACTACTCATGTCTGCGAAACAGAGCTACGGATTGAAAGATACGAATTTTTGAAGAATCGAACTCTACGAATATCAAAAACTATGGCTAAATCGAAAACTTACGAAATTGAGAGATGTTATTTTCCAAAGTTGCGTCTCTTCGCGCTGATCACTTTTCTCTCCTGCGGCATCTTGAACAGGTGAACGGATTGATCACACGGTTCTCCCTTTTATTTCGCTTTTCTTCCGCATTGGTTCCTTCGATTGCCGTTCCATCCCTTTTTTTTCGAATATAGTGTAACACCAAAATAAGATATTTTGGGATAATTTCCTTTTTTATAGTTATTAATTAAATTCATTTTAAATAATAACTAAATCCTTTTAATTAAATCATTCTCAATTAAATAAATATGATAAATAATAATTAGGTCGTAGTAAATACACCCAATGACTATTTTACCCTTTTATGAAAAGTCGGGATGTTACATTCCTTCCTTAAGAGAGAGTTTCGTCCTCGAAACTCGAATGTAACCGAGAGGTACTTGAACTCGGACTTTGCAAAGCGTTTCGTCTCCTAACTCGTACAGTCTTCTTCTTCTTCCATCTTCCCAACTCTTTTGCTTGTCTTAAGCCAACTTGAGGTTGCGACGATCCACTTCAATCTTCACGCTGCCTTGACGTATCAACTCTGGTCTCGTATTTTGTCGCTGCTCCACTTCATCCTAGAAAACTCACGTTCTTCTATCTCTATCTTCATGAAAGATCGTCGGTAGTAATCTTGTTTCAACTCTTGTACATCTTGGTCGCCCCGAGATGAACTGCAATTGCCATCTCGAGGTTTTCATTCTACATTGTCCGTCACAATCTTCCGCATTCGGAACCCAAAGCCGATTCCGATGCCGCCGGTTGCTATCTTCATCTAACTCGTGACCAATGGTCGGTTGGGCTCCACCACTCACTTGTAACCGGAGACAAGCTGGTCTTTGTCTTGTTTCTTCACGAACTCATCAATTGCCTCGAATCTTGAAATCATCGGTTTCAACACTCTTTGCTTGCTCCTGCTGCCCTATACTCGGAAAGCTGAATCTTCCCAGCCGAAACTACACTTCTGGCACACTTGACTTCTTTCGATCTCAAGTTCCATCATGGCACCACAAGCTTGCTAAAGAGCTACGAGGATCCCAAATGAAGGACTTCGAGACTCCTCGGGTGGAGAACATGCATTGCCATACTTTCCTTTGACGGTCTGATCCAATTCTCGTGCCAATTAGGGCTATCTTGGAAAATAAATAAAATTGAAATGTGAGAAGTTAGGTACCAGGGTGGTATGTCAACTAGGTAAGCCAAGGGAAGATATAGTGCACTTGAAATAAGGCAGGTTGCTTGGGTTACAAGTAAAACAAGATGATCCCGTGCTGATGAAAGTCGAAGTTGGTTCCGAGAATGAAGAATGAGGCAATCAGATCATAATACAAAAGATAGCCACCATAAGGAAAACAAAAGAACACCTTGCGATGAAGTTCTTTTGAGAGAGTGAAATTCGCAAGATACGGTGGTCTACAAAGACTTCAGAGGCAACTTGAAAGGAAGGTAATAAGCTTTCATATAAGCCTTGAGAAAGTGGAGACGTTAAAGGCAACATCACACAACAGAAATCAAGGTAAAGGTGCAAGGTCGAGCACCAGATGGACTAAAAAGATAGAAATCAAAAGAGAGCAAGAATCTCAACATGAAGGAGCCATGGAGACAAAACGAGTACACCAGAAGGTCTCAGAATAAAATAAACACTTGTCAAGAAGTGACCAAGTTTGCAATAGTCAAAGAGAGGTTATTTTAGGATTTAATAGAAATAGAAATTCCTCAAGGAATTGTAAGGGAATATCAAAGTTTGAATAAGTAAGCGGTAAGCAAGATTTTTAAGTGAAGAGGAAACGACACTTAAGAATTTTTGGATAAGGTTTGATTTCCAAGAATTAATTCGAACTTTCAAAGGAAGTTTAAACGATTATTGATGATTCAAATCAAAGATTCAAGGTTGCACTACACGAGAGGAAAAGTACACTGCCAAGGAATAAATGCTCAAAGTTAAAATAAAATAGACTTTCAACCGGTGTAACAAAATTGGAATAGAAACGTCAAACAGAGGATGGAAAAATCAAAAGGCATATATGGCGGTTCATGGCTATAAATGGCCTGAAAGAGAATTAAAACTGAATGGTACGAGGTACATTAATCTGGATTGAAATTCAATAGAAGTTTTGGAGTTCAAATGTTGGTTGGCTAGATAGGTTCGGAAGGCATCTTGAAAAGGTCTACCTTCTGCTTGAAACTAGTTTAGCATAAATTGCTAGAAGGTTAAAGATAAGTAACTGAAAAGGAATGTCATGGTAGGCTTAAAAATTCGACCGGCAAAAGGAGATATGCATACCTTAAAAGAACATACAGCATTAGGTGAAATAGTTACAACATCGACACTACCCTTAGGAGGGGAGCTGAGAATGAACACAAATAAGAAAAAAATATTCTGACATCAGAAGGCTTAGTCAAATTTGAGTTTGAAATGAATGATGGGAGTGCAACAATGTAGAATTTTGAAGAGAATTTGTTTCTGAGGTGATTCATGACAACAAGCGGAGTGGATTTGTCGAGTTAAAAAAAATCTCAAGTGAGGGATTACATGAGAAACAAGTTACCAGAAAATTATAATTACAAAAGGGCATGAAAAGGGTCTGAACATCAAACATGGCATGCTGGAGGATAAAATCTTGGTTCTTGTTTAAAACTGAAAAAGAAATTATAACGTTAGCTTTACAAGTATCCTACTAAAAGGTTTAACTCAGAAGGAGATCAAACTTCGAGGAACTCCTAAACAGGACAATCATAACTTACTACCCTCTTAGCACTAACCCCAAGTCAAAGAGGTGGAAATTCCTTTTAGGTTGCTGTGTAGGATTTTTACTCTGGATCTGATATCATCATTTTGTACAGAACAAACGAAGAGGAATTTGAGCACGATCCAAAGAGAAAAGATTTATATACTGGAGTTTTCCAGGTGATATAAAAATATTAGAATTTTTGAATGAAGATAAGTTGGTCAAAAACAGTTATTTCTGACGATTGCACAAGCTGCCAGAATTTCCAGATTAATAAACACTGTGTTGATTTGCAAATCGAGATCAAACGAAAAAGAATCTGAACTTAATTCCAAAATACAATCTGTATATAAAAGTTTTGTCTGCAACATATCAGAAATTCAGATCAATTGAAGGTGTTTAACCTGTTCAAAACGGAAGAAGAAGTGAAGGTGCTGCTGCAGATTTTCTGGACAGAGTGTCCGGCATAAACATGATTTTTCTGAACAATCCATAATGATTATCGAGTTGATGTAAAATGAGAAGTTGTAGATAAGACAGTAATCTACTTTGTTGAAAATTTTCAGAATTTTTGGAACACGGTATGTTGTTTAACCTGAAGGGAAAACACGGAAACAAAAGCATTCACTCATGTTGGGTAAATCCAAACATGAGGACAGTGAAAAGTATGTGCCAAAGTAAGAGACCTTTAACACTATGAATTGAAACGACTGAGGAGTACTTTTAAAGGATAAAATTTACATATGGAATTCGTGTGGAACCATCTCAAGCAAAGCAAAGGTCAAAGAATTTTGGTAAACATAAACCAAGCTATAGCATAAAGAGAAAACGGAGGATTTGTAGAGTCGAGTCTTTAAACAAAAATTTGTATGTACTAAAACATCTTGTAAGGGATGCATTAAGGGTAATCACTAGGATGCAAAAGTGTGTTGCCCCAAAATAGCTAAACATGATATGGTTGGAAGGATGAGAAACTTATTTTTCTAAAATCAAGCATTTGACACGATGAAAACATCTTTAAAAAAAATAAGGCACATCAAATGAATGTACACACTTGGAAAACAAAACTGCGCAATAAGAGACTTTTACCGAGTTTCACAAGTTTCAAATGGAGGATTTAACCAGAGCATGAGTTACAATTAGTATGGATAAGAAACATTTGAAATCGGAATAACCAAGTAGGAAACTAGATGATTATAAAAGAGAACCTTATTGATGAAGACATAAGATTGGAAAATCACCAGGCAATCGTTTCTTGCAATCGAGGAGCACAATAACGAAAACACCTAGTCTCTACCTACCAAACTTCTTATCCTGGGTAACAACTAGCTTAAGAATCAGATAAATCAAAGTATTCTCACCTCCTGTAACCTACTACACTATAACGTATAGGGTGAAAGAAATACATCTATCCTTCCTTGACTAGAGGACTTAAATGGTTTTGAGAAATTCGGGTGCATACATAAGCCACGAAATAATTGATCTTCACAAAACAAACAGAACTGATTTTGAACTTGAGGCAAAGAGAAAATCTGTGAGTATATAAGTTTTACATATGATGCTCAAAAATGAAAATTTTTGGGAAGCCATAGGTCGGTCAAAATAATTCTTTTCATCTACTGCTATAAGCTGTCAAAAATTTTCTGGACTTCATCAACTGTCGTGTGTTGCAGATTGTGCTCAAACAAAAACGAATTTGCACTTGGTTCAAAAACAAAAATTATAGTACAGGATGTTTTCTACAACATATCAAAAATCCAAGTCATTTGCTGGTGTTTAGCTTATTCAAAAAAGAATGATAAGTAAGAATTTTCTGAACAGAGTACCCCTTCATGTTAAACAATTTGTGAACAATCCATATTGAAAACTAAATTGATGTAAAGAGAGAAATTGTAGATAAGACAACTTTCTATGTGGATGAAAATTTACAGAATTCTTAGAACAACAAAAAAAATGATATAACATGATATGTAGAAACGTGAACAAAATCGTTTACTCATTTTGCATAACACCAAGTTACAAGGAAGTGATTTGAACCAAATGTAGCATTACGAAAGCATTAAAACCTCAAAAAGAAAGAAAAAAAAGAGAAAGATTCGAAGATTCCAAAAGGAAAGAGGGATCCTAGTAAGGGTTCTCGAAAGGAACAAAACTTAAGAGGATCACAAAGAGATATGAGCTTAAAACTCAACCTTCACCTAAGGATACTTTTCACTTGGTCCTAGTGCAACTTAACCACGTTCTAAGGATTCCTAATCCTACGAGAATTTACCACCAAGAACAAGAGAGATCAGAAAGGTTCTAAAAGGTCTAAAGAAATCCAATCTTCGAGGGAAGAAGCATAGGAAAAAAAGGACGCTTCGTCTCTGATACCAACTGTAACGCCCCGCTCCCGGATACCGAGCCCTTATCCGGAAGAGAAACGTTCGGTGCGTATAGCATTAAATAAATCTAATATTATACGCAAGACTCTACGTCGTCGTATCAAATAAAAGCAAACGGAAGCTAAAAAGACTCGGGTAAAACATAAATGCTACTAAGAATAGAAATTAACCATACTAAAGATGGATAGTTAAATTACAACGATGAAAAAACCCAAAGACTTATACAATACGAGGTCTTAAAAGTAGAAGTACAACAAGTCTAAGAAAATAAATACAACTAGTCTAGTACAACCTTTACAAGGAAAAGGAACTAGAAACTTCACAAGACCTCAAAGCCTTCAAAAGTCGTCATCTACCTGTTCAACCTGTTCGTCTTCTCACCCCACAATGCATACAAAAGAAATGCAAAGGAGGTAATTACAAAGTACTTAGTAAAAGTGAGAAGCTAATGAATAACTAAGTTATACAACGAAAGTGTATTATTATGATTATTAATTATCTTTATGAGACCGACTCAATCTAGGGTTCAATCCATGCCCATCGACATGTCATGACTAAACATTTCTAGCTTAGCTTATCTTTGTTACATCATTACTCAAGGACACTACGCATGGCGCTTCATCACCAAGATATACTTGCTAACTAACGGTGATTAGCACCGATTAGCTCCGGGGTCTCCCGGTATGCGTATACGTCCGATGAATTTCATCCACCGCCATTCACCGTTTATAGGCCAAAGAGCGTTGTTCACCTTTTATGAACGTATCACATCGCCGATATGAAAGAGTGCCTAACCGAGAATAAGTGACGTTTTATCTTTTACTACACATATGTAATTATTATCTGTTGTTAACTAGCCACCTAAGTGTTTTCAAGTAATCCCCCTCACACATACTACTCTCTTTCCTAGACCATTAGACACGGACAAGGCCTAGCAATTACACAGACATTGATGAATACTAATCCATCAATGCACAAGCCCTTTCATGCTCTTCCGATGGATCCGAACTTCAACTCCCTTTAAGAGTACATTCGGTGTTTTAACTGAACGAATCAGAAACTCAATCGGGGCTTGTTCATTTTCATTTAATGTTATTAGATAAAAAAAAATAGAAATTTAAAACTCAACACAAATATACCAAAACATATCACATCTTATTAAGTACAACTTAGCATGAATTTTATCACCAAACAACACCAAAACTCAACCTATCATTATAAAACTATAATTACTCAATAGGAAGAGCCTCTTACCTTAATTTCCAGCAAAATTGAAAGCAAAACACCAAGCAACTGCAACAACTGTTGATCCTCAACCCCAAAACCTATTTGATCAACAAAAAACCCTAAAATCCTATTTTCTGGCAAAAAACGAAACTGAAAAAGTGCATAAAACTACAGATTACCTGGATTAATTGCTGCGAAACTATTTTTAGATTATTCTACGCTCCAAGACGATCGTTTCGACTACTCATGTCTGCGAAACAGAGCTACGGATTGAAAGATACGAATTTTTGAAGAATCGAACTCTCTGAATATCAAAAACTATGGCTAAATCGAAAACTTACGAAATTGAGAGATGTTATTTTCCAAAGTTGCGTCTCTTCGCGATCATCACTTTTCTCTTCTGCGGCATCTTGAACAGGTGAACGGATTGATCACACGGTTCTCCCTTTTATTTCGTTTTCTTACGCATTGGTTCCTTCAGATTGCCGTTCCATCCCTTTTTTCGTAACAACAGTAACACCAAAATAAGATATTTTGGGATAATTTCCTTTTTTATAGTTATTAATTAAATTCATTTTAAATAATAACTAAATCCTTTTAATTAAATCCTTCTCAATTAAATAAATATGATAAATAATAATTAGGTCGTAGTAAATACACCCAATGACTATTTTACCCTTTTATGAAAAGTCGGGATGTTACTGTCAATGTATCTATGGTAGATACAAATTGGTCAGTAGGTTCATCAGGTTGTACATTTGTGCCTACTATCTTCAACTATTCCACACTAGGTTCCCCTGACTCATATGCACATCAGCAGGGTTTGTAGCAGTGTGTTCTTCCCCCTGAATTGTAGCATCCACAACAGGGTCTTGAACAGGTAAAATAAATTCCACAGCAGGCTCAGGTACAGCAGTATGCTGTGGTTCTTCAATTTTTTTTGCTCAACAACAACATCAGCATCATCAGTAGGCTCAACAGCCTCTTCTTCAACTTTTCTTTGGTCCTCAAGGACCCTCAACTCCTTACCTTTACCATAAACTCTCTTCTTGGCAACATGTTTCCTTCATTTTGCAGGTTGCTGCTCAGTTTCAACAGCTTTTCTTTTTCTTCTATCTTCTTTTTGTTGTTCTTTCAACATCTCAGCTGCAGTTTTCTTTGCAGCTTTAATAGGCTCAGTAGCCTCAACTTCAACCGGAACTTCATCAGACTCAGCAGTGTCTACTGGTTGCTGCCTTGTCTTTTTAGGCTTTAAAAGCTCAATGATATATCTTGTATCACTAGCCTTTCTTTTCTCAGCTGCCTTTTTAGATGCAGCAGGTTGTGTAACTTGCTTAGCCTACCCACCACCATCATCATCATCTCTATCATTATCACTTTCAGTTGCCTCATCATCATCTTCTTCATCATCATCATCCAAACCAGGAACATGATCATTTATTTCTGGTTTATATCTAGATTTGTTGATCTTTGCAGGTGCAACATCAGCAATCTTCAAGTGAGTCAGCAGGGCCTGTATCATCAAACCAATGATTTTGTTTTGGACTTCCTTGTTCCATCTCTATCCTCTGTCACTACCTTCTTTAGATATTGAACAAAGAATCCTACCCAATCAAATTTCATTCTTTTTCATCTGATTATCAGCATGTCAATCTTCGGTCTAGAGAGAGTATCAAGACTTCCACTAAATCCAAAAATGTTATTGGAAATTATCTTGCCCAGTAGATTGTACTCCAATCTGATTTCAAATTGATACTCAGTATTGATGGTATGGACTTGTTTGTTTTTATTGAATCAACAAAGTCCAATCTTGCTAGCTACATAGATTCAGGATTTATAGGAGCACCATTTCTAGGTCCAAATCCGAATACCTCCCTCAGTAGATTTGAATTGATTTGAATCTGCTGAGCATTTACAGTGGTAGTAAATGTCACTGTATCATCATTTATCACTATGTTCTTCCAGAAATTAACAACATTGGTGTATGAGATGTTGCCTAATCTCAGATTTAGAACATCCTCCAGTCTTTCGTATCTCCGTATCCTTCTACCAATGTTGATGGCTAATTCTGTCTTGTTAGCATCAGTAACAAATCCTCTAACACTTTGGCTTGTTCCAACATGAACATCTCATTTATCCGCCATTGATGAAATTTGAAAAAGATGAAGAAGAAAGCTTGTAAATCTGTGTTCACACTGTATATTCTCAGAGAAAATCAATCAGAACTTGTGAGTATGTGCTATGTATATATGTCTGTATATATAAGGAAAGGTAGTGGGTGGTAACTGTTAGGAATGTACTGTACACGTACTGTAGCATTTAACCACGATTAAAATTGGAATAAATGTGATGTTGCCACGAGTCCCATTAAGTTATCTCATAAGGAGTTGTAACCGTTGGATATTGTAACTGCAATTATAAAGGATAACAATAATATCCAATTACTCTTGACTTTCATTCAAGTTTGACTGTCTTGTAACGTAAGCTCCAGCAAACTTGATCTTCAGCAGAGTTGACTCAGCAGCCTGCTAACAATGATGGCTCAGTAGCCTCCTGACAAATTAATCTGCTAAACTTTAAACACTATACTTTTGTCCAACTGATAATACAAGATGAAATTTAACACCAATGACTGATCTTTCAAATGAGCTCACCCAACAGGACAAAGACCAATCCCCTTGGCAACTTCATTTGCTCAATTGTCCAAACTTATTTAAGTAGATGGAATTTTTGATACCAATGACTAGTCTGCCAAGTGAGCTCACCCAACAAGGCAGTACTCTGCTGATCATTAATATATCAGTCAACTTTTATGATGCCAAATTCAGTTCTTAACTTAGCAAATCATTCATTATCCAATGGTTTTGTAAATATATCAGCAAGTTGATCTTCAGTAGGGATGTAAAGAACCACCACATCTTCCTTCTCAACATGATCTCTTATAAAATGATGTCTCACATCAATGTGCTTGGTTCTTGAGTGCAAAACAGGATTTTCAGTGATTGCAATTGCACTTGTGTTGTCACACATTATAGGAATTTCTCTTTCTTCAATTCCATAATCCCTTAACTGTTGTCGTAACCATAGTATTTATGCACGGCAGCTTCCAGTAGCAATATATTCAGCTTCAGCAGTGGAAGTTGATATTGAATTCTATTTCTTGCTGAACCAGGAAGCAAGTCTATTTCCCATTAATTGACATGTTCCTGTGGTGCTTTTTCGATCAATCTTGCATGCAGCATAATCAAAATCTAAGTAGGATATTACTTTGAAACTTCCATCTTTTGAATACCATACCCCTACTCCCAAAGTCTCTTTTAGATACTTGAGAATCCTTTTGACTGCAACTAAATGACTTTCCTTTGGTTTTGATTGAAATCTTGCACAAACACCTACGGCAAAGGATATATCATGTGTGTTGGCAGTGAGGTACATCAGACTGCCTATCATCCTTTTGTATGAAGTCTGATCAACATCTTTGCCTTCTTTATCTTCCTCCAATCTGATGTTAGTACTCATAGGAGTTGATACCTTGGTGATGTTTTCCATACCAAACTTCTTCAGTAGCTCATTGGTATATTTAGTTTGATGAATGAAGATTCAATCTTTCATTTGTTTGACTTGTAATCCTAAGAAGTAGTTCATCTCTCCCATTATACTCATTTGAAACTTGCTTTTCATGAGATTAGCAAACTTTTCACATAGCAATTCATTTTCAGAACCAAGCATTATGTCATCAACATAAATTTGTAACAGCAGGGTGTTGTCCCCTTAATTGATTCTGAAAAGAGTCTTGTCAATGGTACCTTTGGTAAAACCATTGTCCACCAAGAATTGAGATTGGGTTTGATACCATGCTCTTGGTGCTTGTTTTAAACCATAAAGTGCCTTGTTAAGTCTGTATACTTTATCTTCTTGATCTTTAACTTCAAAACCAGGAGGTTGCCGAACATAAACTTCTTCCTCCAGAATGCCATTCAAGAATGCACTTTTGACATCCAATCTAGTATACTTTAATGTTTTTGTATGCAGCATATGCCAAAAATAGTCTTATAGCTTCCAATCATGCAATAGCGGCATATGTCTCATCAAAATCTATTCCTTCAGCTTGATAATAGCCTTTTGCCAATAGTCTGGCCTTATTCCTTACAATAGTACCAGATTCATCCAATTTGTTTCTGTATACCAATTTGGTTCCAATTATATTTGCATGACTAGGCGTTTCCACTAGTGTCCAAACTTGGTTTCTTTCAAACTCATTCAATTCTTGTTGCATAGCAATTATCCAATCTGGATCAAATAATGCTTCTTCAACAACTTTAGGCTCTATTTGAGATAGAAAACAAGTAAACATTGCTTTCAATTGTCTTCTAGTTCTTACACCTTGCTGTACGTTGCCAATCACTTGTTCAGCAGGGTGATCCTTAAACCATTATAAATCTTGATTTGTTTGATTTACAAGAGCTTCATCTTCAGTAGGCTCTGATGTTGCTTCAGTAAGGGGTTCAGCAGATCCTTGAACTACATATGTTGTTGCATCAGTAGTGTTACAAGCAGGCTCTTCAGTAGGGGCAGAGTCAGAAACTTTTAAGTCATTTATCTTTTCCAAACATCAACAATTCTAGATCAATAGCTTGGAGATTCTCAGCAGGTTCTGAACCATCATCTTCCATTCCAGTGAGCTTAGGTTCATCAAATACAACATGTATTGATTCTTCATGTTTCAAAGTCCTCTTGTTCAGTACCCATACTTACTGAAGAATATCCCAAAAAGATTCCTTCGTCTGATTTTGGTTGAAAAGTCTTCAATTGTTCTTGATGATTCAAAATAAAACATTTTCTTCCAAATGGATGGAAATAAGATATATTTGGTTTTCTTCCATTCCATATCTCATAAGGTGTCTTCAACAGCTTCTTGTTGACTGAGGTCCTATTTTGTGTATAGCAAGCTGTATTGATTGCTTCAGCCCAGTATCTTTCAGGTAGTAATGCTTCACAAATCATAGGCCTCCCTACTTCTTTCAAGGTCCAGTTTCTTCTCTCAGCAACCCCATTTTGCTGAGGTGTACCAGCAGCTGCTAATTGATGCAGCACACCATTTTGTTCACAATATTCTCTTATGACTTTATTGAGAAAATCAGTACCCTTGTCTGATCTGATCTTCACTACTGTCAAACTTTTCTCATTTTGCAATATCTTCAAAAGTTTAGGCATCTTTTGAAGTGTTTCACTTTTCTTGTTCTTGAATACTACCCATGTGTATCTTGAATAATCATCCACAACTACCAATGTGTACTCTTTCCTGTTACACTTGTTGGTGTTACTGGTCTAAATAGATCCATGTGCATCAGCTCCAAAACCCTTTTTGTTGATTGTTTAGTCTTTGACTTGAAGCTTGACTTTGTTTGTTTACCTTGCTGACATGCATCACATATAGCATCCTTTTTGAATGTGATCTCAAGTAAGCCAATCACCAACTTCTTTTTCACCAATTGATTTATATCATCAAAGTTAAGATGATTCAACTTCTTATGCCAGAACCAATTTAGTTTTGACTTGGTATGCACAATCAGGCATGTCTCTGGAATAGCAGTAGACCAATTCACAACATACATGTTTTGTTGTCTTCTTCCAGCCAACACAACTTGTTCACCTCTTTCACTAATGACAACACAGTAGCCTTTGTCAAAAGTGACCTTGTAACCCATCTCACAAAATTGTCCAGTGCTCAGTAGGTTGTAGTCTAGTCCTTCCATAAATGCAATATTTCGATAGTTAATCCATTCCTCACCAGTGTTCCATATCCTCTTGACTCTTGGACCATCCTTTGCCACATAATTTGTCAAACAGTGCTTATTCTTTGTCATATGTCTGGAACATCCACTGCCAAAGTACTAGACACCCTACAAAACAAAGTTAATGTGTTTTAGGTACCCTAAACTGTTTGGGTCCATAGTGGTCAGTGGTAAGCATGACCCTTGGCAAATTTCCATAAGGTCTTCTTTGAAAAGCATTACACTTTTTTTCATATATGTATCCTAAATTTCAATAAAATCTGACATTTGGTTGTGTAGGATTCACATATGCTTTCTGGCCTTTTGGTACATAATGTTGTTTGAAGTGATTTCTATTGTTAGAAGCACCAGCATAACCATGAGTTTGCTGTCTGTTAGGAGCAGCCTTGTAATATGGAGTCTGCTGAGTCCTCTACTGATTCCATTGCTGAGGTTTCACCCTAGCATTATGGTTATGTCTATTGTTTCTAGCAGTAGGGGTAGGAATATTCCAATCATCATCAGTAAGGAACAATCTACCTTTCTCCCTGAGATAAGTAACCCTAGAATAATTATCATTCTTAGGTTTGGGATTCTTATCCTTAGCATATTTTTTATTTTTGCCCTTTTATGGTCCAGCAGACTTAGAAACAGGTTTGCTATCAGCAGGTCTAGAAGGTACAGTAGTCCTACCCTTAGATTTACCCTTTTTGTTAGGTACTATTGACCTTTTAGACTTCTGATTTTGCTTCTTTGAAGTCTTCTCAGTAGGATTTACTGCCTCACCAACCCTTTTAGGAGTTGGATCTTATGCAGGCACAAACTTAGGACCAATTCTGGTACGAGGTTCAATAACCTTACTAGATCCCCTCTTAGTAGACTTTTGAGTTCCAAATCCAAGGCATGTTATATCACCATAAGGCTTTCCAAATTCAAATGCAGTGGTGGAACTAGATTGTGCAGCAGATTCAGCAGCTACTGAATGTACAGCAGACTTATGTTGATTATGTTCAAAATCTTTTTCCTTTCCTTTGAGAGTTCTTAATTCAGCTTTTAACCTTTCAATTTCTACTTGAAGAGCTTCTTTTTTTGCCCTCACAATCGCATAACCAGATTGTATTTTCCTCAGTTGATTAAGGATGGCATCCAAAGTTTCTATATTTTCAGAATTTTTAGGATTTGAACCACAAGTAGATTCAGAATAACTTGCAGCAGGAGTATTTATAGATACAGAGTTGTATACCTCCTCAGTCTCATCCATATTTGCCATTAAAGAATCATCATCCATATCAGCAACAAGTGCAGTATCATCAGATTCATTTCCTATTTCTGATTCAACTTCATAGCCTGATTCATCATCAGCAACCATTGCTTTCTTGCCAGGTCTTCTTTGCTGATTCTTGATCTTCAGTAGATCTGGACAATCGGGTCTGAATTGTCCAGGTTTCTTGTAGTTGAAGCAAAGATAATCAGTTTCCTTTTTCTGTTTCAATTCAGGACAGTCAGGTTTGAAGTGTCCTGGTTTCTTCCAATGAAAACACAAATAATCATTATCTATTTGGATTCTTCCTTCTTCTTTTCACTTGATTTTCTTTGTGAAATTCCTTGGAGAACCCCTTCTTGTTTTCATCATTCTGATCTTCTTGCTCAGTAGAGAAATTTGCTCTTGCATCTCATCCAGTAGATCATCTTGACCACCTGATGATTCTTCTTTATGTGCAGCAGCCAATGCAGTAGTCTTTGGTTCTTCTTTTTCAGTCTCAAGAATAAGTTTCTTACTGAATTCATATGCCTTGAGATCTGAAAATAACTTGAAGGTATCTTCTTCATGTAGACTCCTGGATTCTTCTATGGCAGTAACCTTCATCTCTCAAACTTCCTTTGCAGGTAGGGCTTCTAAGATTCTTGTATTGATCTCTTCTTTTGTATAGATTACATTCAGCAGGGTGAGTTCATCCATAATAGCATTGAATCTTGACTCCATTTTCTTAATGGTTTCATTTGATTTCATTTTGAAATCTTGGAACTTTCATTTGGCTACACCGACTTTTTTTTTTCTTTATTGCATCAGTGCCTTCACAAATAAGTTGTAATTTTTCCCAAAGTTCCTTTGCAGTTTTGCAATCCTTCACTTTCATGTACATATTGCTATCCAAGGTTCTGTATATGATATCAATAGCAATATTGTTGAGGTTTGCTCTTTTTCTATCTTCAGCATCCCACTCTCTTTTTGGCTTTGGAATATACTGAGTTTCACTGCCCACAGTTATGGCCTTTGTGATCTCCAGTGGTCCATCAGTTAGCACATCCATCATCTCATCATGTGTTGCAGCTAGATAAGCCTGCATACGACGTTTATACTCATCAAAATGATCTAAGGAACACATCAACATAGTCCTAGCATACTTGTTGTTATCCATGATGCAAAGCTTTGAAAATCAGAAACTTGTAAAAGTTTTTAAAGTATTTTCACAAGTACAACAAGTAGCATTACTTCAGAACAGAAGCACTGCTCCGATACCAATTGTTGTTCCCTTGAAAAGGCTTTGGTTAAGTTTGGAGGGGGGTGAATAAACTTAACACTTAAAACTTTTGGAGTTAACAAACTCAACAATGTCAGTAGCCTGCTAACTGCTTAGTAGTCTGCTAACTGTTGATATAACTTAATTTTTTGCAGCAGAATATATTCAAATTAAGCCTTATCACTTGTTGTTAAAAATATGATACTAAGTATTAGATACTCAGTAGTGTAAGTGTGTCATTCAGTTGCTAGTTTTAGTAGGTTGATGTGATCAGTATACTAAATGCAGAAAGCAAGTAGGCAAATTTTATAGTGGTTCCAGGTGTTGTAATCCTGTCAGTCCACTCTTCTCATGTGATGTGGGAGGAAATCACTAGAGATATTTGAGGTTACAGTTACAAAAATCCCTAAGCTGTCTGTCCTTCACCAATAACTATGGCTTCACAAACTGAACACTTAAAACAGGTAGGATTGCTGCTGCAAAGTATTCCACTGGTTCTTGAAGGGTAGGATTGCCTCTTCACCAGCTCCACCACAAACAACAGTTCTAGACACCTAAGTGCTTTTCTGTATTCAGCAGGTTTCTTGTAAAAGAAAGGTTGAATCAAGTAAATGATTCAGTTGTTAGCAGCTTGATCAGGATGAAATGATCAGTAGCTTGATGTCTTCAAGTGTGTATACTTGATGTAACTTGATAGCAGGTTACACTTAAAGAAGATTCTTGATCAGTCAGTTTAAACTTTGTCTATGTCAGCAGGGTGATTTCTTGACAACTTTGAATCTATAATTTTTCTTCTTAATTTTCATCACTTGTATCTGAATCAGGAGTCTTCTATTTATAGGTGAGAGTCCTGTGACTTATGTTTGAATTTCAAATATAGCCGTTTCAGATTTGTCTCCATCTTGACTTGCTTTATGTCACAGTTCCTAGTACTGACACAGTCTGTTTGCTTTTTGTCAGTTATCCGTCTGTCCACCCTTTGACTTATGTCCATTGGTTAATCCTCTGAATCTTTCCATCGTTCTTCTCTTTATCTAGGCCATTGATTTGTTGACAATATCAAGGCTTGTAATCCATCCTTATCCTTGTAATCTTCCAATATCCTTGATTAAATCGAGAAATATACTTAGCAAATATCTGAAGTATAATAGCCTGCTGATTTACACATCTTTCAGCAGGTTTAAGTCTGCTGTGTCTTAATAACACATCAGCTGACTTCTTCTCATCTAAATTTTTATTGTGAAGTTAGAGTACACCATTTTGAACATAACTAAGTTCCGATCACCACTTAACATATGAAACGTAGACCTTGTACACAAGGTATATGTAATCAGTTTATGTCATCACAGACTTCCCTAAATTCTGATTCCATATCCTTGACTTTAAATACTAATTTTGATCCCTTAGCCTTCAATAACTGAGTTTGTACCCTCAGCCTTCAGTATTCAGCAGGTTCCCAGACACTCTACTGACCAAGTTACCCAACTGATCTAGACAGGTCTGCTGATAAAGTCAGCTGACCTAATTACAATGCTTTTTTGATCAAACCTATACAAAGATCAAACTCTAATAAACCTATACATTTAATCTAGACATCTTTTGTCTTTTCTCTATAACAGCTAGTCTGGCATTCATTATTAAAACTTAAAATATGTCCAACATGCCTCAAGTTCTGGACCACCTCCCGGTTTTCAGCCTAGAGATGACTGGAAGGATTATTATGACGAGGACTAGTTTATTTCTTTTTATTTTTGTTATTTTCCATTTCTTGTTTCTATTTTGTTTCCAATCTAGTAATGTAGTAGATTTTTAATAATATAATGATTTTGTCAGCTTAATTTGTTTGGAGTTATTTAATTTCTCTTTTACTACCGCACTATTATTATACAGTTTGTTGTCACCCAATTCTTCTTGGATTTTTTGAGATACTTAGCGCAGATTATTTGAGGACTACTTACATCAGCCCAGTGCAATTACGGCGATCCCGTTTCTTACTTGGCTCTATGCTAAACTGAAGCTAAGTTTATTTTTCTATTATCAACTTCTCATTGGAGACTATGTTTCAATTAAGTGGGGGTAAGGGACGTCACTTAGCTTTTTAACATTATATTCCAAATTATTAGATTATCTTGATTCTCTTGATGCACTTTTCACCACATAGACTTTGATTCGTTTCATCAAAATTTCAAAAACAAATGACATCTTTGACCTTTTGGAGCTACTTAATTACATCTTTGTTTCACTTTGCATAATTAAGAGTAATACCCACTTCTGAAGTAGTGGCGTATTAAACGCATATTCTGTTATGGACCACCATCTTAAGCATGTATAACTCACTTTCCCTGGTGTGTAGTCGATAACGTATTACTTTGACTAGTGTTGACCCTAGCTTTCTCGAATTTTGTTCTACCTATGGTCATTCGAGTCAAGTTGTGGATCTTATATGGGCTACGGATTTGGTAGTTTATCAAGAGTGAGACCGTGAGGATAGATAGAATTATGTGCGTTCACCCGATGAGAAAGAGAAATAAATTGCAATATATATATATATATATATATTCTCTTTGGTAAAGCAAATTCGATGGAGCGTAAGATGCACGACTCTTATATCAAATAGACCGATAAACGCGAGCCTAGATTAATACTCGGTTCTCGATTCGCCTTGCCCAGTTGACTTGACCCAGAGCAATAAGAAGAAAAAAATCCTTTAATAAAATAAATGGCGTAAAGGGAAAAGCATGTTCGTGACTGGTTAGTTCGACTACGGGGTTACGTAATGTGCGATTGTCTGCATTGCTAGGATCGAGGGGTTATTGTACACACACATTAGTTCATGACATGAATATTGTTTAATGCGTTACTTATGGATACGAGTGACATGATCTTGATCTTGACTTTGTGAGGCATAGCTGTTTTTAATTAACTTGTATATTGGTCGAGATTTTGTTTTCTTTTAGCTTTCTTTGCTCGAGACGATCAAAAGCTAAGGGGGTAGTTGATAACCCTCTAAATTCACAATTAAATTAACCTTTATTTACCCGGGATTCTGCTCTGGAGAGTGTAGATAAGCCCATTATTATGAAGGAATATATGTTAAACACTGAGTGCATGTTCCTATGTTCGTAATTTTGCATCTGTGTCATTATCCCGAAGATTTGGTACTATTTTGCCTTGTTTTATGTATTTTATAGGATATATCAAATTTGGAGCACTTAAGGACGGATCTGGATAAAGAGAAGAATGTTGGGCCAAGTGAATGAAGTCAGAGAAGAGATCTGCCAGAGAAAAGAGGAAAAGTCAGGCCCGATAAACCGAGGGTCTTGGGGAGCAAGAAATTGATTCTGCCAAATCTATTAGGTCGGTTAGGGTTTCTGTGAGTCATAAGTCGGCCAATGTATCTATATAAGTCCGTATAAACTGATTATTACATAACTCTTGATAGCTCTTAAATAATAATACAAATTATTTTATTTCATTGTACAATTTTGATGAAATAAAGTTCTTTTAAGCTTTTGGAGTTTATTTTCTGGTTTCCTTCCCTTACTTGCCATCTCTAGCTTGAGTGGATCGAGCTAGATCTCCATTGGTGATGGTATAAAGCTTTGAACGTTCCTTTATATCTTTAATATGGTATATATGCTTGTATTTTACGCGTTTTAGTTAATCTGCATGTTTAACGACCCCATAATTTACTTAGAATAATCTAAATTGAGCAATGTAGATCCAAAAATAGGAAAAGCCACCCCTGATGAACCTACGGTCTATAGAGGTTTACCGAGGCAAAATATAGAAAACGAGTAATAGGTCTGGCCAATCTAGTATTCATAATTCGTAAATTAACATGAAGTACTGACAGTGAAGTGTTAATTAGGACATTGTCTTAATGGACCCTAGGAACATGCTAATCAGTGTCGATAGTTGACTAGGCAGGTTAGCGGTATGAGTTAATGAAGTGTTTTTTTGAACAGTGAGTTACTGAAGTGTTAATTAGGATATGTGTTTTATGTTCATTGTTGTTCAAAGACCATATATGTATCTTCTTAATTAGATTAGAATCGTTTATACTTGAGTTGCATTGTCTCTGTGGGATCGACCTTGATTCGCCCTTGCGATACTACAATTGACCTAATACTCTTTCTAGTAATATCGATGTAAGTGACTTACACACGATCAATACTGTTACTATGATACTGGTGATACTGATATTGTGATACTGTTACTGTTATAAAGTTAATCAACCATATTAAAACAAGTCAAAACTCAAAATACCTTGGTTTCCATCTATCCTAGTAGCAGCCAACAAATGACCACTAAATTGACCTTTCAAATGTGCTCCATCCAAAAAAATAAGAGGAGCGCATGAGTTGAAATAACATATGCACCCATCAAAAGCAACAAACAATCATTTAAACCAACATCTTACATTATCCACATCATAAACAACAAGAGAACCAGGATTTGAATCCAAAAGGCATTGAACATAAGAAGGCAATCTCTTAAACGATTCACGACTATTGCCAAACAAAGCTTATTTGGCTTTCCAGACACCAATTCATGCTTTAAAATAAGTCACCTTAAACAAAAATAGTGGGAACAAATCACGTTTAACTACAGCAGGACTTATATTAGGTGTATGACGAACCATCTTTTCAATCACCTCAGCAACAAGCTCAGAACTCATTCGTGATCCATGAAAACAACGACCAGCTGAACCAAAAAATATGAACAGTGCATGACTCCTTGACATAAAAATATCCATTCACATTCAGTTTAATACCATGAACATTCCATGCACACTTATATGTTTCCTTGAAAAGACAATAAGTTGTTATCCTGCTGCTTGATCACGCTCTAAATGGTACCAATAATTAATATCTATATTCACCCTGAATTCTGCTCAAGAGAGTATAAATAGGCTCGTTATTATATGGAATATATGTTAAATGTTATGTGAGTGTTTCCAGGATCGTAATTCTACATCTATGCTATTTTCCCCAGGATTTGGTACTTTTTTGTCTCGTTTTGAAAGTTTTATAGGATGTACCAGATCTAGAGCATTGGAGAATGGATCTGAACCGAAAGAAGTACATTGGGCCAAGTGATTTAAGTCCAATAAGAAGCCTGCTGAAGAAAGAGAGGAAAAGTAAGCCCGGTAACCCGAAGGCTAAGCCCGGTAAACCGGCGACTTGTTCGAGACGAAACTGATTTTGCTGCATTATCTAGGTCGGTTAGGATTTTAGAGAGTCTTAAGTCGGCTATTGTATCTATATAAGGCCGCGTTTACAGATTATTGTATACAATCTCATATCTTATCAATTACATTATACACTTTTGATGAAATAAAGTTTTCTTGAGCTTTGGAGAGTTATTTCTGGTTTCCTCCCTTCTTCCATCATCTCTAGCTTGAGTAGATCGAGCTAGATCTCCATTGTTGAAGGTATGGAGCATTGAACGTTCCTTTATTGTCTTCAATATGGTAGATCTGTTTGTATTTATGTGTTTTAGTTAATCTGAATGTTTAAAGACCTTATCATTTACTTATTTTAATCGTATTGAGCAATGTAAATCCAGAAATTAGGAAAAGCTGCCTCCGGTAACCCGGCGGTCTATACCGGTTTACCGAGGCATAATTTAGAAAACCTAAAACTGGGATTCACTATAGCTACGTTGATCGATAGGTTTCATTAACAGTAGGTTAGATCTGGCCAATCTGCTTATTGTAATCGTAAATTAACATGAAGGACTGTTAGTGAAGTGTTAATTAGGACAAAGTCTAGAATGGACCCTAGGAACGTGCTGGTCAATGTCGATAGCTGTCTATGCGGGTTAGCGGTATGAGTTAGTGCTCAATATCGGCAGTTCTAGTTCTTTATGCATATGGGCTATTACGGACCAATTAAGGAGGGTGGCTTGCGTATAGATTGTCTACTGCCATTGTCGGAGTAGATAGGTAGGAATTGCACCCGTAGCTGATGAAAATGATAATTAAAACTAAATCTCACGATTAATTTAAGGAAATTATGTCGGAAGTAAACATAACGATTAACTAATCTAAGTTAGTAGATCGGTGAGGAGAGAGAGAGGAATACCATGTTTGTTTTCTTTTATGTTATTGTTGGTCAATGACCACCTCTATGTTGCTTCTTAATTAGGTTAGAATTGTTTATACCTATAGTTGCATTGTCTCTGTGGGATCTGCGTTGACTCGCATTTACTATACTATGATGTACCTAGTATTCTTGCTTGTAATATCGACGTTAGTGACTTACACGCGATCACAACTATCATTCTTTTTTAAGACATATTGAAAACCAGTATCTATAAACACCTTTTGCAGATATAATCTGAATTTTGAGGCACCCAAATAAAAGTATGTTCCCTACTTAAAAGATATCTTATTCCAACATAGCTTAATCCTAGCATCCATCTTATGAAATGAAAACTCTGACATACAATCCTCATCACCAAGGCGATCAACAGAAAGAGCACAACTGTTGGAGCTTGACGAAAGAACATCATCATCAGCAACACGTGTACTTGAACTTGAGGAAGCAATATTGTTTTCTTCTATGACATCAACATGAATACCATTCCCAGTAAAGGAACGAGACCCAACAAACAATGTAACCAAATCTTCATCACTAGACAAAAAACACATAGAACAACCAGGTAACTTGTAGAACAACTTAAGAGATGAAACATTCAAACAACACCATCTTCTACAAATCTTATCCAAAATAAACTGGAAGCAGACAGTTTCAGAAACCGACAAAACATACGTCACCAACGCATAGGTGCAAAGCAAAATCAACATCCTCACACAATCTGCAAAGAAACACAAACACAAATTAACATCTAACACTAAAGAAATAAGTCATTGCCAATGATACTGATACTGTGATACTATGATATTGTGTTACAGATATTAACTTAATCCTTATCTCATAACAGATCAGGCTTCTACAAACAAATGACAATGAAATCATACAGCATTTCATAGCAACAATACAAAGCAATAGAGCAAGGATGACTGAAAATAAAAGTTGATTTGATTCCAATGCACAAAAAAGAAGAACATTCTATTCCATGCAATGATAAACAGCTCAAACAAAAATTTGATTCCAAAACAAAAATACAACAATCTCTGTTGGTCCCTTGAAAAGGCTTTGGTTAAGTTTAGAGGTGGGGGCGGTGAATAAACTTAACACTTAAAACTTTTTGGAGTTAACAAACTCAAGCAACTCAATGATCTGCTTGATACCTCGATGATCTGTGATGCCTCAAGAGCTTTCTTGATAAGCATGAGTCTCTTGATGGTTGAGTTCTTGAATTTGTGCAAATGGATTTATATCTAAAATTAAGCCTTATTACTTGTTGTTAAATATGATACTAAGTATTAGATACTCAGTAGTGTATGTGTGTGAGTTCGATTCTTTGGATTCAAGAGTTGATGTGTATAATAAACTAAATGCGAGAATGTGAGTGAAGAAAGTAAGTAGGCGATTTTATAGTGGTTCCGGTGGTGTAATCTCAATCATCCACTCTTCTCCGTGATATTGGAGGTAATTCACTAGAGATCTTTGATGTATCTATTACAAAGATTCCTAAGATTGCTTGTCCTTCACCAATGACTATGGCTTCACAAACTCGAAAACTAGGAGGCAGTAGGATTGTTTGCTCCAAAGTCTTTCACTGGTCCTTGAAGGCTAGGATTGCCTCTTCACCAGCTCCACCACAAACAACAGTCTTTCACACCCAACAGATGCTTCACTGTCTTCAGCAGGTTCTTTATAAAATAAAGAATGAATCAAGTAAATGATTCAGTTGCAGCAGCTTGATTAGGATGATATAATCAGCAGCTTGTAGTCTTCAAGTGTGTGAACTTGATGTAGCTTGAATACAGAATACACTTGAAGATTTTCTCTGGATCAGTAAGGTCAAGTTCAGTAGGTTCAGGAGGGTGCTTTTGCAGCTCAGAAATATCTTTTATATGTTTCTCTTAAAATTCATCAATCATCATCTTTTTCTGAGTTGGAAGTCCTCTATTTATAGGTAGGATGGCATGTGACTTGTATTTGAAATTCAAATATAACCGTTCCTGGTTTTTGTCCCATTTGACTTGCTTTCTGTCACTATTCATAGGACTGATAGTGTCAGATTCCTTTTTGACAGTGCAGTCTGTCCACCCTTTGACTTATACCCATTGGATAAAGTTCTAAATCATCCCAACGTCCTTTTAATCTTAGCCCTTGATTTGCTTGATAAATCAGAGGTAGTTGGTTGTCCTTATCCATGTAATCTTCCAATGTAATCTTGAATCAACCTAGGTCTATTATCAGTAGGTTCATCAGTCTGCTGTAAAACCTATCAGTCAGCTGAACAGAAATTTGCTGTGTAACAAATTCAATGCAGCTGATTTCTTTTATCTAACTTTTATTTGTAAAGTTAGATTACACCTTTTTAATTATAACCAAGTTCCAAACATCATCCAACTTATGGAACTTAGACCTTCTACACAAGGTATATGTAATCAGTTTGGGTCATCACAGACTTGCCTAAATTCTGATTGCATATCCTTGACTTTAATCACTATGTTTGATCCATTAGCCTTCAGTCTTCAACAGGTTCCAGAAAAGTCTACTGACCTAACAACCCTCTTCGACTGGACTAGTCTGTTTGAAACAAGTCACCGACCTTTACAAAGGCTTGTTTGATCAAACCTATACAAAGATCAAACTCTAATAAACCTATACATTTGATCTAGACATCTTTTTGCCTTTGCACTATAACAGCTAGTCTGGCACTCATCATCAAAACATAAAAATAAGTCCAACAATTTCCCCTTTTTTGGTGATGATGCCACTACCCTCACCTAACAGCAAAGCAAAAAGATTAAAACAAAAACATAACAAATATCAGTCAATTCTCATTATAATCATTTGTTCATAGTTATTACAGTCTAGATGCAGCAAGGATAAAATATAATAAGCATGCTGATCTATTGTCTTCTTTCTCTCTCTTGTCTGTCCTTCTCCACTTGCTCTTGGTAGGCTCTGATTTCTTCAATCATATCTCTCATCCACTCATTCTCAATCAGAGTGAAATCAATGTAGGAATTCACTTCTTTCCACCATTTCCAAGCTTCTGGTAGAAGGAGGTTGATTTGATTGACTTTGAATCCTATTCTCATGTAAAGCTCTTTAAATTCATTCAGTGAATCCTTAGCTTTTGTGATAGGCAAACTCCTTTCACCTCTACCACTTCTTCCACCTCTTCCACCTCTGTAGGTTTCCCTCAAGGCTCTAACCATTGCTTCCCAAAACTTCAATCCCAAGAATGAGTTTAAACCTTCATGAAATCCTTTGTCATGATAAGGTTTCCTTCTATTGTAGTACTCCTTCTTGTATTGTCTAAGGAGATCATCGATAAGTTGAACTCACAGTGTGTTTCCACAAAGCATTTGTCTCATTCTCCCATCTTTTCTGTGAAAAAATCCTTGCAGCCTCTTTTGCTACTGTTGTTTGGCCCTCTTCCCCTTAGTGACATCATCAACAAAACGGGACAATAGACCATGAACACTCTCCTGTGTGAAAATCATATTACTCAGTTGTCCTTCCATAATCTCAGTTCTTGTATCAACTGCAGTAATCCTAGACTGCAAAGTCTGCTCCAGTAGATTGATCCTCTCAGTAAGCTTGGGATCCAATCCAGCAGGTTGAGATGTTCCAACAGCCTCAGCAGGCTTAGGTGCCTCAGCAAGTTTGTCAAGTTTCTGGTGGATGGTTTCAAGTTGATTTTTCAAAAAAATTTCTTTCACTGTATTTCCTTGCTTGATTCCCCTCACATCTAGCATCATATCATTAACAGCATTTTGAGTAGATGTGAAATTTGAAGAAACTGTTTCAGTAGATTGTCTGTTGTCATTCACCAGCTTCATCAGTTCTTCAAATCTTTGTTCTTGTCTATCCAGTTGAGTTCTTAACTGTTGCATGTCATTCCTGACAGTCCTCAACTCATTCAACACCTCTACTGGCACTCCACCAGTCATTTCTCTAGCAACTCCATCAGCAGGCTCTTCTACATTATATTGTACCCTTTGTCTGCTGATGACCATTGCTTTACTCATATCTCTCCCAGCAGGGGGAGGTCCTTCCTCAACCATAGCACCAAGAATATCTTCCATTAATGGATCTTGTGCAGGTTCTTCAACAACATCTTCTTCCTCAAATAATTGAAACTCTTCATCACTGTAGTCATAATCCAGCAGCTGTTCTTCTTCATTAACAACAGCAGCCTGCTGACTATCTTTCCCTACAGTGGCCTTGTCTCCAGTAGGCTCCACTATAGCAGCCTCTTCAGCAACAACAACAGCAGGGGTTCCTCCAAACCCAAAGATTGTTCCATCCTGTGTCCAGGTGCTATTTGTAACTCAGCAACCTGTACCTCCTGTTCCAACCTTTGCTCAGGTGCTGTTTGAACCTCAGCAACCTGAACCTCCTGTTCCACTCTTTGAGGATTGAATACAGATTTATTATCCACTTGAAATCCTTCAGCATGGCCAATCTTTGTTAGGATAAGGGCAGTTTTGGATAGAGTTCCCTCAGTGTCAATCTAGTGTTGATATTGAATTGATTCCTCTGAGCTAGCACTGGGTTCACTGTGGACAGTAACCCTCTCATCATCCAAATCAGCACTCTGTTGATCTTCAGATTGTGCAATAGGTTCTTCATCAAGTAATGTAGAAGATTCACCAACCAACCTATTTGCAGCACCACTTATTCCATCATTGATCAATGCCTCCAGATCATCCATGGTGAGATCCTGCAGATCCTCATCCATCTCTCCAGTCTGCTGGCCCTCAACAGACCTGTTAACATCAGTGGTTTCAGCTTCTGCATCAACAGTGGTCCCTTGACCAGTGGCTTGAGTGGTTGTTTCTTTAGCCACTCCACTTGTCTCTCCAGGGAACATAGGGGAATCATCATCAGAGTCAGATGAATCACTGTCTGGTGTGTACTTTGGATCTCTGAACATAATTGCTCCACTTTTCTTTCCTTCATTCAATAGATCCATCAGCCTAGATTGCTGCAAGGTTGTATCTATCAAGTCCAGTAGGCTGTCCACACCCAGCTGATCAAAAGCCCATTCTTCAAATCCACTCATTGGATCAGCAGCTGGTTTCTGTTTCTTGTAGAATCCAAACTTCCATTTGAAGTAATTTTGCACTTTCCTGAAGTTAGGATCTACTTTTTCATTCTTAGATGCCTTCTCATATGGAATAGTTGGCTTTCTAAGAGTTGTTTCAGTAGCTTGATGACCTCCAAAGGTCCCAACAAGCAAACTCAAGGTGTCTTCAATAGATGCAGGAAGGTCAGTAGGTTGCTTAGATTGAATATTGGTCCCTACTACCTCCATTTACACAACACTGGGTTCCCCCTGACTTATATGCTCATCAGCAGGGTTAACAGCAGACTGCTCTTCCCCCTGAACTATTGCGGGATTTGCAGGGTCTTGAACATGTGTTTCCATCTACACAGCAGGTGTAGTCTTAGTGGTTTTCTGTGGTTTTTCAACAGATTCTACAGCAGGCTCAGGGTCAGTAGACTGTTGTATATCTCCAACAGATTGCTCAACAACAACCTGTGTACTTTCAGTAGCCTCAACAGTTTCTTCTGGTGAAGATTCAACAACTTCATCAGTAGGCTCAGTTACAGTAGTCTGCTGTGTTTCACGAGCAGGTTGCTCAAGAACAACCTCTTCATCCTCATTAGGCTTGATAATAGTCAAGGGCTCAGCCTCAATAGCCTCTTCTTCTTTTTCTTGTGCCCTTAGAGCCTCTAAGTTTCTTAATTGTTTCCCCTTTCCATGTTTCTTTTTGTGGATAATCTCTTTCCTTCTCTTGGAAAGTGGCTCATCATCAATTTCAACCACAATAGACTTCCTTTTTCTCCTTGCTTCCTTCTGTTGCTCCTTCAGAACTTCAGCAACAGTCTTCTTCTTTGTGGCAATAGGTTCAGTAACCTCAATCTCTACTTGTCCCTCAGTGGACCCAGCAGTCTCAGCTGTTTGTTTCTTTGTTTCTCATCATCAATTTCAACCACAGTAGACTTTCTTTTTCTCCTTGCTTCCTTCTGTTGCTCCTTCAGAACTTCAGCAACAGTCTTCTTCTTTGTGGCAATAGGTTTAGTAACCTCAATCTCTACTGGTCCCTCAGTGGACCCAGCAGTCTCAGCTGTTTGTTTCTTCAAAATTCTGAAAATAGACATACATAGGACTCTTTTTTGACATTACTCAAGATCAAAATTCGGCAAATAGCACACGGCAAGTATCCAGAATGTCCAAACAATAATAATCAGTAAGATTTTTTTTAAGATGTACTAGAATCACGGGTGTGATAAAAATCACGGGTAGGTGTGATACTCTCGTATTTTTTCATTGTCTTTTTTTGGAATAACAAAGACTAAGATCTTGTTGTTCCACCATTGCTAGTAACACTATGATTGAAGTATGTCTGAACACTAGTGAGAATATCTCATCAAAGTCTACACCTTCTTTCTGACAGAACCCTCTTGTAACCAAACGTGCCTTATACTTGACCCCTTCTGCCTCAGTCATTCCTTCCTTCTTTTTGAAGATCCACTTGCAAGTAACCACTCTCCTATCAGCTGGATGTTTAACTTGATCCAAAGTCTGATTCTTCAATAATGACTCCATTTCATACCCCATGGCAGCAAACCATTAAGATGCTTCAGAAGATGTCATTGCTTCCCTGTAAGTAGAAGGTTCAAAACCATCCATTTCTTCTTCAACTTGAAGTGCATATCCAACCATATCATCAAAACCATACATACTGGGAGGTATCCCAACATTTGATCTTCTAGACCTGCTGACGGCTATACTCTGCTGACCAATGTTCCCTGTTTGATGCCCTGCTGATCCTTGTTCTTGTTCAGTAGACTGAATCGATCTCACTGTTACGCAACCAGATCAGTTGAGTGCTGACTTGGATCAGTTGATTGTTGCATATCAGCTGACTCCACTTGAAGCTCTACCTATTTCTCATCCCTCTCAGATTCTGCACGGGTTTCAGATTCAGAATACCTCCCCATTGATGAGTTAATCATAGAATTTTCATCAAAGACCACATCTCTACTGAGTATGACCCTGGACTCTACTGATGACCAAATTCTATAACCATTAACTCCATCACCATACCCCACAAACACTCTCTTCTTGGCCATTGGCTCCAGCTTCCCTTCATTCAAATGAGTAAACTGTGCTTCCAAAAACCCTTAGAACTGAGCAATTAGAAGGCTTGCCTGACCACATCTTAAATGGTGTCTTGAGATTGATCCCTGTGTGAGGACTCTTGTTGATTAAGTAGCATGTTGTGGTTACAGCCTCTGCCCAAAATCTTCTTGATAAACTAGTATTAGAGAGCATACATCTTGCCCTCTCTAGAAGATTTTGATTCATCCTCTCAGCTACACCATTCGGCTAAGGTGTATTCCTGACTGTACGATGTCTGAAAATACTTGCATAATATATCAAACTCTGACCAGCAGAATTCCAGACCATTATCTGTTCTGAGCCTTTTGATTTTCTTGCTTGTCTGATTTTCCACTAGAGCCTTCCACTGCTTGAAACTGCTGGATGCCTCACTTTTGTGTTTCATCATCACCACCCAGGTCATTCTTGAATAGTCATCTATGAATGACACAAAATATCTATGACCACCCAATGATTTCACCTTTGATGGACCCCAGCAATCGGAATGGATATAATCAAGTGATGCTTTTGTGCTGTGTATGCCTGGTGAAAACTTGCTTCTATGTAGCTTCCCAAACACACAGTGATCACAAAAGTCTAAATTCTTGACCTTATATCCCCCAAGAAAAACATTGAAGAAAGGACTTGCATTCCTCTTTCACCCATGTGACCAAGTCACATGTGCCACAACTGAGTTTGCTGTGACTGATGAAATACTGAGGATGCCACAGCAGCAGAGCCAAATATAGTAGAGCCTTGTAATATATACAAGGTTCCCTTCTTGATACCTTTGAGGGCCACAGCTGAATCTTTGTAGACATTCAGCTCTCTACATTCACCCTTGAAATTGAACCCCTTGTTGTCCAGAAGATTGAGAGATACCAAATTCTTGGTCATCTGTGGAACATGTCTAACATCTTTCAGCGTGCAGAATCTACTATCCTCTGTCCTCAACTTGACTGAGCCAATTCCTATGTACTATTTTACAGGCCTTGTTGTTTGCCAAAGAAATTTGACCACCATCATCTGCTCATAAGTAGAAAACCACTCCCCATGGGGACAAATATGATAGGATGCTCCAGAATCTAAGATCCAAACATCAGCATGATGTGTTGAATCCCCAGAAACTAGAACCAGATCCTCATCAGAATGCTCAGTAGCATCAGCTGTTGTGCCAGAATTGCTCTCTTGCTACCTTTTCTTCTTTGGACAATTGGACTTCCAATGTCCTTGCTCTTTACAGTAATTACAGACATCTGTGGCTTTAGGACCTTTGAAACTACCTTTCTTGGATTTCTTTTTCCCAGACTGTTGTCCATATCCTTTCCCACTGCTGCTGACTACTATTCCGCAGCCTGATTGTCTGTCCCTACTGCCTTGTGTCTCAGCTCCCTGGCATGTATGGCTGCCCTTACATCCTCTAAAGCCACTGTATCTTTCCTAACTATGAAGGACTACACAAAGTTTTCATATGAACTTGGTAATGACACCAATAGGATTAGGGCTGCATCTTCATCTTCAATTTTAACATCAATATTATTGAGATCAAGTAATATTGTGTTCAGCTGATCCAGATGTTCCCTCAGCAGACCTCCTTCATGCATCCTCAGACCAAACAGTTAATGACTTGGTCATATACAGGATTTCGCTTTGCTCACAACTTGACAACTGTGTCTTCCTCAGCAACTTCAGTGATAACATCATCAGATAAGCACAACATGATGGTTGAATGTGCTTTCTAGACTGGTAGAATCTGTTGAATTGGCATCTCCTTTACCAGATAAAGGAGTCCGTAACCCTTGTTGTTTCAATAAGGCCCGCATCTTGATTTGCCACAGGCAAAAATTGTTTATTCCTATAAATTTGTCAATTTTTACTTTAACTACGCAGTATCCTTCTTCCCAAAGAATAGAGCTTTTGTCACAAAAGCCTAGCACCGGTGAGGGTCTTGGTGAAGATAAAAACAGATGATTCCCAGAACCTATGCTCCGATACCAATTTGTTATTACAGGATAGGGAATCGAGATGCAAGATAGATAATTAACAGATCGATGCAATCTAACAGTAAACAATCACACAAAGAAACAGAAGCAAGAAGAACACAAGATTTACCACGGTTTCTGGCGTTGTGCCGACTACTCAACGGACAGAAAGGAGATATCTTAGTATGCACTGAATTTCAGAGGGATTAAACACATTACAATGATCAATACAGTTGGTATTTATAGGCACAAATTTATAAACCCTAACCGCCAAGAATCTTTGTTGGATTGCCATAAATGCCCCAGATGTTGTGTCACTCTGCTGACACAACTCAGCTGATCATTGCCCCGAAGTAGAACTCAGCTGCATCCAAAACACTCTGCTAATCCCCAACAGACTGTTGACACAGAAGAAAGCTCATCAGACTTCCCAGCTGACTTTCACAGACTTGGATACACTTATCAGTTGGCCATCACTCAGCTGATTATCAGATTAGTTCCACCAGATGTAGAGTTTAAGTCACTTTGCTGGAAAAAAAAACAAAAGATGGGCATATCATATATGGAGATGTAGAGTTTAACACTTTGACGTGTACAATCTATGACCAACTCTGGGCATCAAAAGAGACTATCCAAGTTATCTTAAGACTCATAAGTATATTAATTTGTACCAGAATCGGCCATGGTCTTATTTATCAAAAAACTTTAGCCGTATCAAAATAAGGCAAACACAAGAAACAATTTATTTATGTATAACGATATTTAGATTTCAATTGCACCGTATGGCGGAATTAGTCTGGTGGCTAGCTCTTGCTCTATTTACTTTACCGATTGTTAACCTTATCTTAGAAAAAAGTAGGTTCTGTGGCCTAAAGTGCATTCACGCTTTCATTTCTAATGATATTTCTGGACCCTGGGTCTCATATTCTCTTTTTGTTGATTGATACCAAAATGCCACTCCACTCAATTTTGCTTCTTTTACATGTTTTTAAGGAAAAAAATTAACGCGCGCACACCATCAACAAGGCTTCATGTGATTCCCGTTGTGAAGAAACTTGTTAAATTTTCTTGGAGTATTTTATTTATTTTTAGTTCTCTTTTATTTTCCACATTGATTAATTAGACTTTTATTATTATTTTTATTTATAGTTATTTTGTCCCACATTGCTAAATTAGCAATTGTTCTTGGAGCCTGTAGCCTATATAAAGGCATTTAAAGTCACTGTAATGATGATAAAAATTTTGAGATATATATTTTATTTGAAGCTTTTAAGCTTTGGTGAGTTTTCTCACATTGGTTTTGGTGGATTCCAAGCCGGTGTTTGGTGGATTCTAAACGGGACTTATCGAGGTTGTGAGTGAACCTTCTGGGTGTCTATTTATACCAAGGTGTTTTCCTACGGGTTAGCCAATGGTCACGGTGCTCATCTTATTGGTGCCTTCAGTCAAGTACACCAGTTGGTATCAGAGCCAGGTTCTGAACTGTATCCAAATATCCCTTACATTTATTATTATTATTATTATTATTATTATTATTATTATTATTATTATTATTATTATTATTTTCCTCATTGTCTTGCGGTTTCCTTTTCCTTTCACTATCCCAAAAAAAATTAAAAAAATAATTCTCAGGCATTTTTTTCTTCTTGCGTAGATCCTGTTCTTCAAGAAAAAAAAATTCCCAGCAGCTATCCAATTGTTTACCTTTCGGTCATAAGTTTCATTGACCCATTATTGTTTTTTTTTGTTATTAAAAAAAATACATGCCTGCTTTTTTCATTCAATCGGTGATAGTTTTAAGCAACTTGCTTCGTGACGTCTTGAACTTGAGTAGTTAGATGTGAAGACAGCCTTTCTACATGGTGAGGTAGATAAGAAGATATACATGACTCAGCCTGAGGGATTTCAAGTTACTGGCAAGGAAGATTTTGTGTGCAAGTTAAAAAAGTCCTTGTATGGACTGAAGCAAGCTCCTAGACAGTGGTGTAAAGGTTTGACAGTTACATGATCCAGCCGGGTTATAACAGGTGTCGATATGATTGTTGTGTATATCACAGTTAGCTGAAAGATGGATCACATATCTATCTTGTCCTGTATGTGGATGATATATTGATAGCTGCTGAAAAGAAGTCTGATATTCAAAATCTGAAGAACCTTCTCAGTGCTGAGTTTGAAATGAAAGATTTGGGTGCAGCCAAAAAGATTTTGGGGATGGAGATCTGAAGAGATAAGAGTCAAAAAAAGTTGTTCTTGTCTCAGCATGGTTATATTCAGAAGGTATTGGCCAGATTTGGCATGTCTGCTGCAAAACCAATAGCTGCTCATATGGCATCTAGTGTTCATTTATCTGTTTATGCTTCACAATCAGCAGAGGAGAAGGAGTATATGTCAAAAGTTCCCTATGCTAGTGCAGTTGGTAGTCTGATGTATACCATGGTGTGCACTAGGCCTAATCTGGCTCAGGCAGTCAGTGTTGTCAGCAGGTTCATGGCTCAACATGGAAAGGAACACTGGAAAGCTGTGAAAAGAATGTTCAGGTACCTTAGGGGTACAGCTGATGTTGGTCTCATTTATGGAGGTGATACTCAAGGTTTGATCACATGATACTGTGATGCTGATTATGCAGGTGATGTGGACATGAAGAAATCAATGACTGGTTATGTTTTCATTTTGGGGAATTCAGTTGTCAGCTAGAAAGCAGCTCTTCAGGCAACAATGGCTTTATCAACTACTGAGGCAGAATTTATGGCTCTTACTGAAGCTGCCAAGGAGGGTATTTGGTTTTAAGGGCTAGTCAGTGATTTGGGGTTACATCAGGATCAAACAGAGATTTATTGTGACAGTTTGAGTTCAATTTGTCTAGCTAAGGATCACTTTGAGTGCAATCAAGAATTTCATATCTGAATAGAATGAAACCACTATGTTTTAAATGTGTAAATCGTATGAAGCAAATTACAGAGCATCAAGGTATAGCTCGGTGCAACATGTATGATGAAGATCATTTCTCGGCATTAGGGGGAGATAAAGAAAACCTCATTTTAGAATAAAAGAATGTCGAGAAATTTTAACAACATAAAAGATCTTCCACGCACCATTATAACTGAACTACGAAAATAATTTTACATGTAGTATTTAACAAGTAACCTGACAGATGCCTTTATTGAAAATAAATGTGTGACCATTTATAAATTCACCAATTAAGAAAAATGATTCATAATATTTATGTACGCCTGAAGCGTAGAAGACAGGTCGGTGTAAAAGATATAAATCCGCAGAAAATGTATTCAAATTCAGTCACTCATGAAATCTCTTGAAGAGATTCGTCCTAAAGACGAAAACCCCAAATAAAATTGCAAGTGCATCAGATAATCAAATATTGGGGTTGTGGAACAACCAATCCATACATTGATAAGGAATCGTTTATGCTAATATTGAATTAGCAATGAATTTCATGGGAGAAGTTTGTAATAAATATCATAGTCGTCGATGACATATTTGCCTCATAATTTTCTATTATGATCTGGATCCAAAACCCAAGTTAGTAGTATAGTACCAGAGGAACATAGACTGTGTAAAAATGAAATAAGAAAATTGTGGCTGATCTTGGCTTGAAAAGTTTGTTTTTGTTGTCAACAAATATTGATTTTGATCAATTATATTCTCTCGTTATATAATATATTATGTTCTGCTATTAATAATTCTGGCTACAACTATTAGTTTTTATAACTTAATGGATGTAAAGACCGTGGATTAATAGGTCGTTAGACATGAATATTGATATGAAAATCCTTGGTGGATTTTGGAACTGAAATAAAATGACAAACACAACATGCATACTGTTAAATTAAAAATGTCGTTGACATTCACGTTGTATGTAATATGGCTATAGTATATTCCAATTGAGGAAGGAATATATAAGTAAGTCAAGCTTAATGTCATGAATTTATAGCAATACGACGTGAGAGTGGAATAATTGTGATTGTATTACTTCCTCCGTTGTTTTTATGATTATAATGCTGACTAGGTTGCATGTGTTGCACAAATAAGTAGTGGACATGATAGTTTTTAGCCCCTACATTCAATTATCTACATGATCTCTAGAAGAGGGTCAGAATATAAAAAAGTATGCTCTAGTGACAATCTAGCAGAATTGTTCACTAAGATCATTCTGTTCTGGAGCAAAAAGTGTTTATAGTACTGGAATGCATACGTAATGAAGTTCGTTGTCATTAGAGGGGTCGACAACTTCAAAAGTATTTGAGATTGGTCTTAAAGACCAATTACTGTACTATTTTTCCATTTAACTAAGTTTTTTTTTCCTATAGGGTTTTCTTAGTTAAATGCTTTTAACAAAGATAGTCACTGCAACACACAGAAACACATATGGCATGAACTTACCTTGTCTAGTTTTTTCCCACTTGGTTATTCTAGCACAGTTAATAGTACACGATATGTACGATATACAACTCAGATCGAGAAATTAGTTCAGCCAATTAATTGACTAGTAAATCAATGGGTGGTCGTTGTGAAACATATTCGATCAACTAATAATCTGGAAGATTTATTTACCAAGACATTTCCAACTGCGACATTTGAATGACTGATGAAGAGAATTGAGTTGCGACGTTAGAAACACTTTAATTCATGCTTTGTTTATGGGGAGTAAATCAAACACAGAAAAATATGTACTCATTTTTCCTTAACTAAGATTTATTTCCACTGGCTTTTCTTAGTAAGGTTTTAATGAGGCATATCATATCTATGATGGTTGTTGAATAATAGATATCTAAACGGGAATGTTATAAAAGATAAAAATATGTTTATCTATTAATGAAATTGATTTATAAGATTTTCTGGTCTATCAATTATATTGTTTTTAGATTGCAATATCTACTATAAATACATCTTATTCCTTTGAAATAAAACACGTATTTTGTCTTCTTCTCCATCATTTTTTGTCTTTTCCTTATTATTTCTATAATATTTTATTAGTTTTTTTAACACGTGTCGTTTTTTAATAGATAATCATCGAGTATAAGGTTTGCGATTTACAAAGAGAGAGGGGATGGAGGAGATGAGAGTTTTCTAGAAGGTTTGAAGGAGGCAGATGAGTGATTAAAGAAGTGGGGTTGGGGTTTTAGGGTTTTATGAGGAAGGAAAACATGCTTGATAGGCTTGGGAGTTGGGTCCAGCCGTCCAGGACTGGCAGCAGAGGTGGAGCCATGTTTATTACCAAGGGGGTATGATTATAAATAAATGAGTGTTCCGAAAAAAATGCATAAGCGTACAAATGAATAATAAAATAAAGCGTCTAAATAAGAGATAATTAGGTTTAAATCCATGTTTGGAGTATTTATTAAGTATTAATCCACACTCACTTTTTTAGATTCAGTAAGGAGAAAATAATTTTATTCGGACTAAAATGCCCTTAATGAGAATTGCTGATCATTGCGTCCTAATTTAGGGATTTACACGTCGCTCTCTCCATCACCACCGACTCATCATCCACGGAAAAATTTATAGCAGAAGCAGTTTACAATACCTCTAAAAAAATCCACAAATTTTACTTACATAATTAAATCAAATTCTACTCACGGTGTCTTGCCAATAGGAATTCAACTTCCACCAATGAAATCCTACCTGTAAACTTTCCACCAATGTATCCATTTGAAAATGCTGACTTGGTGGTCCAAAAACTTGAATCTGGATCACCATAAAATTACTGAAAAAAAACGGTTATGACGTTGAGTTGAATATACAAGACCTCAAAATTGTTCGTCCTTCTAATTGTGCTTATGATAATGGAATCAAGTCAGAGGATGAATGCGTTTTTTGCAAGATTGTTCTTGGTGAATCCCCTGCTTTGAAGGTATTGTTTTTGTTTATTTTTGTGTTCTAATTATTTCGTATGTTTTTGTATTCCCTGCATTTGATTTCCATGTGCTAATTGGTACTATTTGTTCCGGTACGTGGCTTACCTTTTTATAATCAGGGTACAATCCACACTCCGGTGGCTTACCTTCACCATGTGGAGGGAACCAGTAGTCTAATATCTTCTATAGCTTTACATTGGTATATTAGGAGAACAAATTGAAGACCTTTCATTTTCCATTGTAATACAACAAATAATTGTTTTAGGTGATGCACACAAGTTAAGCTAGTTTGATGAACTCATGCTGCATGTGCTTAAATTTTGATACGATTAATGATGCAGTTTGTGGTTGGTTCATTTTTAGCTTCTCTTTTTATATTTGCCTCTTGTGGCATTACATATTTATGTAGTTCATGTAATTCTTCATAAACAAGGAACCATTTTTCAATCATTAAATGATTGTGTTTATTTAGTTGTTTTGGTTGCGCAGTTCCATAAAACTTTTGGTGGGAATGGGGTGCCCCATTATAGGGATGTTTTTATGCTCAAGCCTCAAGTGCAGCTTTACGATTTTGTTGTGTTTTTTTTTTTTTTTTTTTTTTTTTTTTTTTTTTTTTTTGAGTAGTGATACGGGCACACCCGTTGTGACACAACAAGTGCCACAACGTATATCGACACCGTTGATTTCTAATGTATACTCATCGGTCAATGATCATTATTATGTCCATCATGATCAATGGTATAAATCCACAGTGTGGCACTCGTTGTGGCACAATGGTTGTGCCTGTATCATTACTTCTTTTTTTTTTCTTCTTTCCTTTCTTTCAACGGTTGTGCCTGTATCATTACTCTCTTTTTTTTCTTCTTTCTTTTCTTTTGGGTTTCAGGCTTAGTGAGTCACTCACTTTGTTTACGTAAATTGGTAAATGGTTGGTAAATGCTAAGTTTAGATTAACTGATTAGTCACTCAGGTTTTTTTTTTAATTTATAATTTTGTCTTCTTTTAATTCTGCTGGAAATTGGCCTTTGGTGATTAAAAAGCATATAGCAGCAGACTAATATTGGCAGCATTTGCAGTTCACATGGCAAATTTCATTTGGGCCTTTCTTCTTTTGAGGCTTTGATGTTGATGTTGAAGATTTGCTTCAACTTGTTGAATTTGAGGTAAGGGATCTTTTAACTTCCTATAAATTTCATGGTGGTGATATTCTGACTATAGCAGAGTCTACTTTACTAGCATTGGAAGCTCTTACTTCTTATCATAATCTATGAATTAATGCATTTAGTTGATAGTCACATTCTCATTCCCCAAAGACAAACTGATTTTCCATTTCTAATGGTGGTTGAGGACGTGTTTCGATCATGGGTAGAGGTACAATTGCTACATGAAGAGTAGAGAGATGGACGGTTAAGACAAATCAGCCTTCTCCAAGACAGGTGAGGAGGGAATCGCCGTAGAAGCAGAAGCCTTCTTTGCAGGCTGAGTAGGAGGCTCCATGCTCGCCGTCCTTTCAGAGCTCGGTCCTGATTGGCGGACCTCATCCTCATTCTCAGCACTGGCCAAAAGCTTAGCAAAATCAGCCACTGAAATAAATAAAAACCACTGTTAGTTACCCAGGTAAAGTATAAAAACATAGCACAAGAGGCAAAAATGAGAAACGCCCTACAAGAAGTCCACTCAGCTCCACTAAAGGTTTTATCGGGGCTAGGCCCTACATTTTCTAACCGAGATGCCGCGATCAGCTCATTATACAGATCTTTCCACTCGATGGAATATCCTGACTCATAGATATCCTCCAACAAGTTGTCTTCGAGCTCAGGGCGTTCGTCCTTACCAGCTCCCCCGAGTTCCACCAGCTTAGCTCTGGATGATCACCGTGCCAGACAAAGAAGAACCGCTCCTTCCACCGCTTATGAGATGTATCCCCCTTAGGGATATTGGGGACAATACTCGAACGACCGGTCCTCCGAGAGAAGTAGTACCAGTTGGGGTGGTCCTCCACCCCCACACCGTGGTGAAAATACCTAAACCTCCTCACTGTAAACATGATATTAATTAACCGGCACCAATAGCAAACCCAATAACAACACGGACACCGTTGGGGGCTATCTAGGTAAGCCTTAACTCGTAATGACGAAGCACGGTGAGGAGAGCCGGACATAACAGAAGCCTGAGGCCAACCTTGAAGTACTCCTTATGTACTGCACAGAACCTCTCCGGTGGGTTATGTGTATAGATGTGTGGATCAGAAGGCAACCTAGGTTCATATATCTCCCGATTGAACCCGTACAACTCATAAATTTCATTCATATCTCCTTGAGTGAGAATGGATTTGACATCCCCACTACCGGCGACGGCCATATTCGTACCTAGGGTTCCAATAAAAAGTCGATTACACTGGCTAAGGGAAATAACAAAGGACAGACTCTAACAGAACAAGAACACAAATAAGATTGAGAATGGCTTACATGCAAAAATCAGATATTAGGTAAGTTGAATGGGAAAAACAATCGACTGCAGGATCTCGACATTCTGATTTAATAGCAACAATAGTGAGAAACGATTGATATGATGGAGTTATAACCTCCAACATGTCTCGGGAACCGTCCCAATTCCAGTTAGTGGGCAACGACGCCTCAGATTTATGGACAATTATGACAACGTCATAACAGCAGTCCTGCCACTTGGAAAACGAATTGAAAAATCTACAATTTTAGATGACCGAGCCGAGCTGTAATCTAAATAAGATCTTAGCTGACCTTAGTAGCTCAGCTGGATCTGGGGTGCTTATGACGGGGGTCTGATTAGCCACTCGCCACATGTCATCCCCACAGTAATTCAACAATACAAGAGGACAGAGAACGTCAACCTCTCAAGGGCCCAAAGCCCCCAATCAAAAACCCGAGCTGGATTCGGCTAGGGTATTGTCCCCGACCTCTGCAGGTCGGCCAGAGTATAAAAGAGTTCAGCCGTCTCAGTCCGGGCCTCACAAGTCGGCGTGATTTATCTAGTACCACATCTTCAGCGTGCGTATTGATATCAGATAAACATGGAAAGAATCCTCAGCAATCAAGGCTCTGATCTTATACTGAATTCACCGAGATTATCTCCCATAATTAAGGGGATTAAATCATAATTATCTCTTCCTTAGGGAACACGAAACCACAGTCCACCAAGGACACGACCCATGTAAGCCTAGGGCACAAGCCCCTCTATATAAGTAATCCCTAAGGAACCGCGATGACTGATTCGCTGACAATTCACGGAGATCGTGAGGTACATTTGAGATCTGATATCTCAAGTCCAGTCTAAACCACCACAAACCAATGGCGGATCCACGTGCCCCGGGGTCACGTGACCCCACTCAACTTAAAAAAATAATAATCGAAACGATGTCGTTTTGGTAAAAAAAAAAACAATTTTTGACCTAATTACCCACCCAACCCGGTTTCGACCCGTAAATTTTGACCTAATTACCTGCACACCCGAAAATGATTCAGGGTTACTACACTTTTGTGACGGGTGACCCCACTGATTTTTTTCCTAGATTCGCCACTGCTAGAAACTACCCCCCATCTTTATTGTTTTTTTCGTTTTTGAAGCTTGTGCGGGTTGTCATAAGGATCAAAAGGCTTCGGAGTTAATACCCGACGATTTCTAGCATCGCCAATATGTATATAGCAAAATCCGCGTCCACCTGTACCCATTGCCATCTCTACGGATGGAGTATAAGATAAGATATATAACTCTCACGAATATTCAGGGCTTGAAAATTATCAACATAATAATAATATGATATTTTTGACAATCAAAGTTTGTGGACCTCTGTTTGTGATATGCTATGGTTCAAATTAAACCTCCGGCCGCCTTAAAGTTTAGCTATCGAAAATGAATTACTCCTCTTTTAAAAAATTAAAAATAATGAATTACTACTACTTCGCTGCTGCGTCACGTTTCTCAAGTTGCGTCCTCATTTTTGATTGCTACTTATATATATATATATATATATATATATATATCTTTTGTTTTTTTTTTCTTTCAAATATCGACCCTCGATCCATAGTTTTACTCATATTTTTCATATAATATATTAGAAACTTGTAATACGATGTGTCATTTTCGATCTATGGCCAAAAGTAATACAATTCTCGTGCCAGCACTTCTGTCGAGATCTGAAATCTACTACTGAAGACATCATCTTTGATAAGAAAGTAAATCTTCCAGTAAAAATTTCGACAGGAAGGACGTGGCTATATTTTCTTTAATTTCTTTTTGGAAAGAAACAGGTTAGGATTTAGGGATGAATTGATACAACGAGAAAGAGAAAATGAACATACTCTGATATGATACAAAGAAAGTAGTGACTTGTTCATTGATTGATTATGATCCAAAGAACTCAATATATGTAGGTTTGACTAACTTAAAAAACAAGCGTAAAAGATAAATACTAAAATATTTATATGGAACAAGATATTTACTGAACTTATTTAACAATATCCTCGACATAGGTCTTTCCGCGATAAAACACAATACGACCAATAGGTTGATGCGACACGTACGTGTTCTTACAGCATTTGTAAAAGGAAAATGATTAGTACACATAATTATGTACCGAACTCATATCCGAATTATGAATTTGTGATCCGGAATTATTGTATTATTTTTCTTTTAAAAATTAAAATGTGTGATTATAAAATATTGTATGAATGATTTTTATGTCTCTGTATCTAAATCATTATCCTTCATAAAATGAGATCTCTCTCTATCTATCTATATATATATATATATATAAAAGAAGGATTATATATATATATAAAAAGAAGGATGGGTTGGGGATGAATAGGTGTTGCTAAATCATTATTGTTAATATAAACCTCTTTTTTTTTTCTCGGAATTCGAGAATTGAGTCAAGGATTCAAAGTAATAAAATCAGTTATGCTTTCTGCTCAAAATACTGAAAGTGGTGAGCTACTTCAAGCTCAGGCTCATATATGGAACCATGTATACAGGTTCGTTAGCTCCATATCCCTCAAATGTGCAGTTGAGCTAAGCATACCTGATATAATTCATCACCATGGCAAGCCGATGAATTTAACCGAGTTGATCAAAGAGCTTCGAATCAATCAGGCGAAAGCCCCTTGCGTTTATCGGCTCATGCGCATTCTGATTCATTCAGGTTTCTTTAAAGTAGAAGAGTGTTGTACAGGAGAAGAGGGTTATCTACTCACAACTGCTTGTAAACTCCTTCTGAAAGATGAACCCATGAGTGTTTATCCATATATACACTTTGTGCTTGATCCAATGAGGACAAATGTATGGCACCAACTAAGCGAATGGTTCGAAAACGATGACCCAACTCTTTTTACGAAATCTTGGGATTTGGGAGCTCAAAACCCGGATTTCAACAGATCCGTTAATGAAGGCATGGCTAGTGATTCGCGTTTGGTTAGCCGGGTGCTGACCGATGATTTTAAGCATGTTTTTGAAGGGATTAACTCGTTGGTCGATGTTGGTGGCGGCACAGGAACTATGGCTAAGGCAATTGCAGAAGCATTTCCACAGTTGAAATGCAGTGTGCTTGATCTTCCCCATGTGGTTGAAGGTTTGGATAGCTATCAAAATTTGGATTTCATTGGGGGTGACATGTTCCAATCTATTCCTCCTGCTGATGCTGTTCTCTTGAAGGTACTATTTACTTAACTCCCTCAACTGTTTGAATTGTAAATAAAATGCAATCCACTATTTGTTGATTTGTGTATAAACGGGGTGAGTTTCTGTTCATGTACACGTTCAACCCTCTTCCCGCAAACATTTCTCAATTGATAATCTATTTCTTCCCTTTTTAGATTTTTTTTTGTTTTTGTTTTTTGCATGACACGTTTAATAATAGAAAAAAACACTTTGTTTATAAGGACCGACGACAATTATTATGTCTATAATACCCCTATTAATTAGTCGTTTTGAATGTATAGCCAACTCATAAAATTGTTTAAAAATAAAAAATAAAAACACTCATAAGGTTGTTGTGGAGTCCATCTCTTTTGGCATTGGAAAATATCTTCGCTCACTTACTAGATAAGGAGGAGGGCTGAAGCTCGTTGACAGGGGTGAACAAAAAAACCAAAAACTAAACCAAACGGCAGAGACAAACCGGTTTAAATCGAAAATACATAAACCATGGTTTTTTGGTTGGTTTTTGTATTGTATAAAACCAAACCGTGAAAAAAACAATTTGGTTTTGGTTTTCTAAGAAAAAAACCGGACCAAACCGGAACCATATATATATATATATATATATATATATATATATATATATATATACACGTCTATGAATATCGACACTAGTAATAAAATGGGTCTTTATTTGCACCACACCAATCCACTGGTTAATAATTTTTGTTGTATCTATTTTTCTACTATCTTTTTTTTTTTTAACGAAATCTATTGCTAGAATGAATTTTATGTCGAGGACTTCCTAAATCATGGCGTAAGTAAACAAGTATGACTTAGACTAATCGGAAAGGATCAAAATTTGTAGACCCGTTTTTTTTTCCCTTTCAATAAGTTCATTAGTCTATATATATATATATATATATGACGTATCTCTTAAAAACCGTTAATTTCTTCACCTCAAGAACGGCCCCCGATGACTTGTGCACCTTGTGTGATCCTCTATCATCTTCCAACTGCAAAATACCTTTTTAACAGCCTGTTTTCCATTCGGTGATAAATTTGCCCTTTAATTTGTACTTTGTACTACCTACGTTCTAAAATATAAATTTATTTAATATTTTAGTTTTGTCTCAGAATTCCTCTAAAAAAAATTTGTCCCAGAATGTAAGACAATTTAAGTAATGAATAAAACATTTATTACATTTTTCTTACCCTTCATTTTTGTTTTTTTTAAGGACCCTCATTTATTATTTACCCATCCACTTTCCACTACTTTTTAATAACGATCAAAGTTCATTTTAGATTTTTTAATCAAACGAATTTATATTTTGGAATAGAGGGAAGATTAAGGAGGCCGATGTGGGAAGATTACGATCAGCTTTATATAATGGGTCACTAAATTTGGGAAAAAGTTACATTAATATTTGACAATTAGATATAATGCTTTAAAGTTAGGAAAGTTATTGGGTGCACCGGCCATATGCGGAGTGCATCCATATGGCACGATATGAGTATTTTATTTTTAAACTGAATACAAATCATGTGGTCTAAATTTGTTTTTACCTGTCACATCGGCGTAAATGGAGATACTACACAATAACTTCCCAATAAGTAAAATGCAATGTTTATTGACCACTAAATACTCTTATTTATTCGCTAATTGCAAAATGTGTCTGTCATTCAGTGGATATTGCATGACTGGGATGACGAAGAATGTGTAAAGATTCTCAAGAAATGTAAAGAAGCAATTCCTAGCAAGGCAAATGGTGGAAAGGTGATGATCATTGACATGGTGTTGGATGAGCAAGAAAAGGGGGATCCTATGGCTACCGAAACTCATTTGTTCTTAGATTTGGTGATGATGGTGTCACTCAAGGGGAAAGAAAGAACCGTGCAAGAGTGGCCACAACTTATTTTTAAGGCTGGGTTCACTGACTACAAGATATATCCAATACTTGGATTGAGATCTTTGATTGAGCTGTTTTATTGAAGTACATCAAATCATCTTTCTAATAAAAAAAATATATGAATCTAAATGAACAATAAAATATATCTAGGAAATAAATATTTCACAAGTCAAAAATAGCCACGTTATAACTTCAAGTCCGGACCACCTTACGCCTTCAATAAGATAGCATAGACTGTGGTTTGACCCTACATATTAATGTTGAGTTTGATTTCAGTCTTCAGTGTTTTTTATTACGAAGAGCAATGATAGTTCCACAATACACTACTCAACATGAGAAATTTTTGTAACATTGATTATGACGTGAGACCTAATGATACCTATATATGGGTGTCCTATAAAAATCAATGTTATATATGTGTGTTGTAGCACTTTGTTTTGGATATTTTGTTATGAAACAAACATTTCTTATGTTACAATTATGCTGATAGCGTATGGCTGCCCGATCTCATCCAGATTATATGCAGACTTAAAGACCATCAAACGACATAACCTCATATACAACTGCAACTCAACATAATCTCTTTCATCTTTTCTGAACTTCCACATAATCATTTCAAATTGACCATAAGATGGATACATCTTAAATCATGGGTTGTAAAGTTTTACATGCTTTTTGCTCGAACAGTATAATCATGAACTTGAAATGTATAGAGAATGGAAGATGATGTATGATCCAAATTGGATGAATGACAATTAATTGAAGGCGGAAAGATGTATTTTCATTGCTGTGATTAGTTACTATATATATATACAAATAACTAAATAGAATATTCTAAGCCGAGAGATCGAATCAATCATAATCAACTTATATATGGAAAGAGTATTTACAATTAATCAATAAAATAAACGGTATCTTCTGGACTCTATTACGCCTCCTCAAGCTGTGCTATGAGATTGGACGCACAATTTGTCACGCCATTGTTCAATATTAGGATCAAACAATTACCGTTGTACTAAAATCAATTGGTTTTAGTAAATATGCTACTATATTTCCTTATATCACGCCCCCTCAAATGTGGGCTTATAAGAAGGGAAAGAGGCCCAACATTTGACTTGTTTTTTTTGTTTGGAGAGTGTAGGCCTATAAGAAGAGTGTGGCCCAACACTTGTTTTTTTTTTTTTTTTAATTTTATTTTAATTGTCTTTGGGCCGGGCGAACTCTGGATCTCTAACTCGATACCATATTAGGATCAATGACTTACCGTTTATCTTAAAATCAATCGGTGTTAGTAAATGTGCTACTATATTTCCTTATATCATTCAAAAACCATTGAGACAAGGATTTTGTAAGGATCTTGGTCCTTAACAGACACATGTGAGAAATGAATGATTCTTTTGTTTACTTGACGTGAAGAAAATTGTAATCAATCGCCACATGTTTCATGCGAGAAATGGAACACTAGATTGACACAAAGTTGAGTGGCCCAAGATTATTATAGTAAACAATGGGGGTCAAATTAAAAAGGAATGACAAGGTCTTGGTATAAGAAGAGAAGCCAGTTAAGTTCAGACATTGTATCAGCAACAAAGCGATATTCAACCTTAGTGGAAGAGTGAGCAACAAACAGAGTGTCAGCAAAGGTGACCTGATCTCTAGTCTGGTGGAACTATTATGGTATTCAGCTGAGTGATGGTTAGCTGCGTAGAGTGTTCAAGTCTGGGAAGTCAGCAGAGTGAAGTGTCACCCTAGTTCTTCTGTTAGGTGAGTGGTATTAGCTGAGTCTGTTGGATACTGCTGAGTTCTACATCTGGTCTGCTTGGTTACACAACTGGTAAGTCAGCTGAGCTGAGTTACGTCTGGTGGAATCAGCTGAAGTTGGGGTTCATGTCTAAGTATTTATGACAGTTCCGAGAAAGATCTTATGGCGGCTAAGGTTTACTGAATTATGCCTATAAATAACAGAGTTGTAATCAATGTAGAGTATGTGAAAATCCTTGTAACATTGTGCGTAATAAAATATCTTCTTTTATGTCCGTGGAGGAGTCGACACAATGCCGAAAACCACGTTAAATCATTGTGTTCCCTTTGTTTCTGTGTTTTATACATTCCCACCATATTTACTGTCAGATTGCTTCTGTTTAATCATTCTTGGAGAGGAATTCGGCCATCTGTGTTTTAACAAACCGGTGTCAGAGCGTTGGTTCAGTGTTGCGCATATATGCAGTTGAACAGAGATTGATCTTAACCAAAACCGGTGACCGGTGCTAGGATTTTGTGATCAAAAGATATGTTCTTTAGCAAGAAGGATGTCGGTAATTGACTTAAAGATTGATAAATTTACAATGAGCAACAGTTTCAGTCTGTGGCAGATCAAGGTGTGAGCCTTCCAGGATTCCGAAGGATGTTCGTGTGGATTACCACTAGAGGCCGGACACTTGGATGGCTCGGTGCTTGGACCATCAACCGTAGACGATAATGCTTTGATATTTTAGATCGTCCAAGGTAACTTTCTCGTTTACCTCTTTTATGCTTGTTGCTTAAATGAAGTCGATCTTGGCAAAAAGGGAATCAAAATTTCCGCTGCGTTCCTGCGTTGATTTCCTAACACATATGTCATATATTATCATAAAAAAACAAACATATTTTTAATCTCTCTTATTATAAGAAAAGTAAGATTCACTATGCTTCTTTTTATATTACCTTGCAGGTACCAGCTTCTGTTGATACACATAAAGCAAGTTTAGCAAATTCAGCTCTACATATTTATTTGGTACAGCTGCTCAGCCTTCATTTCTTATAGGCCGAGTAGGATTCGGTCCAATAAATACGCATGTTCAAAGTAGAAAAGCTACCCGTACTATCATACTAACAAGACTAGTGAAGAACTCAATGGTCTGATCTACAATGTTGAGCTAAAAGACCTTACAGGATAAGGCACCTAAAGAGAGATACTCAAATTACTGGGGAAAGTAACTCATGGAAAAAGACCCTTAGGATGAGCACAATTCATCCCGCAAAACGGGCATAAAGATCCGAAGGACGTGCGTAATTCATCTTGCAAGATGGGCATAAAGACCCAAAAACGGGCATAATTTGTCCAGTGAGATGGGCACAATGACCTGCAAGACGGGCATAATTCATCCCGCAGGACGGGCATGATGACCCGTATGTTGGACATAATTCATCGCATAGGATTGACACAATGACATAAGGGTTGACGTTATTTTAATGCAAGTATGAATGGTTATCTTTTTCCTTGCAGGTCGGGTTGACGTTATATTAAGCCATGTATAGTTGGTTAGCTATTTTCTACGCAGGTCGGGTTGACAATATATTATGCCAAATATGCATGGTTATCTATCTTCCCTACAGGTTTGGTTGATATTATATTAAGCCAGACATGATTGGTTATCTCTTTTGCCCACAGGTTGGGTTGACGTTAAGTTAATCGAAGTATGGTTGGTTATCTATTTTTCTTGTAGGTTAGGTCGACATTATAGTAAACTAAAAATGGTTGGTTATTTATTTCCCTTCAAATCAGTCGAAATCATCTTATCAGAAGCCAAAACTCGTCGTGTTATTTATCTTTCCTTGTATGACAAGTGCCTTCATTTACACTGATAAGGACATTTTATTTGTTTTGATGATGGCCATACTTGTTGTTATAGCAAGCTGGAAATAAGTTAGTAATATCTGTATAAGACTTTACTTAGAGTCTGACATATTGTATAAGCTCAGTCAGACAAGCACTGTACTAGATTGGTAGGACGGCTCAGTAAATCAAAGGACAGAAGATCAGGTGAGTGAAGATAGACAAGTACGTACCAGCAGAGTAAAGTGAAGACTTATGGACTGACTTATAATTAGGGAAGTTTGTGATGACCTTGGATAAGTCTAAGATACATTCTACAAGTGATGAAATCTATTTTTTAAATATGGTGTACATTGATCTCACACAAAATAAGGATCAATGAAGTAAAGCTCTATCAGCTGCATCTGTATCAACAGATTTGTATAAGCAGACAGGAAACAACAGACTGACAACAGTCTATAGCAGCCTAGTGACCACCAAATAAGTAAAAGAGTCACTGAACCGGCCAAGCAACAGGCATGTGAAAAAATAGTCAAGTATACTGTCTACATTTGATTCAGAATGTGGAAATTAAGGAAATCAAACAATTAATGCAGAATCAATCAAGGACGGATTTTATGAGGAACGTTTGAAGAAAATCCGGATCACTGAAATCAAGGAGAATAAAATCAATGAGGATTAAGGGATTGAATCAAAGATTATTCTCCGCATTAAATAGCCAATGGATGAATTTCAAATCAAGGAAATCAAGGCTATAAATAGAAGGCATTGACAGAGATACAAAAACAAAAGATATATACATCGATCAAGAAAGAGACCAAGAACTCTTAGTGCTAAAACACTGTCAATTTCACAAGCCTTCTCTCTGAACTTAAAAGACATATCCAGAAGATCAAACTCAGAAAACAGAGCATCAAATCTATATCAAGTATTGAGTCTGATCAAGCTACTGTGAATCCAATTCACATCCTACTAAAGAAATTAAATCAGATTTTCTAAGAAGTAATTGAACCGTTTGTGATAGCTGCTGAAGGATTTGTTCTCAATGAACAATGTTGAATACTGAGTCACTGATGCTTTTGTTTCCAAGAGAGTGATAGTCTTGAGATTGTGAAGCTTGTGTAGCCAAGGACAATCATACTATTGTATTGGTGAAAGACAATAGTGAATTCCTCCGATCATCACAAGAGAAGAGTGGACTAAGGGATTACACCACCCTGAACCACTATAAACCTTGTGTTATATACTTATAGCATTTACTTTCTGCATTTACCTTAAGTACATTTTTATATGTCTGTGATTGTTTAGATAGTTTGAAAATACGCTTAAGAAGGGTTTTAATTTTCTGCTCCCCAAAAGCTTTTCATCAGAAATGTTTTTTCAACTCCGGAGGTTTAAAGTTTTTAAACTCATAATATAGTCATTCACCCCCCCCCCCTCTGACTATATTTCACCCTTCTCTAGGACCAACATACACATTATATTGTCAAAAGCGTTTGAACTTATGCTCTCAGCACGTGACACGACTTCTATGAACAAACCTAACTAGTGATATATATCCCAACACAGGTCTGAAGGGATTTTGACATGGGTATGACTCGACTTCATACACGTGGAACTCATCAAAATTAATCGGGTCTTCGTCTTAAATAGGCCGACATGGGCTTATCTTAATATTGGGCTTTATACATCAGCAAAGCTCGCATTCATGCAGCGTAGGTCGACAATCTCATTATTTTACCGACATGGCACATGTCGTCCTCTGCATCTTATAGACTGCAAGACAGTGGATGTCTACGACCGCATATTTCCGACATGTTGCAGGCTCATCTCGCCCACTTGCATTGATTCTGTTGTAGGTCATCCCTAATCTCGAACATTAGTTTCAATTCAGTTAATCGGCATTACTCACTACCACACATGTTCCGCAATAACCGCCCCATGAGCAGTGATTCCTCTATTACAACTTCAGTAACGGTTCATGTCGTCTACTACAACTTCAATGCTACATAAATCACACCCCTACGTGAGGAAGCCTATATGAAAGGATCATCTTCCACATAACAAAGGTATGCACAATATGCTACATTATTGCTCCTTCTTACAATCAATCCATAGACATTTTCTATAAAATGATTCCGTCTTGAGCATTGGAGTGCCCCCCCCCCCCCCGAAGCAAGGTCCATGATCCATAACGCTCTGTGTGTTTTTAAAGCCCAAATACAAATACACTCAAAAAACTACTTGATCTTCTTGTCCTTAATGGGCCGTATGGAATGCTCACCCATTCTTTTTGGTGGAGAAGTTTTTGATGGGTTTAAAGAAATATGTTGACATCTTTAAAGAGCTGGCATAAAATGAATTGGTTGATGTTCCTTTATGCCTCAAGTAGTTGTTATTTGGGCTTCTTTCCTTTGTCAGTCCACGTGCCAATAAAAGTGTTTAGTGGTTATTTTGATATGAAATGCGTGTTGGAGAAAAATAGAGGAAAAAAGAAAATTATTTTAATCATTTTAATATGATTTTTAATCCTTTTTTACAACCACTTTGAGAGCCGGTTTCGATTAGACCCTTATATAGTTTATCAAGAGTTTATGATGACTTTGAAATCTACGCATGACGTTGATGAAGATAGGTTTTGAATCATTCAATTCGGATATCGGGTGAATGAGAAATTAAGGTTTGAAGTTGGTTAGTTGAAGGTTTGAAAGTTGAAGAGTTTAACTTCCTTAATCTCACATTGGGAATTGTGCTAATATTTTCTCAGTATTTAAGTGGGAGAAGTTTAATCAATGGTATAAGCTCCAAGGAAAATAAGAGAGTTCAGAATGGTTTTAATTAGACGATATTCTGCTAAAATTGCCACGCGTGTGTCACCACTGCTCAGCCCGTGCCCGTTGACCGTTGGGCCTTGGGCTTTGGGGGAATGGGCCTTCGTGGGCCGGAGGCAAGTATTAATTTTTTGGACAAAATTACAATGGATTTTGTCAAATAATTTGTCAAGATCTGATCTGAGCTGAGAGTCTAAGTAAATCGATTCAATCAAATGAGGCTCGATTCGGCTGTCTCTTCATCTGCTACTGGCATTATTGCTGAGAGTTAGTGGAGTTAAGTAAACTCCTTCAACTGATGGAGTTAAAGCCTTGTTAGTGAAACTCCTCAACTGATGGCTTCAATACACTTCAAGGCTGAGACTCTTCCTAGTTTTACTGCCTATATAAAGGTTCTCTGCTGCAACGGAAACTACACAAGAAACACCACACAAATTCATCTTTTTGCATAAAAGTCGAAGAGTTTTTCTGAAGCACTGCAAGAGTTCGTTGTTGTTCTGTTGGTCCCAGAGAAGGGTAAAACTATAGTCAGACGGGGGGTGAATGACTATAGTGGAGTTTCAAAAACTTTTCTTTTATTTAAAAGCTTTTGGGAAGCGGATAAGTCCCTTATTAATATGCTGTTTCAAAGTAGTTTATGCAATCACAGATATATGATATAATCTAAGCAATTAAATAAATGCAGTAAGGTAAATTACTGAAAGTAAATTGACATAAAGGTTTATAGTGGTTCAGGATGGTGTAATCCCTTAATCCACTCTTCTCATGTGATGATTGGAGGAATTTCAATATTGTTTTCACAGATACAATAGCCTGATTGTCCTTAACTACACAAGCTTCACAATCTTCAAGACTATCAATCCCTGACTTCAACAGCTTCAATGACTCAGTCTTTTCCACTGCTCCTTGGGAACAAATCCTTCAGCAGCTATCACAAACACAACTCCTTCTCATATGGCTCTGATTCAGTTGCTTGATTGAAGTGAATTGGATTCATAAAACTTGTTGATCAGACTCAATTCTTGATGTTGGAATTGTAGTTCTGAGTTTTGAGTTGACCACTAGATGTTTCTTTTTTAGCATAGATGAAGGCTTTTCAATTTGACAGAGTTTCTGCTTGTAAATTATCAAACATAATCATTATCTTGTGTGTCTGTCAATGCCTTCTATTTATAGCCTTGATAATCCTTTCTTTGAATTTCCGTCCTTTGGCAATATTAATGAGGGGAATAATCCTTGATTTTATTCTTGATTTCCCCTTAATTATATCCTTCTTGATTTCAGTGATCGGATTTTTCTTCAAACGTTTATCATAAAATCCGTCCTTGATTGATCCTCAATTGATTGTGCATTTAATGCTTGATGCTCTGAATCTTCTTCATAATTCAAAATCTGATAAAGTAAAGTTTACTTGGCCGTTCCCTGAACGGTTAAGTGATCTTTCTGACTTTGCCGGTTAGATCTTCCTACACTGCTTTGTCATTACTCAACCGATAGTCAGTTCACTTTGCCGATTCACTGTTTCCTTCATTCTTTTCAGTGTAGGAGAATCTTTGTACTTCACTGATCCTTGATTTGTGTGAGATCAGCGTACACCATATTTAAACATTAAGTTTCATCACTTGGAATGTAGCTTAGACTTATCCAACGTCATCACAGACTTCCTTGGATTTAAGTCAGACCATATGTCTTCATGCTTCTCTGCTGGTACTTGACTGCTTCACTCTGCCGCATATCTGTTCATACTTAGCCGTCCTACCAACTAGTGCAATACTTGTCTGACTCAACTTATACAACATGTCATACTCTAAGTATAGACTTATACAGAGAATTCTAACTTATTTCAGGCTTGCTATAACAGCTAGTATAGCTATCATCAAAACATAATAAAATGTTCCTAACAATTTCCCCCTTTTTGATGATTCCAAAACCCTCATAAGCCTGAACATAAGTATACCAAAACTTTTCATAATAAACACTAGAATAAAACTCAATAATTTTATTCATCCATTTAAGGGCAATACGATAAGTCAGTTCAAAGCATATTCAGATAGCTGTAATTACATTTTACTTAATTCTGCTTTGTACCACTTGAACTTTGTGGTCTGGACCTCTTCCATATCTTTCCAATCAATCTCTGGAAATTTCCACTTCCAGTATACCATAGCAGTGTACTCAGAGACACCCTAGAATATCTTCTGGTTAAAGAGTTTGCGAAAGTCAGACATAGTCTCATTTGCTCTGGGTTCTCCAAAGTATTTTTCAAGTCTTTCCCTAGCTTCAGTAACGTGTGAGTCAGCAAACTTGAGACTTTTGAACAGACCCCATTGTTCTTGTCGGTTCGTTTTCCCTATAGGGTCGAAGAATTTTGCCATGTAATTGAAATCTTCTTGCTGTTCACTAGGCAAATCTTCTGGTCCTTGTGCAGATAGGGGTATGGTTGTACTTGGTCTTTGAGTTGGATCCAGCACTCTGGTTGTGAGATGCATGATGTCTCTTAACATCATTGTAGATTTTGGCCATATCAATACTCATCTTCTTCCTGATATCTTAGCCAGTCTGCCCAAGATTCATCTTGCGTTTGATCTAGATACAGACCGTTTTAGACCATAAAGAACTCTCTTACATTGTTTAGTACTTCAGCATCATACTCTTTCCTGTGTCTGTGAGTTCTTTTCTCACGATATCCGTGTCTTCTTTTCTCTCTCTTGGTGTTACTTCGCGCGAGGCAAACTTTGTGTTGCTTTTCTGATCCTCTTTGATGATTTGATCTAGGTCTTTGCTGTCTACCTGATCTGTCTCTATCATCATCTCTTCTTTGAATGGGGTGAGGAAAACCTTTGCAAGGTTCATTTGATATCTTCTCCCTTTCTTCTCTAGTTTTTCTTAGCTGTTCTTCAGCTTCATTTTGAATTCTATGTTCTCTGTCCCTTGCTCTTAGCTGCTCTTCAGTGAAGTTTGGGGGTCTAACTGTTGATCCTTGTTTAGGCTTATCACTTCTTTCCCCCTTTTTGGCAGCATCATCCTTTTGCTGCAGTAAGATACTATTTATAGCTTCAGCTGTACCAATCAGAGTGTCCAGTTTGGACTTGATGGATGTGAACCTTGAGTCATGATCAGTTAGAATTTGGGTTACACTTCTAAATCAAGTGCCAAAAGCAAGTGCCATGGACTCATTTTCTTGAGAAATATGTTGTCTGAGTCCTGCATGATTGTTGGTGATATTGAGGTTGAATTGTTTCAGCAAGTCTCCTTGTCTTTGCACAACAATATTATGTGCATCAATATACTCAGCAACAGCCTGGAATCTTCTTTCAATGGAGTGACTTTCATCTTTAAATGCTGAAGTCATGGATCTGAGATACATGGCTTGCTGCTCCAATTCTTCAGCTAACATGTCTGCTGCTTTTTCAAAGGCCTCATTTGATATGCCAGTAGTCGGTTGAGTGAATTTTTTATGTATATCAGCTGGTTCTGGTTCTGTTTGTTGTCTTATGTCTTGATGTTGAGTAACATCTACACCAACTTCTAATTCTTCAAGGACTTGAGTATAAGTGTATTGTTGTGCAGCACTGTCTCCTATTCCTCCTTGCTATGTGTTGGGAATTGCCTTGACTGGTGTTGCAGCAGTTGAGCCAGTGTCCAACACTACTGTAGGGTCAGCCGGAATGTCAGCAGATAGTGGTTGATGTGTTGTCTTAGTTGGTGAGGTTGGCTTTTCTGATGCATGTGTCTGTAGAAAATAACTTAAGAGAATGTGATCATAAAGTGCATCAGCTGTTTGGTCATCCTCTTTATCTTGGGCATTTGTAGTATCCTTTGGGTAATTTCCATCACCATGTCGATCGGCACCATCATCATCATTGTGATCATCACCATCGTCATCATCATGGTTATCACTTTCATCAGCTGATTCATCAATTTCTTTGTCAGAGGGCGGATGTATCTTTGCCTTAGCCGCATCCACCATATCCCAGAGTGGTGACTCATCAAGTACACCAACAAGGGTTGTGATCCCAAGAAAATTAAAAAAACCAAGCCTCCTCAGCAAGCATGCATTCTGAGTCTTGAAGCTGAATTCTGGAATCACCTTCCTTCCATTCAACATATGCTGCAATTCGATCATCAATATCATTTGCAGACAGCTGTGCCGGTTCTTATGGAGTTTCTTTATCATCTCCAGTGTCTCCCTCAACCTCCTCATTTTGAGGTTGTTCATCCTCTCTTCCACTTTCTTCTATTGGTTGTTCTGCCTCTGCTTCAGAATACTGTTCTTCTTCTTTATCAATCAACTTTCCAAAATCTTCCTTGTCCAAATTTCTTTGAACCTTTTGCTTCTTTCTTTGGCCAGAAGTGTGTTTTGTGGTTTGGTTTCTCTTCCTTTATCCTTCTTTCTTTTGCTGTTTGACATAGGTAAACATGATTTTGGATTCATGCAACTTATGGAGTTGGACAACTAGTACTTGCAAACATTGCAAAAGATAGTGTAGTTGAATCCCATAGGATTTATTTTGTGAGTTCTTCTTTTACAATTCTATTGGCGAAGCCAAGACTGTTTACTGCTACTCCAATGGTTTCATTTTCAAATCTTTGTAGAGATTTTTCTCCTACGATAGGGATTTTGGATAAATATTGTTTTATAAACCCAACAAACTCATTGGTTGGTAGTTTATAAAGGCTAGTTTCAAAATACCCTGTAGAAGAACCACCTGAAGCTATTCCTAAGAAAGAAACTTCAGAAAAACAACCTGAAGATGGAACTTCTGGTACTAAAGGAGAAGAATCTTCCTTTAAGAAAAGAAAAGGTGAAGAAGGAACCTTTTTCACTGCTAATTATCCTAAAATTCCTGGTGAACATAAGGAATCTAGGACTCCTATCCTCAATATTGACGGAAGGATAAACAGAAAAGAGCTCATAGACAATTGGGCAACTGAGATAAGTTTGATTATTCAGACTAACAAAGAGGCTTATGGAACAATTAATAACATACTCCTCTTAGTAGAACCAATGCATACATGTAGCTAGTTTATTTCGAATAAATTAGGCATGTATAACTCGTATAATTAGTTTAAAGGCTTATTTAATTAATATGTGGTAGTTAATAAATAAGTAACTAATTTTAAAAACCGAGGAACCGGGTTTTGTCAATCGTTACGATTTTAGTGATGGATTCTTGGTGAATCCCACTTGGATAAATCGTTGAGTTTTCGGTGAACCTACCTTAAACAGAAAAGAGATTAGTTTTGGTTGACAATATAGAGATCGGAAAATCTTAGTAGATGGGTTCGGAATGGTCTAACCATGGTTGGGCGAGTTCAACCGAGCTTCGGCTCAATCGACTCCCCTCCGCGTGTGATGTACGTTACAGTGGTTCGGCAAGACTTAGCATATCCGATAAGCCTTCGGTCTAAACGGGGATTCTCTTGCCGGATCAGTCTGAACTGTCACATATGTTCCAAAGAATAAGACGGCATAGGCTTGCCTACATAACCAACCCTATTCGTAGTACTTTGATTTGTTGTTTCTTACTGTCAAGACCAAAACCGTAATTAGTAAACCCACCACTTTTTCAAAATATTGAGTGGGAGTGGGGAAGGCGACAGCCAACCCCACGGCCTCTACTATATGTGCAAGCACGTGAGAGAACGGTGACGCCTCGTGCCGCTTTGATTTCGGCCCCCTTCGGATGGTGTTCACCGCTATCAATATTCAAGGCTTGGTCTCTGAAAGGATAGGATTTCGGGTACTCGTCGGGTCACTGACCTGCCCCTCGTAGGCATACTCGGGGCGTACTCTGAGATCTGATATAGTAGGTCACACTCTTTATTTATATTTTCGAAATATCTAAGCTAGAAAATGAAGGTAATCAATGATTAAGGTCCGGGATGTCTGATTCCCGTTAGATGTTCGATTCTCGAAGCTTAATCATTGAGAGAGATTGTCACAGTTTAACCGTCATAGTGCTGATATCGACCCTTTCGGACAATACTATGCGAGGTTAAATCCTTGGAATGGTAGGATAAACTTTTTTATAGTTTATAATTCCTAAAACAAAATCTAGTAGTGAAAATTTATTTTTTGAATTTAACTTTCTGTCATAATTTTACAACTAAATCTCTAGGCCACTAAAATGTTAGTAATAGGACTTCAGGAAAAATGTAGAAAGTAACAAGTACGTTGTAATTATCAATAAATGCAGTTAATTTTCGGAAAAGATTTTCGCTTGAGCCTTTAAAAACTGAATGACATAGTATAGGTATGTCACGGATGTCACTCGTGTTGAACGAGAGACGACCATACTTAGTTTACAAAAGATGATATACGACTATCAGATAAATTCATTTAGTGAATTTTAAAAGTGTACGTAATTACACAACATATTTCTAAATTGAAAAATTGGAAAATCATATACATAAGGCGTTGCTAGTTAGACGGTATTTGGAACCGATAAACTAGTGGGAGCCTTAGTCTTATGATTTGTTGTTTTTCTGAATCATTAGAAATATGTAATGGACATGCACAGGAGTTTCTCCATTTATTGGAAAAAACAAGAATAAAGCGTTACTAGTTAGACAGTATTTGGAACTGATAAACTGGTGGGAGCTTAGTTCTGGAGATTTTATAATCTTTGAATCATCATGAACATAGCATTGCTAGTTAGACAGTATTTGGAACTGATAAACTAGTCGGAGCTTAGTTCTGAATGTTTTTTTCTAATCTTGAAAAAATCATAAAGTGTTGCTAGTTAGACGGTATTTGGAACCGATAAACTAGTGGGAGCTTTATTATGATCTCTCAAACCATTTGAACATAGTGTTGCTAGTTAGACGGTATTTGGAACCGATAAACTAGTGGGAGCTTTGGTCTTATGATTTGACGATTAGAAAAATCGATAGTCCAAGCAAGTAACACTGAACATCCCACAGTTCAAGAGTAGTGTCTACTTAAACGAACTGCTAGTTCAAGACTGTTTCCATCAAAAGAAAGTCGAGAATGGGAAAGAATGTTTATACGTGTTAGTCTTCTAAACTAAGTAGTTTTAAGGCTAAACCGGAAAATTAATAAATTGGAAATTAGAGGATAAGGAAAGTGATATCGGATCACTGACCAATGCATCCTTAGCAATTTTCTCGAAAGCTAAAGTTCTTTGGAAGAACTTGGTAGCTTTGCATTAAACGATAAACAAAATAGACAACGGGTAGTTATTTCAGATTGACTAGTGGGAGTGATATAAGGAAATGAATCTCGGATTCAATTCTTGAGTATCACAGAAAATTCATTTTCTGTTTTCGGATTCGTTGGAACGAACGTATTCATTTTCAATAAGATAATTTGTTTGTCTTATTGACGATGAATATAACATTCGTAGCACGAACCCAAGACTCGGACTTTTGTTTGATAAAGTCAGAACCACTAAGAAATGCTGAATAGGTATATGTAACACATTTTAAACTATATAAACGCAAATGGTTTCCGTATTTAGATAAACACTTCTTTACATACTCTTAATTAGATCATATTCCCTAAAAACAAGATCTGAAGACTGACTTAAGGTGATTCCTATCTCCAGTCAAAAGAACACTGTCTCAAAGGAACAATGACTAAGTTTCCTTTCAATCAGGAAAGGGTAATAGATTTATAGAAGTTACATAGCTTGTTCATATCGACCTTCGGGGTCATATGAAAGATACAAGCTAGTGGGAGCTTTTGAAGTAGTGACATCTTTTCTAAAAACTATTCGAGACTCCGATAAGTTTATCCAAAATATTTGGAGGAATCTCTGATTTCACCAGAGATAGAGTATTCCATGCTCAGAAATAGGTTATTGTGTAGTCTTCGGGACTGATGCTCGGCCTGCCTCCCAGTGAAATATTTTCACTAAGGGATGCACCACAAATTCGCCTTATATAGTTATTGATGTGCTACGATACGCTGCTGAACTCATTTAAGATATTGGTTGCAAAATAACGGTTGAAATGAAAAACCGAGATGTCTACCTAAAAGATGCCTATGCATTTGTGGATAAGGAGTGAATTCGGTTCACCCCACTTCCATGAATATAGACATTTAGCATTTAGTTCTTGAAGGTAGGACTGGAAATTTTGCATACACATTCATGTCATGAAATATCTTAATGCATTGTCTAAAGGTTGGTTATAAAACTCGTAAAATCAGAGAATGACGGTTATACTGTCAAACTCGGTCTGATAGAGTCTGTAAATAACAACCTTGGATCTTGAAGTATTTGTACTCAAGATGTTACTAATTGATATGTTCAGTCCACATCCAACACCGGCAGTTGGTGATAACACTAATAAAAACTACTAAACTAGATCAGTATATCAATCCACCCCGAACGCAGTTGGAGTATGTTTTGTCCATTACCTATTGCAGGACCTTACGGTCTATGGGGTAGATTGATGACCTATAGTCCTTTGTGGGCTGTGTAGGATCCTGATCATAGAGGTTGGTTTAAAAGCCATAACCCTGTGAATGGAGTTTGATACTCCAGTTCTGTTGAAACTCTTGTAGAACCACCTGAGTATCTCAGGCCCAGTGGGAGTAATTGGAATTTCAAGGAGAAGAGTCGAATGAATAGGAAAGTTCAACTTTCAACGCAAAGATGAGTAATTTAGGGGTGATTCCCCAAAAAGGTAAAGAGTTCACCAGGCCGTGATCTCTCTTACCACTCAGACTTGCTTGATTTTCGTCAGAAAGCGGGAAATAGGCGTGATTCCCTAAGACTTCCTTGCCGAACAACGGAATCTGAATTCATTCAGAACATGAGGGTTTTAGCTTAGAACAAATAACGGATTCGTTACAAAGCAGAAAATAGGGGTGATTCCCTAAGACCTTTTTGCGAGACTAACGGTATCTTAATTTATTCGGAAAGAACTTTTGGCAGATGCCTGCCATAGCTTATATCCTTTGGGGATTAAAGCAAACCTCTAGGTCATTTCAAAGTCAAATATTTTAATATGTGGACTTGACCAGAATGTTGATAAGTCTTTTGTAGACTGGGCATTAATATTAGTAAAGTAGTATGTAGATTAGTGTTTGTGAATGGTAACACTGAAACAGTTGGAAGCAACATGGGTGTGTTATCAGAAGTCAGAGTCTGACATGCCATCGGGATTCATTCTAAAGGATTTGATTTGCTCAAATTCCTGAAAATCGATCATTGGCAATCCCATCCATTCACCTGGTTAAGACATTCTTGCATTTATGCAACATTCAACGATATAGTCTACCCTACCTCTCAGGAATGCTTGTCTAAACCAGCAGATGAATAGTAAATGGGATGTTTAGTAAATCATCAAGTCTTTTCGGGAGAATGAGGAATAACATGCTAGTATATTCAGGTGCAAACTAGAATATAAGTCATGACACCGATTCTAGCTTTAGGTCAGATTCATGATGCTCGTTCAGTCGATCTCATCCTCAGCGTTGGCTCATAAGCATATTGAAATCATACTACCGGATTAGATGGAAAGGCGACGTTTCGATCCCAAAGATTGACTCAATCTGCCAACCTACCTGATTAGTGTACCGAGTCACATGGTATTCGGATTCTAAGTACGCGCCGGGTCACTGATACCACTTGTAAGATGTAATATCACCGGATGGATCAAGATCCACCTGATTACGCAGCGGAAGATATTATAGATCTAGATCTAGTCAACCAAAATACATAAAATAAATAGATCTAAACCTACGAGGGGGTTTAGATTGCTTACCGGTTTATTGTGAATAAACTCCAAGAACAATCTTCAATCCGAGCTATATGAGAGCCTAGTTGAGAAGCCAAAGTCTTCCAACGTGTGTCTCCATGCACCACCAGGTGGATGGTGTTTCAAGCCGCCGGACCTCCTCGATATGCTACCGGAATAATCCCGAAGATTATCCCAACTCGAAACACAAAGAACTATAGCCGAAAATTCCAAGCTATACTCTTATGAAATAGGCGTGATGTGTGATTGTCAAAAGGCTTGGAAGAACTCTCTTTATATAGGAGAGTAAAACTTAAAACCCAAGGATTAAATAATTAAGAGATAATTATTAGATTAATCCTTATTCCGAATAAAAGATAAATAAAATAATTATCCCAAACAAATTAGGATAAATCATATTATTATCTAATATTCCATGAATTATCATTTAACAAATAAAAGATAAATCACATATCAAATAATTATCCAAGAAAACTAATTCCTTAATAATATTTAATATTAAATATGCGCCCCACCCCTTAAAAATTAAGGTCACACGCACATTTCTATATTTGACCAATTAGGTCAAAAAGTCAACATACTAATTTGGGCCGAGTCCACGAAAAATGTATTTTCTGTGTATTTAATTATTTAGTCCAACTAAACAATTAGTTCACATATCAATTAAATAGTCCAATCCAACTATTTAACTATAATTGAGGTGAAACGACGAGAAAACATATGCTATGTTAGGAGCCAAGTCGGGGACCATGGACCCATATTCAGTAGCTACAATAAATCAAATAATATTATCCGCCAGACTAGACAATAATATTCAATCTATTAATTCCGGGATTACACCACCATAAACCCGAAACTGAACTCTACTGAATATAGATAACTTACACTCAACTATGAGTTGATAAGGTGTCCACTGATATAATCATTACATACGGATAAATCCTCCATAGACTATTCATTTTGATTCGGGATATTTCCGTAAACCCTTCTCGAAACATATTATCCTTATTTACCATTAACCCCTAGTGATCAATTAGTTCACCACTAATATAGTATGAACCGGGCCCATCGATCGGTTTCTAGGGTTAACAAATAAGGGAACTGTCTGTCTACTTCCCGAGGGAAGGAATGGATTCAATATCTGTGATAGCACAGACTACTCACTCATCCTAGAATAGAGCCAACGAGAAGTGTTGGACCACATACTGCGAAGTGATCCTTACTAACACATCAAACTCTACCCTAGTCTAAGTAGTCGTCTGTGATCACCTCAGGATTGAGATTAATCCATATATGATCATCTTGTGGTTAGATAAGACTTCTCGATCACGGAATTATATCGAGAACTCAAATCAAATCGGTCCAAATTTCTATATGATTATCATCATATATAAATGCCCCACTAGTACTTTATTACCGACAGATCCGATAAGACCGTCACACCTAAAGTGTTCTGGGCGCATTATTAGCAAATTAATCTTGAGACCCGTACTCAGATTAATAAACGCTATGGACTAAGTTAATTTTAAGTACATCTCACTAACTCAATCCTCTTGTGTATAGCCATACACTGAGTTATGTGATTACATAAAAGAGGTACTTAGGGTTTTCAGTAGTGTCTTAATTATAAGAATACATGCATATAATAAGATGAATTATTAATTCTGTTCTTAAACATTATCTAATTGTCTTTCGGGCACTACACCTAACAATCTCCCACTTGCACGAAAGGAAAGTGGATTAATTGTTTTAGAGCACACCCTTAATATCTATATCTACAACAAGTGGTTGCAGAGGGTGAGGCCATTGTTTGAGATTTGAGGGAATGTTTTGATTTTGCAGTGAGAAAGGAGGGTTGCTGATTTGTAAGAGAGCGAAAAGAATTCTGAGAAATCTCTAAGTGTGGTTTATATATGATGATTTGTGTAGTGTGAACATGGTTGAATATGGAAGGATTTTGTGATGTAATGGCGTGATTTTATGTATATAAATTGTGGTATTTGAGTGTAGTAGAGGAGTGGATTGAGGTAAGTAATGATATATCCCGGGAATCGAGGCGTTTGTAATTAGAAGAAATAATATGGTTACCTCCACGATTGAAAAATGATATCCACGTGTGTAATCATTCGTAGTATAATCTTCCATAGCTTCTTGATTTTCCACGTGTTTTAAACTGATTTAGTTCACACTTTATTTTGCCGTTGACTCCAATATATTTTTTGGTGGGGTGACTTGGTTGGTCACTAAGCCGGTGTAGTGATTTCTTCACTGAGCTACTGTATATAACTGTTCCTAACAATCAGTGAAGTTGACTTTGCTGAGTACCAATGCCTTACTTTTTACATCTCCTGTAACGGCAAAGGTTTAACCAGTTGGTGAAGTCACTTAGCTGATTACTCCAGTTAGCCGCTCTTTTGTACTTAGTCAATTTCTATCATTCCCAACTCTGTTTTCAGCTTACTAAATCTTTCATGACTGAGTGGTTTTGTGAAGATGTCAACCAATTGATCTTCAGTAGGTATGTATCTTAGTATGACATCTCCTTTATCAACATGATCTCAGATGAAATGATGTCTTACATCAATATGTTTGGTTCTTGAGTGTAACACTGGATTTTCAGTAATAGATATGGCACATGTGTTGTCACACATAATTGGAATTGTCTTCTCCTCCATTCCATAATCCCTTAGCTGTTGTCTGATCCATAGTACTTGTGCACAACAACTGCTTGCTGCTATATATTCTGCTTCGGCTGTTGATGTAGATATAAAGTTGTGCTTCTTACTAAACCATGATACCTGTCTGCAGCCTCGCATTTGACATGTTCCAGAGGTGATTTTTCTATCTATCTTGTATCCAGCATAGTCAGAGTCTGAATATGATATCAATTTGAGTCCTCAATCTCTTGGATACCAAATTCCAACGTTGATTGTATTCTTCGAGTATTTCATTATTCTTTTGACTGCTAGTAGGTGTGATTCTTTAGGTTGAGCTTAAAATCTTGCACATACTGATGACGGAAAAATTCACTGTTATTTTGATAACAATTTACCCCATTTCTGATATCATTTTGAGTATTTTTATATCGTTTCGAGTCTTTAATTCCTTATTTTCATAAAAATATATAAGTAGTAACTATTATGTAAACTATCGTGTTTTTATAAGTTTTTATAAGTTTTTGTACCGTTTTAGTAACCGTGTGTGTGGTCGTCATTTACGCTTTGGTATTTTGGTCGCTCATTGCGTGATTATAAGTTTACCAAAATTCCACGTAACGACACGTTTTGAGCTCTAAAAGAGGTGTTTAGAGGGTTAGAAGAAGGTGCCACAAGTTTACGAGTTTAACGGAGCAAATTTTCCGAAGTACTTAAATCGTTACATGTTTTCTACGGAGATTTGAACCAGCTTAGAGGCATTTTCAGGGGAGGACTTCTTCATGAAAGTTATAGATCTTCAAATAATCTTTCCAACGCATTTTGAATCAAGTCAATCGGACTTCTACAACTCAAATGGTGGTCAAGTGGCTAATCGATTCGTATCAGTGAAAATCCCGAAAACGACACGTAATGGGAATGACCCATCAAAAAGGCGTTTTCTGAAGAAGTGTCCTTCATTAAAGTTGTAGATTTTTCCGAGAGATTTCTAATCACGTTTAAATCATGATTTTTGGAGGTCTACAACTCAAGATATGAATTTTAGAAGTTTAATATATAATTATATATATATTATAACCGTGCACATGCTTGCACATGCGAGTAATGATTTGAAATGATGACACCGGACCGGTCCGGTTCCCTTTCAGGACCGGTCCGGCCTTGATCAATTTGCCTATATATATGAGGGCATTAGCAGTGATCTTTGCCCCCTTCTTCCCCATCCCTCTTCTTCTTTTCCTTTCTTTTTAATTATGTTTTGGGGGCCTATATGTAGCTATATATGTTATAATGTCGGTGTAATAACCCGACTAGTTATAGTTTTAATATAATTTCAATTCCGTTCTTTCTTTATTGTTTCTTTCGTTTTTGTCATATATATATTTATATATATACATATATATATATATATATATATATATATATATATATATATATATATATATATATATATATATATATATATATATATATATAAAACATATACTTATATATATATGTATCTATATATATATTTATATTTCATTGTTTTCTCCGTTGTTATGAATAGCTAAAGTAGTCACATAGCTTGAATTATGTAAAATTTGGTGAAATCAACCCTTGGAAAATGAAATAGGAGTGTGTAGTGTTTTTTTTATTGTTATATCTCACATATTTCACGTCTTAGAACTTGTTATAACGGATTTGGGCTAGATTGACAACCTTGGTAAAAAATCACACACATCACTCTTGAGAGTTGTTCAAAGAGAGTGGTGTGGGAAAAGGGTTCTAAGATCGGGAGGTAAAACATACCGGGTTTTAGGTCGTGAATTCAGGCCGCGCTCATCGATGTATTATTATCAACGTAATAACTTGAATGTGGTAGTTTAGATTAATGTAATTTAGTGTTAGACCCGGGGTTGAACTATGAAGTGCCGGGTGGTTCTTGAGCCAACGATGACAAGTTGTTTCACGGAGTCTTTCGGGCGTACTCATGGATTAGGTAAAGCTTCGGTTTATCGCTTTGACACATTCTCGTTAAGATGTTCGGTGTAGTACATTTGTGAGTATCGGGGTAGTAACGTCGACCGAGTAATTTCGGACTTGTTTCTTAACGAGGTTTTTCTGTGAAAACGGAGCGCCTCACAAAGACTTAATCATGTTAGATTAATCGGTTTTCTAAAGGAGAATTAGTTAACCTCACATAGGATGTTGAAGGAGAGTTGTTCGATTTTTAGCATCGTAACTAGGAGCACGCACCCGTGAGATTGAATGTGAGAGTTCATTTGTTATAATGCACACTTCCAGTTTTGTCTATCCGTGGGGTTGAAATTAACTATTTTGATCATCGCTCGGCTAAGTCTTTTAAAACCAAGTAGTTTAATTTTATTTCTTTTCTATCTTTAGTATAAACAAACCAACAACTTTGATCGTCTAGACTAAGAACCACATTCGCTTTGGTACTCACAACCACATTTCTCTTGGGATCGACCTCGTACTCCTGTAGCTATCCTAACAATCGACCTGGTACTCTGCCAGTTAGAGAGTTAGTTTACCCACAGTTGCGAGTCTTTATAAATGTATTTTTGAGGGGTAAATTTTAGCTCATCAAAAATTGGCGCCGTTGCCGGGGACATGTGTGATATTGTTGTGATATCTTGTAAGTGAACCGAAGGCTTGGGCCTAGGTTTTTATTTTTATTTTACTTTCGATAAGAGTCTTGGGATGCTGAAGTGATATTTTCCTGAACTCGGTTTGAATACGTCTTTGGTACTCAACCCAATCTCTTTACGGGGTTGTTATATTAGGTTGATATCTTGTAAGTCCAGCTAGAACTGAGGCTTAGGGCCTTCGGCTACCATAAAAAAATAAAAAATAAAACAAAACCAAAAAAAATAAAAATAAAAAGATAAATTTTATTGTTTTCGTGTTGTTTTCTGAGATCTTGCAGATTGAGCTTAAATGGATGGATTTTTCAATCAATACTACTCACCTGAACAACAATACTCCTACCAACCTCAGGCACCTGAACAATGTTATCAACAACAGTTCGTGCCTCAGCCTCAATATCAACAGCAGAATAACCAAGGTTCATGGGATTATCAGTGCTCGAGTGCATACCAGGAACAGAATTATGGTTATTCGAGTTATGAGCCACAATATTACGAGGGTTGTCAGAGCCCCTGTGCTTATCAGGATTATGGTTCTCATACTCAGCACGTTGATAGCTTCAACCATATTCAGCCACCTGATCAGTGTCTGGAAAGGCAAGAGGACTACTACTCACCTCCAATGAATCAAAGTCAATACGATCAGTTTTCCCCCATGCCACAAGAAGACTTCACCGAAAGTCAAATAGAGCAAATAGAGCGATTGGACCAGATCTTGCAAGAGCGACTGTTGGACATGCAGGAGTTCAAGGTAAGTACTGACTCCGCTATAAGAAATCTTCAAGACAAGGTGGGGGAATTGATTGAATTAGTGAGGTATGTGAAAGAGGCAGAGACATGTGAGGTGGATGGGAAAGATGAAGTGCTCATTGAAGAAGTTCAGGTTGAGAGTAAGGTTGAGGATTCAGTTTTCTATAATAGGATTTCAGAGTTAGAAGAGCAGGAGAGTGATCGGCCATCTTTGGTAGAACCACCGGGAGAGTTGGTAATATTTGATATGACAGTCCCGGATTATTACATTCGCCCACTCTGTGAGGATGAATTTTCTGCGGTCCAATTTGTATACTCCCTGATGGATGAGCTTTATGGTGATTTTCAAAAGAAGATGGTTCGACAGGCTGATAAAAGAAGATTCTCTGGCTGGGAGGAGATAACATCGAGGGCCAAACGAGGTACGTTTCTAGACAATTTAATTTTGATGGTTCTCGCATTGTTAATTTTTCTTAAGCTATTGATCTTCTTGAGTTCGGATTTTGGTTGATTGAGTCTGTTTAGAGTCACCTGTCGAGCAAACGACGTTAAACAAAAGCGCTACCGGGAGGCAGCCCGTTAAATAATAATAATTTGGATAAGACTAGTCTTGATGAAATGTAGAATCTGTGGAAAGTATGATCATAATGAAAGGTGAACACAAAGCACAACCAAGTCTCGAGATGAAGGTTTGAATGTCATTAAACAGGGAACGATTAGGTGGTTATCCGAAAATCCCGATGGAGAAAAAAGAAAACATTCAAATATATCATTTCTTGGACTTAGGTTATAGAACCCTTGAGGATCTGGGTATAAAAGACTCAATACTCTTTTCACACATTTCATTTTACGATCTAGTCTGTTTCAAATTTCTGGTCGTTGTAGTATAGTGGTGAGTATTCCCGCTTTAATAAAACTGTGTGTAATAAAAAAAATGTGTATAGGAATAGTGGACTATGAATTGATGCTCTCTATGATACGTATATGCTTAGATGTTTTGTGCTTTACCAGTATGGTTATTTTTCCATCTAAAGCTATTATATTGCCTATCGAATTTTTTGACGTGACAGGGCCATTATCTCATTATTCCCATATCCCTGTTCAATATTTTGGCACGAGGACCATGTCCCGTGTTGGCTTTGTTTTGGTTGTTTTGGTACAGGGATTAAGTACGTGCTTTCTCATGGCTGTTACGAGATTCGATAGCATCTTTCTGCCAGGTTTATAAGCTAAGTCTTTCTCTCTATCTCTGGGGATAATGCAAAATCGTAAGTGGGGGGTAGAGATGTGATTGGTTTAGTATGGCAGTAAGTGTTTAAACCATTAGTTTTTGATCTTTTTCGAGTATTATTTAGTTGATTAAAATGAATTGTATAAGGTATATATTTCATGGATTTAAAGATGTAATGATCAATTTGGATATGCATAACTAATTTGAACCGTAAGTGCATTTTAGCCTAAATTTATTTGTGTAACATGAATTCCTTCACGTAAGCTTTTGATATTGAAGCGAAAATTTTAAATCAGACTCCATTCAAAGATTCTAGTGATGTATCCTAGAAGTAGCAGTAACTTAGTACCTAACTTCTGAACATGTATTGTGAATATCCTGGCGTTTGAATGTGATAGAAAGAATGTCAAAATAAGATAAACTATATATATGTCGGTTGTAGCTACCAATGATTTGAGTGCGGTAGGGCGTTATCACGAAACGTCTTATACCACTATGAGGCTTAAAAGCTCCCGACTGCCTGATGATAGTAGTCCAGCTAGGGTGTTATCACGAAACATCCTATTGCTGGGAATGATGGCATATGCTACACATTTAAAAAAAAAAAAAGAGAAGTTATCTTCCTCTTATCCCCAAGATAAACTTAATGATATGCATTAGGGATTATCCTAATAAGTACACGGAGGACTTTGTGTGGAATCATTCGCTTATGTCTAGGAAAGTCATTAGGGTCTGCCTCGAATGGATATTTGTTCGTTTGCTTGAATTATTCAAGAGAGGATAGTGGAAATTGAAAAGGCTTGTCACACACTCACTCTGTTATACATTTATATTGCGGTTAACGTGTAGTTATGATTCGATTGGTTGCATCATCTGATTGTCCTTTATATCTTATATCTTCATGAATTTTTCCTCATTCATTTTATTTTATTGCTTGTTTTGTTCGAGGACGACCAAAAGCTAAGTGGGGGGTTGTGATGACGGAAAAATTCACTGTTATTTTGATAACAATTTACCTCATTTCTGATATCATTTTGAGTATTTTTATATCGTTTCGAGTCTTTAATTCCTTAGTTTCATAAAAATATATAAGTAGTAACTATTATGTAAACTATCGTGTTTTTATAAGTTTTTATAAGTTTTTGTACCGGTTTAGTAACCGGTGTGTCGTTACGTTTGGTATTTTGGTGGTTCATTGCAGGATTATAAGTTTACCAAAATTTCACGTAACGACACGTTTTGAGCTCTAAAAGAGGTGTTTAGAGGGTTAGAAGAAGGTGCCACAAGTTTACGAGTTTAACGGAGCAAATTTTCCTAAGTACTTAAATCGTTACATGTTTTCGACGGAGATTTGAACCAGCTTAGAGGCATTTTCAGGGGAGGACTTCTTCATGAAAGTTATAGATCTTCAAATAATCTTTCCAACGCATTTTGAATCAAGCCAATCGGACTTCTACAACTCAAATGGTGGTCAAGTGGCTAATCGATTCGTATCAGTGAAAATCCCGAAAACGACACGTAATGGGAATGGCCCATCAAGAAGGCGTTTTCTGAAGAAGTGTCCTTCATAAAAGTTGTAGAGCTTTCCGAGAGCTTTCTAATGACGTTTAAATCATGATTTTTGGAGGTCTACAACTCAAGATATGAATTTTAGAAGTTTAATATATAATTATATATATATTATAACCGTGCACATGCTTGCACATGCGAGTAATGATTTGAAATGATGACACCGGACCGGTCCGGTTCCCTTTCAGGACCGGTCAGGCCTTGATCAATTTGCTTATATATATGAGGGCATTAGCAGAGTGATCTTTGCCCCCTTCTTCCCCATCCCTCTTCTTCTTTTCCTTTCTTTTTAATTATGTTTTGGGGGCCTATATGTAGCTATATATGTTATAATGTCGGTGTAATAACCCGACTAGTTATAGTTTTTAATATAATTTCAATTCCGTTCTTTCTTTATTGTTTCTTTTCGTTTTTGTCATATATATATATATATATATATATATATATATATATATATATATATATATATATATATATATATATATATATATATATATATATATATATATATATATATATATATATATATATATATATATATATATATATATATATATATATATATATATATATATATATATATATATATATATATATATATATATATATATATATATATATATATATATATATATATATATATATATATATATATATATATATATATATATATATATATATATATATATATATATATATATATATATATATATATATATATATATATATATATATATATATATATATATATATATATATATAAAACTATATACTTATATATATATATGTATCTATATATATATTTATATTTCATTGTTTTCTCCGTTGTTATGAATATCTAAAGTAGTCACATAGCCGAATTATGTAAAATTTGGTGAAATCAACCCTTGAAAAATGAAATAGGAGTGTGTGTAGTGCTTTTTTGTTGTTATATCTCACATATTTCACGCCTTAGAACTTGTTATAACGGATTTGGGCTAGATTGACAACCTAGGTCAAAAATCACACACATCACTCTTGAGAGTTGTTCAAAGAGAGTGGTGTGGGAAAAAGAGTTCTAAGATCGGGAGGTAAAACATACCGGGTTTTAGGTCGTGAATTCAGGCCCGCGCTCATCAATGTATTATTATCAACGTAATAACTTGAATGTGGTAGTTTAGATTAGTGTAATTTAGTGTTAGACCCCGGGGTTGAACTATGAAGTGCCGGGTGGTTCTTGAGCCAACGATGACAAGTTGTTTCACGGAGTCTTTCGGGCGTACCATGGATTAGGTAAAGCTTCGGTTTCTCGCTTTGACACATTCTCGTTAAGATGTTCGTGTAGTACATTGGTGAGTATCGGGGTAGTAACGTGGACCGAGTAATTTCGGACTTGTTTCTTTAACGAGGTTTTTCTGTGAAAACGGAGCGCCTCACAAAGACTTAATCATGTTAGATTAATCGGTTTTCTAAAGGGAGAATTAGTTAACCTCACATAGGATGTTGAAGGAGAGTTGTTCAGATTTTAGCATCAGAACTAGGAGCACGCACCCGTGAGATTGAATGTGAGAGTTCATTTGTTATAATGCACACTTCCAGTTTTGTCTATCCGTGGGGTTGAAATTAACTATTTTGATCATGGCTCGGCTATGTCTTTTAAAACCAAGTAGTTTAATTTTATTTCTTTTCTATCTTTACTATAAACAAACCAACAACTTTGATCGCCTAGACTAAGAACCACGTTCGCTTTGGTACTCACAACCACATTTCTCTTGGGATCGACCTCGTACTCCTGTAGCTATCCTAACAATCGACCTGGTACTCTGCCAGTTAGAGAGTTAGTTTACCCACAGTTGCGAGTCTTTATAAATGTATTTTTGAGGGGTAAATTTTAGCTCATCACATACTCCTACCGCAAATGCTATGTCAGGTCTACTTGCAGTTATATATAGTAAGGATCCAATGATTCCTCTATAAATTTTTTGATCAACATCTTTTACAGCTTCATCTTTTCCAAGAATAACTCTTGCACACATGATGTATCTGTTGTGCCACTTGTATCCATACCATATTTGTGTATCAAGCCTTTTGTGTACTTAACTTGATTGACGAAGATGCCATCTTTCAATTGTTTCACTTGTAGGCCAAGAAAGTAATTCAATTCTCCCATCATGCTCATCTGAAATTTGCACTTCTTTAGGTTTGCAATTTTCTCACACAAATTTTCATCCTCTGATCCAAAGATAATGTCATCAACATAGATTTGTACTAGCAATGTACTTGTTCCTTCCTCTAGCTTGAAAAGAGTCTTATCAATAGTTCCTTTGTTGAATCCATTATTGATCAAGAATTGTGATAAAGTTTCATACCAGGCTCTGGGTGCCTGTTTGAGTCCATAAAGAGCCTTCTTGAACTTGTATACTTTATCTTCTTTTCCTTTGAGTTGAAAACCAGGAGGTTGTTCCACATATACTTCTTCTTCCAGTTGTCCATGTAGAAATGCACTATTGACTCCATTTGGTAGACTTTGAAGTCTTTGTGTGCAGCAAATGCTAGAAAGAGTCTGATTGTTTCCATTCTTGCTACTGGTGCAAATGTCTCATAATAATCTATTCCTTCTGCTTGAGAAAAGACTTTTGCAACTAGCCTTGCTTTATTTCTGACAATTGTTCCTTGTTCATCCATCTTATTTCTGAATACCCATTTTGTTCCAATGATGTTGGCCATGTCTGGTCTGTCAACAAGTTCCCAGACCTCATTTCTTTCAAATTCATTTAGTTCTTCTTGCATAGATGTAATCCAATCAGCATCTTGGATTGCATCATCTATTGTTTTGGGCTTTATTTGAGATAGAAAACATGTTAGCATATGCTCCAGTTGTCTTCTGGTTCTGACTCCTGTGTGAATATCTCCAATGACTTGATCTTCAGGATGATCTCTTAGCCAGTTGAGATCAGGTTGAAGTTGTTCTTGACTTGGTACTTTCACAACTTCAGCTTGTGTATCAGCTTCATGCTCTTGTACTGGTACCTCTTCTGTTGTATTGACTGGTTGTTCATCTTGATTTCAAAAATTGTGATTTAGAATAGTACTTGGTATTGTTGTATTCATATAGACTTGTCTTGGTCCTGCTTTTTAAAGTTCTTGAAGGTTTTCACCATTTGTGTTTGACTCATCAAAGACTACATGAATTGATTTTTCAATTACCAAGGTTATTTTGTTGAGTACTCTGAATGCTTTCCTGGTGTCTGAGTATCCCATAAAGATTGCTTCATCAGCCTTTTCATCAAAAGTATGCAACTAATTCATGTTCAAAACAAAACATTTTGATCCAAACATATGCAAATATGAGATATTAGGTTTTCTTCCATTCCATATTTCATGTGGAGTCTTTCCATGATGTTTGTTGATGATTGATCTGATTTGAGTATAGCATTATGTATTTGCTGCTTCAGCCCAAAATCTCTTTGGTAAGCATGCTTCTTCAATCATTGTTCTGACTGTTTCTTTGAGTGTCCTGTTTCTTCTTTCTGCTACACCATTCTGTTGTGGAGTCCCTACTGCTGATAGTTGATGCAGAACTCCATTTTATTCACAGTAGGTTCTGATAATTTCATTTAGAAACTCTGTGGCTCTATCTGATTTGATCTTGATGATCTTCAGTTCCTTCTCATTTTGAATTCTTCTTAGAAAATATGGTAACTTCTTGAGTATCTCTCTCTTCTTGTTCATGAATATGGTCTAGGTATATTTGGAGAAGTCATCCACCACTACAAGAGTGTATTTCTTTCCACTTATACTGACAGGTGTGACTGGTCCAAATAGATCCATATACAGTAGATGTAAGATTCTTGTAGTTGATTGATAAGGCTTTGACTTGAATGAGCTTTTGATTTTCTTCCATTTTTGACATGCATCACAGAGGCTTTCTTTCTTGAATGTGATCTCTGGTAGGCCTTCAAATAGCTTTTTCTTTGACAATTTGTTGATGGTCTTGAAGTTTAGATGGTTTAGTCTTTTATGCCAAATCCAGCTGGTTGATTGTTTAATTTTGACAAGCAAACATGTATCTGCTCTTGTTGTCTTCCAATCTACCACATACATGTTGTCTTCTCTTCTTCCTGCAAGTACAACTGTGTTGGTTTGACTGTGAGTCACTATGCATCCTTCTTTGTTGAAGTGCACATTGTAGCCTTTGTCACAGAATTGACTAATACTCATTAAGTTGAAGTTCAGTCCTTTAACATAGGCCACATTTTGAATCTTCAAGTTGTTATTGTGCATTATGCCTTCCCCCTTGGATTTACCAAGGTTTTCTTTGCCTCCAAAAGTAACTTTGGGTCCATCAAAAGCTTTGAAGTCAGTGAGCCAACCTTGTTCCCTGTCATGTGTCTTGAACATCCACTGTCTATGTACTAGACATCCTACAAAACAAATTAATTATGTTTAGGTACCCAACACTGCTTGGGTCCATACCTATTAGCAGTCATGCCTCCTACTCCTAGTGTGTATCCAAAGGATCTCCTTTTTGGATAATTAAAGTCATCAACTTCATATGTATAAGGCATGGCAGAATAACTTCTAATGTTTCTACTAGAGATATTCTGATATTTTTCTCTACATTTTGGTGCATTTGCATCATTTTTCACTTTCCAATATGCAATGGGAAACCTGTTTTCATGTTGCTTCATATGTCTAGGAACATGCCTAGGTTGTCTTTTCTTAAACACGTGTTGCATAGTATGAAATGGTTTCTTCCTGTATATTTTGAGGTGCAACATTCCAATCATCCTCTGAAGGGTAAAGTCTTCCCTTACCTTTCAGAAAACTTTTGCCTTTAGTTGGCTGAATTGATGATTTAGTTTACTGTTTCACTACACTAGGTTTTGACTTCACCGGTGCAGGATGAGTGGTTGAAACTATGGTCTGTCCTTTTCTGAATTTTGGTCCATTATTATTCCTAGATTCAGAACTGTGTTGACCATTTTTTCTATTCTCATCCTGACTGTTGTAGCCAAGACCAGATCTGAATCCAAACCTTTTTTAGGGTTTGTAAGCTGGTGCATTTAGTGGTGCAGTGGTTATCTTAACTGGTAGGGAGATTTTCTCAGCTAGTCTGTCAACACCAGATGTATGATCATCTGCTGCTTGTTGATCAGTTGAGTGAGTCTCCTTACTAGTTAGTTCAGCTTTTACTTTATCCAGTTCTTTCTTTAATCTTTTATTTTCCTTTCTTAGATTCTCACACTCCTGTTCTAGAATTTCATGATTCAACTCAATTTCATCAAATTTACTCATTAGATTTTGGATTATGTTTGCAGAATCTAGTGGGAGAATAGAAGATTGTGCAGTGTTAGAAGTGGATGCAATAGATGATGAGCATGAGCTAGATGTTACCTCAGTTTCATTAGATTCTTTAGCCATAAGGCATATGTAAGCTTTTTCATTTTCTGAGCTATCAACTTCATCATCATCATCAGAATCATTTTCAGATGATTCTTCATTCTTTTCACTGCTAGATTCAGCTTTGAGTACTTTCTTGATTTTTCTCTTTTCAGTTGTCTTGTACTTTCTCTTGTCCTCATATTTATCTTTTTCTTTAAGGAATTCACCTTTGAAATGACCTTTCTTTTTTCAATTGAAGCATCTGTAATCATCATCCTTTTTCTTCATGTCCTTGTTTGAGCTTGAATTTTTGTATGATGATGAACCTCCTTTGAATTGCTTCTTCTTGGTAAACCTGTCAAAATGTTTAACCAGTAAAGCTACCTGTTCCTTCAGCTCATGTGTCTCTTCGCTGTTTGCATCAGCTGTGTTACTTTGCTGAGGTGCAACCAAAGCTGCTCGGCCTTATGTGCCTCTCTTTGGTGCAATCGCCTTCACCGTTCAACTCAAATTCATGAGCCTTTAATTGAGATATCAGAGTCAAGGTGTCAGTGTTTGCAAGATTTGTTGTCCCTCTGATTACTGATGTAATGATCTTTCATCTTTCAGGTAGGCCTCTCAAGATCTTCAGGCACACTTTTTTCTGTGGACATGTGTGACCAAGTTGTTGTAGTTCACTGATGATGCTTGAGAATCTGTTGTCCATTTGATCAATGGTTTCACCAGTATTCATTTTGAAGTTCTCAAATTTCTATTTTGCAATAGACAATTTGTTTTCTTTGACTGCTTCTGATCCTTCATTGATCAGTGCCAATTTGTTCCACATCTCCTTTGCTGTTTTGCAATCTTTGATCCTCATGAACATGTTACTGTCCAGAGTCTTCAAAATCATGTCTTTTGCAAAAAAATCGAGATTTGCTCTTCTCCTGTCATCCTTGGTCCAATCTTTCTTGAGTTTGTCTATTACCTTTCCTTGATCTGCTCATGTGGCTACCACAACTGTAATCTCGATTGGCCCATCATTGATTACATCGAACATTTCCTCATGAGTTGCTGCAAGATGGGACAACATTCTTATTTTTATTCATCAAAATTATTAACATTGAATACAGGTACCTTTGACATATAATTTGAGGAATCCATAAGTACAAATAAGATATATATATATATATATATATATATATAAATATATATATATATATATATATATATATATGTGTGTGTGTGTGTGTGTGTGTGTATAGAAAGCACAAATTTGAAAACTACTTTGAAAATGTGTGATCTCCTTGTTACCATAAATTAGATCTGAACAGATTCTGATACTAGGAACACTGCTCCAATACCAATTGTTGGTCCTAGAGAAGGGTAAAACTATAGTCACAGGGGGGGTAAATGACTATAGTGGAGTTTCAAAAACTTTTCTTGTATTCAAAAGCATTTGGGCAGCAGATAAGTCCCTTATTAATATGTTGTTTCAAAGTAGTTTATGCAATCACAGATATATGATATAATTTAAGAAATTAAATAAATGCAGTAAGGTAAATTTCTGAAAGTAAATTGACACAAAGGTTTATAGTGGTTCAGGGTGGTGTAATCCCCTAATCCACTCTTCTCCTGCGATGTTTTGAGGAATTTCACTATTTTTTAAACAGATACAATAGCTTGATTGTCCTCGACTACACAAGCTTCACAATCTTCAAGACTATCACTCCCTGACTTCAACAGCTTCAGTGACTCAGTCTCTTTCACTACTCATTGGGAACAAATCCTTTAGCAGCTATCACAAACACAACTCCATCTCAGATGGCTCTGATTCAGTTGCTTGATTGAAGTGAATTGGATTCACAAAACTTGTTGATCAGACTCAATGCTTGATGTTGGAATTGTAGTTCTGAGTTTTGAGTTGACCACTAGATTTTTCTTTTTCAGCACATATGAAGGCTTTTCAATTTGACTGAGTTTCTGCTTGTAAATTATCAAACTTAATCATTATCTTATGTGTCTGTCAATGCCTTCTATTTATAGCCTTGATAATCCTTGATTTGAATTTCCGTCCGTTGGCTATGTTAATGAGGGGAATAATGATTGATTTTATTCTTGATTCCCCCTTAATTATATCCTCCTTGATTTCAGTGATCGGATTTTTCTTCAAACGTTTATCAGAATATCCGTCCTTGATTGATCCTCAATTGATTGTGCATTTAATGCTTGATCCTCTGAATCTTCGTCATATTTCAAAATCTGATCAAGTAAAGTTTACTTGGCCGTTCCCTGAATGATTAAGTAATCTTTCTGACTTTGCCAGTTAGATCTTCCTTCACTGCTTTGTCATTACTCAACCGATAGTCAATTCACTTTGCCGATTCACTGTTTCCTTCATTCTTTTCAGTTTAGGAGAATCTTTGTACTTCAATGATCCTTGATTTGTGTGAGATCAGTGTACACCATATTTAAACATTAAGTTTCTTCACTTGGAATGTAGCTTAGACTTATCCAAGGTCATCACAGACTTCCTTGGTTATAAGTCAGACCATATGTCTTCATGCTTCTCTGCTGGTACTTGACTGCTTCACTCTGCCGCATATCTGTTCTTACTTAGCCATCCTACCAACTAGTACAATACTTGTCTGACTCAACTTATACAACATGTCAGACTCTAAGTAAAGACTTATACAGAGAATTCTAACTTATTTCAGGCTTGCTATAACAGCTAGTATGGCTATCATCAAAACATAATAAAATGTTCCTAACATGTTCAAGAGTTGAAGTACCTTTCTTCTGAACAGGTAAACTGAGTAATCCTAGGAGACAATTGCTTAATCCGTGGGTACATGCCGGAGCAAATTTGTCTGAAGGACAGAGTTCATCTCACCTCAGTCTTTTTATCCTTAATGTTTGATTTTCATTTCGTTTTTCCATTCTTGTAATTGTACTTTGTTCAGATTAATAAACAAATTGTTTGTATTCTTTATGTTGTTTATTTTATTTTGCATACGATACTACGGGGATAACAATCTTAAGACTAATTTTTTCAGAGCTTCCTTATGCTCTGAAATGTATCTGTATGCGAATAAAAATAAATATTCACTTCGTATTCTGAACAAATTTTTTTTTATTTTCTAATCGAACTGAATATCATTTTTTGATATTCAGTAAGCTTCTTCATCTTTTTTGGTCTTGTTGAAAACGAACCTGAATCTGATTGTTTATCTTCTACGCAGAAATGACTACTATTAATGATGCGTCATTGACACCCACTAATGATGCGGAGTGGAAGCTGAATGCAATTGTGCCGGTTATGATACAGTCTACTATTTTTGTGGCTGGTTCATCTCATGGAGAGAAACCAGAGAAGTTTAACGGGCCGAATTTCAAGCGCTGGTAGCGAAAGATGCTGTTCTACCTGACTACGCTTGTCTGGGCCAGGATGCTCACTGAAGAGCAACCAGTTGTGCCTCCAAAGAACATTGAACACAGAGCTCTGCTTGCTCTTGAGAGTTGGAAGCATAGTGGTTTTTTGTGTAGAAATTACATACTGAACTTTTTAGACAATACTTTGTATGGTGTCTATTGTATGTTTGAGTCTGCTAAAGCATTGTGGCTTGCCTTATAGAAAAAATATAAAACTGAGGATGCAGGTGCTAGAAATTTATAGTAGGTAAATTTCTGGACTATAAGATGGTCGATTCCAAAACTGTTATATATTAAACAGGTTGAGGAATTACAAATCATTATATCCGAAATTCTGGAATAGGGTATGATAATAAGTGAAAATTTTCAAGTAGCCTGTGTGATTGAGAAACTACCTTCGTCATGGAAGGAGTATAAAAGTTATCTCAAACACAAGCGAAAGCAGATGTCTATGGATGATCTGATTGTCCAACTTTGTATAGAGGAGGAAAATAGAGTATCCGAAAAGAAACTTTCTGTGCAGGTTGGGCAGGCCAAAGGTCATGTTGTTGAGGTCAAGAATCAGAAGAGGAAGAAAACATGACAATCTTCCAAGAAAACTGGTGAATCTTCTAAGAAACCACAAACTGCGCACAAGTTTAATGGTGAATGCCGCAACGGTGGCAAGTTTAGGCACCGTGCAAGTGAGTTCCTTGGAAAGAAGACATTTCATCCAATGGCACATATGGTTGAAACTGATGGTGATGATGACATGCTATGCGTTGTTGTGACAGAATGCAATGCTATGGGGAATCCAAGATAGTGGTTTATAGACACTGAGGGTTCAAGATGATGGTGGTGCTGACATGTTTTGTGCTGGTTTCAAGATGATGTTTGGTTCTGATAAGGTCATTCTGACTAAGAATGATGTCTTTGTCGATAGAGGCTATCTCATTGAGGGTATGTTTAAGTTGAATGTAATGGCCATTATGCCTAAGACTGTTGTGCCCGATGAGGCTAATAAAATTACAACTACTTCTTCTTACTTGCTTGAGTCTTCTTGTTTATGGCATAATCGATTAGCACATGTTAATAATAAATCAATTCGTAGAAAGATGAATTTAGATTTATTACCTAATATTTCAAAAAATATTTATTACCTAATTTAAAGTTTAATCAAACTGAAAATTGCCAAATATGTGTCGAAACTAAAATGACTAAGGCACCATTTCCTTCGGTGGAAAGAAACACAGAACCGTTAGATTTAATTCATACAGATTTGTGTGATTTAAAATTTGTTCAATCGAGTGGCGGTAAAAAATATTTTGTAACATTTATCGATGATTGTACACGATACGTATGTCTGCTAAGTAGCAAAGATGAGACAATAAAGCTTTTAAAAACTATAAGAATGAAGTCGAAAATCAACTTAGCAAACGAATCAAAAAGGTTCGTAGTGATCGAGGTGGTGAATATGATGCACCGTTTAATGAAATATGCTTACAATCTGGCATTATTCATCAAGCTACCTTTCCATATACACCTCAATCAAATGGTATTGTTAAACGCAAGAACCGTACTCTAAAAGAGATGATGAATCCTATGTTGGTAAGTTCAGGTTTACCTCAGAACTTGTGGGGGGTGGCCATCCTATCAGCAAATGTCATTCTTAATAGAATTCCATCAACAAAGATGGATAAGACCCCATATGAGTTGTGGAATGACCATAAGCCGAGATACAAATACTTGAAAGTGTGGGGGTGTTTAGCAAAGGTAGAAGTGCCTAAACCTAAAAAAATAAATATTGGGTCTAAAATGATAGATTGTATATTTATAGGATATGCAAATAACAATAGTGCATATAGATTTCTAGTGCATAAATCTTACATCCCTGATGTACATGTGAATGTTGTCATGGAGTCAAGAAACGTTGTGTTTTTCGAGGAAGTCTTTCCAAACAAAGACAGAAACAAAGAAGACACGAGTACAAATAAGCAGACGCATGAATCCACAGAGGATACCACTCTCAAAAATGAGGAAATAAAACCTTGTCGAAGAAAAAGGGCTAGGACTTCCACGGCATTTGTTCCGGATTTTCTCACCTATATGGTAGAAAATGATCCAAGAACATATGGTGAGGCTATGTCAAATCCAGAAGCGCCTTTCTGGAAAGAAGCAATCAAAAGTGAAATAGACTCCAATATGAAAAATCATACTCGGGAATTCGTTAATATCCCACCAGGGCATAAAGCACTCAGTTGTAAGTGGATTTTTAAGAAAAAACTTAAAGAGAATGGATCTATTGATAAATATAAGGCAATATTGGTAGCCAAAGGTTATCGAAAAAAAGATGGTCTTGATTTTTTCGATACATATTCACCGGTAACTAGAATCACTTTGATAAGGGTTCTTATTGCGTTGTAAAGATATTTGATAAGTCCACCATATGTGGTTATTCTTGGATCGTATTGGCCTACTTTGATGCCTATTATATGATTTATGTATGATAAACTGCCTCTTTTGGAGTAGATTACTCCTGTGGATTTGATATTTTGCAGATATGGTGAATCCGAGCAGAAAAGGCATTGAACAGAGGAAAAGATGGCAAGTTTCATGAAGGCATGAAGAATCACACCCAGGTGTGAAAGAATGGAACATGGTGTGAAAAAATGCGGAAACTATTCAGATTTTGCTGGCCAACAAAATGTTCTGATTGGTGGAGAGCTTTCCAAAACGTATCTTATCATGGAAACAGAATGTGTGTGTGTGTGCATAGCTTCTCAATCATTTGTTATAGCCGACCGGCTCAGATTATAGATGCATGACTAATGTCGTTACACCATAGGCTTATACTTCATATTCATCTCCACTATTCGAGGTCAAGTCACGGCTAACTAAGGTCAGGCATGACTTGCATGGTTGTAACGTTAGGCTAGGGACAAGGCTAATCGAAAGGATAAAAGAAATATCAAAAGAGAAATACGAGTGAGTCTAATCAGAACGTCTTACACTTAATTCATAGCTCACCTCCTTTCAACACTGTATCATAAACACGAGTAAGATGCAAAAACGGTTGTCACTAAGATAAACCTCCAAGATCGCTTGCAAAAATAGTCATCACCAAAAACAAGCTCACCAAGAATTCAAGAACACCCATACCAATTTACTTCATCCCATCGCCATGCATTACATTGGAAGTATTAACTCGAAAAATTTCCTCCACATTTCTTGACTCAACGTTATTTCAACACTTTATTCAATTTTTTCCTTTTCGATAGATATTTTTTTTTGTTTTGATTTTTTAATTTTTTCTTTCTTTTTTTGGAGGCCAAACACCAACACTTCGCTACCCCTTCTCATTCATAATGCAAAAGATACACCAACACCATCCATGAATACACATCTCGGCCACCCCACACTTGTGCTAACAAGTGTACTCAAAATAAGATTAAAACTCACTCGTAGGGTGCCAAAGAAATGTAGACCACAAATAAAGGCTAAGGGTTGGTAATTATAGGCTAATCAATGAATGACTAAAGTTCGGGTGGGGGTCTAACCACCTTACAAATGCGCAGAGGGGTTTCTGTGGAAATTATGTACAGGGTTGGCTATCTGGCTCTGGTCGGGTCAAAGAAATGCCAGAACCGTCATCCCTTAATTTTCCAAGATTGACCTTTCTATTTCGCCTCGAAGTTAATGGTATAAGTTCTAGGTAACATATTAATGTCTATGTCATCTATAAGCATTCACTAACTAACCACAACTCATGATAGGGAAGCTATTACGTGCACAAAAATTCCATTTACACAACAAGATGAAGGTTTTACTCACATGCATTCAACTCTTGACTAATAATTAACCAAAGAATATGATGAATCACATAGGATACGCACCATCAAAACCATGAAAATTTTAAAGAATGTCTCAATTTTTACTCAAATAGAGACCAAACACAAGGCATATAACTTATTCGATGATAAATAAAAGCACGTGGTCAAGTGAAGTGAAGCTAAGTCAACCACCCCCCACTTAAAACGACACACCGTCCTCGGTGTTTGAGTGAGAAAGAAAAAAAAGACTTAGCTGAACTGGCATTTGAGCGCAACCATGCAAAGGGACAACCCCCAATGTATCTCCCTGTGCAATCACAACAAAGAAACCAAGAATCCACTACGACGAAAGGCCTAAACCTTAATCTTAGGTAAGCACAAGTATGGAGATGTATAAAGCATATAAAATAATAATTATCACAAGGCATGCAACGGAATTCAAGATGCATGGTCAACATCACACTCTAAAAAACAAACCTAAAAACCTAAGAAAAAAAGGGTGGGTTGCCTCCCATAAGCGCTTTTGTTTATTGTCGTTAGCTCGACTTATTAAGAAACTAAAAGAAAAACAAAGAAACACGAGTGAAAAGAAAAAAAACATACTACCTGAAACATTCTAAGTTTAAAGTCCTTAGTTCGACTTTCTACCCCTAATTATGCTAAGGATAGTTATACCAAAGGAGAGCAAAACGTTGCTTCTCCCTACACAAATCATAAGAATTGAGCACCCCCTCAAAATATGAAAAGAAAAGCAAGAGGCTCAATCCGCACCACCAAGATTGGTTCAAGGAATTCATCGTGCAACACAACGAATTCACTTTCCCCGAAACAGAGCATATGCCAATTAGGAGTGATTCAAGCACCACATAATAATAAGATGGCTCAACAAGAGCATTCAAGGACTCAAAAGGACTCACCTCTACATGTGTATTAACAGGGCTCACTAAAGAAGGAATTGATAATTCAATAGGGGCAGTATTCATACCTTCTTAATGGCATTCCTCGTGAGTGATTACCTCAGGGAGAGACAATGGAGATTGAAAACCTTCTACTTCTTTAAAGCTCCCCTGAAGCCTCCTCTTCTCAACCAACTGCCCTACCCGGCTTGCCAGATCAACCACCTCAGATTCCAAGCAGTGCTGGGAATCTTTCAGTTCCTTTAGATCTCGTCTAAACCCTTGTTGAAACTCTTTTAGCTCTTGGTTAGACTTTTTAAGATCATGGTTAGACCTTTTAAGGTCTTGACAAAGTTTCTATAACAAAATCTCAGTTGTGCTCTTCGACGGTGGAGTGACATGTGGCAGCTGTGAGTATTGTGGATAGGCATCAGGGTGCTGGAACTGAGAGCTTGGAGGACTGTCCCAATCATTGTTGTAGGGTGTTGTGTATGGGTTGAACTGATAATATGGTTTTGTTCCAAAACTCATACCACCAAAATTAAATCCTTCAAATGAGTGGGGGAAGTAGCCACCTTGGCTATAAGGATCCATACTCTGCAATTCAGGGGAAAAAAACAAGAACACAATCAAGGTATCGAGCCACTACCACTACTGAAGTAGGTGGTGTGGCTCCTCAACAAACCATTAAAAAAAAATTTAAAAAAAAAACTAAATACCTAATCCTAGATACTCCAGTGATTTACTGATATTGACTGATTCCCCAGCAACGGCGCCAGAAAACTTGATGGCCAAATTATAGCAAACCAACTTTAACCGGCAGAGTACCGGGTCGGTTGTACTACAACGGCGAGCAAGGTCGTATCCCACGAGGAATCAGTTAAGTATCGAATCACGCCATTCGATTTAGGCTCACAAATATGGGTGAAGCAATCTATAACTAGAAAAATAAAAATGCTACCTTTAAAATGTATGATAAAAAGGAATAGCTAAACTATGATGAGGAACACTATTGTTAACACCTTACCGAATCACTTAGGATGAGCCTTAACCTACCAACCAACCAATAGCTTCTAATGAATGTGTCGTGAGTGCAATCTCCTAAACTGGTCCCTAGGCGCTAATACCACAACCTAATTACCCTATATTCGGTTCAACAGTCCCCTCTATGGGATTTAATTGACCTAATATGATGAAGAACAATGAGATGCTCCGCATCCACCGAGTTCAGGGCTTAGCTAGAAAAACCTTACCAAGGAACAGGCTGTGAGAAACTCGACTAGTTCGTGTATGGCAATCCAAAAATTCTAGTTCGCACACTCCCTCGCAAAATTCATTTATAAAGTTCATGTGTAAAATCATGAATCAAGTGATCGGTTTAATTCAAGCATTAAGATCAAATTTTAGGACACAACAACTCAAGATTTAATTTTTAAGCCCTACTCATCCCTAGATCATCATTTAGACATCAATTTCGTTATTCCATCACATAATCTAGCTATTATAAATCTAGCTACGCATAATAACAAGAACGAAACAAGAAATCATAATTAATTGGGAAGAAAACATGATAAAAGATAAGAACAATAAATTACCAATAACGTAGAAGCAATCCACCCATTGGTTTGTCAATCCAAAGTGAAGAAATCGTAAAAAGAAACTAATAATCGTAGCAATGTGATGTAAGAAATTTAACCTAAATCTATAGTTTTGGAGGAGGAAAAATCTAAAAAGCTGAAAAGAAAATTATTGTATGAAGTTGTGGTGAAAATTTGACCTAATTTGGCTTTTATATAGGCCAAATTTGACCCAAAATGGTGGAAAACTCGGAAATTCGCGACTGCTGACGTCATCCAGCGCATTGCTGACGTTATCAGCGCAGCCAGCCAAGCATGTCTCCAGTAATTTTTTGTTTGCATGTAGAACTCCGATTTGTGTGATTTAAGTTGCGTGGGAAAGCTTATTCAATCCCATACAACTTTGATGAAGACAATGTTTCTAGAAAATGCCTCTAAGGTAGCTCCAAATGCAGATTAAGTGACAGAAACATGAAAACATCAACGATGCTTGATCCGTTTCAACTCTTTAACTTCGGGCATGTTTTTAAAGAGTGAAAAACAGTCTCCATCACACCCTAGGTGTGATACTTGTTGGTTTTTTCTTATTCTTTTCTTTTTTCCCGAACGTCTGAACTTGAATCTCACGCCATATCTTTATACCAACTTCGTTTTGGACGATTTTCGTACCGTTGTAATACTCGTCACACTGTCCATCACGCCACACATATAACAAACAAAAACAAGAAAACCCAAGCGTGACAAATGCCAATAAAACGCATACATTCACCAATAATATGGAGATTTCGGACGTAAACGCCATATCGTCTCGTGATTCAACTAGTGGTGAAATGTGCTATAAAAACACTTAACTACCCCAAAAATCACATCGAATAAGATACAAATGGAGGGTAAAATGCACACAAAATTATAGCAAAGTTGACTCTCATCAATGATATGCTTGGGGATTACATGCATAAAGTCCAAAATTTAAGGGAATTTGATTTTTAGAGATTGTCTTAATATAATTTAATTATGCAAACTTATTTTATGATGTAATTATCCCTTAATTAATCCCCAAAAAGCGTGTAATGGGAGAAGAACGCATTATACATCAGAATAGTCGACTCTTCCTCCTCTTTTCATCATCATCATCTCCCATCCCCAAGAACTAAGGTTTTAGATTCAAGAACGAGGATTTTTCATGGATTCAATTGTTTTATAAAATATATTGACGGGTTTATTTTCTCTCTCCCTTCTCTTTTTCCTATTTTATGTATTTTTTCTCGTCATGATACGAATTCTATGATTGTTTCTTCGAATCTTGATATGTTACGAGAGTAAATATTAGTTTCTTGGATTAGGAAAAGCCCGGCGATGATTATATAGTTTTAAAGATACAACCTTTTCATTGATAAAAGATTTTTGTCATGTTTATGAATATGATCTTGTATGCGTATTCATGTATTTTTCTGGAAATAATATCTCGAAGGAGTGAAGGACCGTAGGATTGAATGAGAAACTTCATTCGATTAATTGATGACAGAAAAAGTATTAATTAACCGATAACCTAGTAACCATGATCGAACCTTTAGGGATTTCTTGAATGAAAATTTGGTTAAACCTAAAGTGGCCCTTAATTTTGGTAATTCAATGGATCAAATTTTATTCATCATTGTAGGAAACTAAATGCGGGATAAAACTAGGTACAATCTCGATAATAGTTCGAAAGAATGTTTGCGTGTAATATTTGATAATTGGCCTTCATAAATGGAAGATTCATATTGATAGAAGGATTGTTGAAATTATATGTAGACAACGCCGTGGTGGATCCGAAATCCTAGAAATGCCTTTAAATCTTGAATTCTACTAAAATTTTGAAGTTCTTGGTTATTAATTATATTTTCTTTATTTTCTTTAATTTTAGGATTTTTAGATAACAACCTCCAAGAATTTTATTTGTCTACCTAATAAAAATCAGGAATTGTTTGGTGATTGACTACAAGTCCCTGTGGGATCGACATCCTAAGTACTACTCGATAAGCCGTGCGCTTGAGGTAGCATTTAGTGATTATATATTGAAAATCACACATCAAGTTTTTTGGCTCCGTTGCTGGGGACTTGAGTGCCAACATCGAGCCAGTTGTTAAATTTTTTAGACTAGACTTTCTAACCTTAGCAAGCTGCACCTTGCTACGGTGAGACCTTTTTGCTTTTAATTTTCTTTTTCTTGTGCAGAATGTAGAAGTGCAGTGATTGATGGATTCATTATTCTCTGGATTCGATGATTATGAGCAATCGACTAATGCGAGGATGTATGGATATGGGTTTAATCAGCTTCATGTGACATGTTCGTATTGTTGTGGATACCATTGTGAAGCTCAGTGAAATGGAGGTTATTCATCCCACCAATGGAATACTTATGACAATTATGGTGCGAGTTATGAGAATCAATTATAATATAGTCACAACTATGCACCAACATACAATGGTGGGAGGAGTAACTATCCTTATTCTCCGTGGGGTCAAGGTCAAAGAAATTGGCAACAACAAGTGTTCTCTTACTCAGAGCCCAAGTCTAACATTGAAATTTTGTTAGGGAAATCTATAGGGAGCAGAGAGAAATTATCTAGAGAAATTGCACACCTATTGTGTCCTGCTCCAGAAAAAAGGGAACTAACTTTGGGAGAATTAGTTGCACATAATCGCCATGTTCTTGAAGATGAAAGGGAAACGGAGATGATGGCGATTCAAGAGCAGGAGGCCAAACTTGAAAGTCGTGGGGATGAAAACTGTGATCCATATGAGATCCCACATTGTCATGATGTAAATGTTTTCGGTGATGATTTCTCGAAGACCGCTGAGTGTTTAGGCCTCCGAATTAACCAGAGTGAAGCCACATGGAAATTCGAACCATCTTCACAAGATAACGGTGCAATAATTCCAGATTCAACATTGATGAGCCAAGAAAAAGATGAAAATGGAGGTAACAATATTGTTCTTGATTCTAATTCATTTCATAATGTTAGTTATCCGTCATCGAATAGCGATATTGAATTCATTAATGTTGAGCATATCGAGTATATAGATGTTGCACCTCTAATAGTCTATAATTCTCTTAGATTTGTCATGAGCATTGATAAAGAGACTAATAAATTGTTAAGTGGCACTTCATTCCTTAAAGCTAAAATGATTAATCGCTTTTTAAGAAGACGTGATTATAGGCTCCCAATGCTATATCTGAAAATCCTTGTTAATATCCTTGATATGTGGAAAAAATTGCAATGGGATGCCCTTCTTTGGTTTAGTCCTCCTTGAAAATGGTGTTTACAGATAGTCCAACTGAAGACTATAAATTCAAAATGTGTTTTTATTTTATTTTTTTTCTTGTTTAATGAATAAATAAAAAGATAGTTTTCTTCTCGGTGCATTGGTCTTGGTTTGTTTTGTCTTGTGTCTTCTTGGTTTTTTGTGTCGGTTTTTGTAGCCAGGTAACTTGCATAAGAGGAACTTGCGGATTTTGAGGCCATGGAGTTGAATATTTAGCATGGAGAAAGGCACGATCGAGGTGAAAGGAAATTTCGAGGTGTGATTTGAGACCATCTTAAAAAGCGAAACGGAGAGGCAAATTTTTTTTTTTTGCAGGAACTTTGATTTCTCTAAAAAAAAAAATTGGTGCACAAAAAACGAGTGAATCACACCTAGGGTGTGATTTTTTTTTCACACCCTGTGATACACCTGTCCAAAAAAAAGGGGGGGCCCATAAATGACGTGGGTTTCACACCCTGTGATCCTCACGTCTCCAAAAAAAAAATTAAATTCTTTTTAACCTTTTCCCTCTTCCTCACCTTTCACTACAACTTTCATTCACATGGACCACCATCTCCTACCACCACCTTACACATCTCCGGCCAACCACCACTCCGGTCACCGGAAAACAACCACCACTGCTTGCCGAAGTCCGGCGAATGACCATCATTAACACAGATTCTTCGAGAGCAGAACGACGTGTCTGCCCCTGATTGCTCATGCTCCCTCATCAATCTACGTGACCTTCCGGCGTCATGATTCGGTGAGTTTCTTTCTTACCCTCACTTTCTTTTCATTTATTTACATTGGGGACAATGTAACATTTACGTGTGGGGGAGGGTCACTTGTGTGGTTTCCTTGGCTAATATTCGAGTCTTATGTCTTAGGGTCAATAAAAAATAAAAAAATAAATTTAGTGGTCAATATAAATCTTCGAGTCTTAGTTAGTGTTAGTCGAGTCAGTTTGTGTCATTTTGTCTTGATGGTTTTGGTGATCACACATAGCTACTTTAGATGAGATTTGCAATGCATGAAAATTGATATGGTTTGTTCTGACAAGAGAAATGAATGACATGAAGTGAAAATTCCTTTTTAGAATGTCATGTTTAAAAGTGTCATATTTTCTTTAGGAAACAATATAGTCCGAGTGAATAGACAATATTGGCCCTGTGAGATACTGTTCCGGCCATATGACTCACCACTTCAGTCTCACCCTAAATTTGTGCGTATTTTCTCTTCCTTGGATTTGTTCCTTTAGAACTTGTGTTGAGTCTTGTTGATGTTACTTTGGTATGTGCAAACACGTAGAAGTGATTGAGCCATTTGTTTCTACCTTCCGCCACCCTATGTATCTTATACCTTTTGAGTCTTGATCTTTATTACACCCTTTTTACCTTACTTCCACTACACCATACATTAAACAACCCCAAAAATAGGTAGCCCAATTCCTTTTGCCCAACCTTAGAACTAATTGAGGCATGTAACTATTAAATTTCTTGTACGTAGTATGCAATGATCGAGCTTGGGGGAAATGCATATTGGTACTATCTGTTTGTTTCTTATTTTGAAAAAAAAAGGGAAAAGGAAGAAAAAAGAAAAAATGGAAAAAAAAATGTGAAAAAAGGAGGAAAAAAGAACGAAAAAGTAATTGAAAAAAAAAGAGTCAATAAAGGCGGCAATCTCAAAAATAACCTCCTAAATCTAGTTTGTTTTACTTATTAGGAATAAAGAGGGAGTTGTATCATTATTCTCCCAAAGTAGAAAAATTATCCTTTGTATTTTCTTTGGTTTGGAAATAAAGCATTGGACCCCCTTGCACTTGTATGATGTTGAAGTTTGTTAGTCATGTGTTCCGCTAGTTCCAATGGTTTTTCCATCTCTTATACCTTTTCCTACACCTATCATTTTCTTTTTCTTACTTGGGCTATCCTCACTTACCATTTTTTTCTCCAAAGACCTTATGATTTATGTGTTTCACAATGCCTTGGTGATTGATATGAGACGATATACAAGCATATAGTAGGGAATTTCAATGGAATGAGCTTGAGAGTTTAGCCACCTCACAAATAGTGAGCGTTGAGTGATTTATCCCGTGAGGGTCTATTTGCATGGTCTATGTTGTTTCCCATTGAAAATTTTTGTTCACTTTTGCTCATGATACGATAAAAATGATTAGTTAGTCCATATCTTGTGTTTTGAATAACGGGATAAAATTTTATTAATACTTGTGTGTTGTGCATCTTTGTCTAATGCTATGTCATACTACAAGAAAATATGTTTTTTATAAGGGGAATTTAATAAGGGGTCAAAATTTGGTTATTAAAAGTACCTTTTAATAAGGGTTAAAACAATCTTATGAAAATGATGCAAATTTGACGAGGAACCCTTAATTCCCGTTATTGTTAATCACTTATCCCCTTATTATAATACACCTAAAATATTCCCCTTATTAATACGTAAATATCAATAAAATATTATTTTGAAATAATATAAAGATAAAACATTAAAAAAATTATGTTTTGCAAAAAAAAAAAAAAACCATTTTCAGAATTATTTAGAAACACAGACTTTCCTGGGAAAAAGATACCCAAATTTTTTTGATGATAAAATACCAATATTTTAGGCGCCGAAAATCCCTCCCAGTAATTTCATTTGTAGACATAAATAAATAGATGTAATGATAGGGGCACAACCGGTGTGTTACGACAAGTGACACAACGGTTATCTATATCGTTGATGGTAATGAGTCTAAATAAATAATAATATAACCTCATCATAATCAACCGTACAAATGACATTTGTGTAACACGTTGTTACATAACAATTGTTCCCGTATAATTATCGATAATTATCAATAAGGATTTTCATTTAAAAAAAAAAATCTTAATGGACATTAAAAATTGCCAAATTGTAGGCGGGGTAATCTCCCACAAAAAAAAACTCCCACCAAAGTTAATCCCAAATTCCCCTTATTTTTCCATGAGTCTACGATTTTTCCATCTAAAATAACTTTCTGTACGCTTAACTGAGACCTTAGGGCAGATTTTGCAGTCACGGTGAGCTTGCTGTTGGTGATTTGAGCCGGTAACTTCCTCCCTCTTCTCTATTCGTCTCTCCATATGCAGTATTTTGCTGGTGAATCGTAACCTTTTGCACATGTTCTGATTAGGTATAACTGGGCTGAATTAGTTGTGAGAATGTTAGTGAAGTTTCTATCTTAGAATAAGGATTAGTACTAGTCTTTCTTTAAGTAGAAGCATGATGTCGTAGCTTTCCATGGACAAATGAGGTGTATGTTTATCCCTAATTCCTCTGTTTCTATGTCAGTTGAATGCAGTCTTTTATTTTCTTGGCATCATGAAATGATAGTATGGTATATTGGCAATTAACCCGAGCATCATATGTCTTTTTTAATAAGTTGAACCAAGACTATTGGAACAAACACTGTGAATAATGCTTGACATACATTTTCAAGTTTTAGATCCAGGCATTGGTTAATAAGGTGAATAGACTCTAGCTTTCATTATAGGGTTAAGATGAGGGGTGAGGTGCTTTAGTTTATGTTTTCGACGAGATGTATTCTTTCAAAATCGACATATCTGTGTTTTACTTACAATTTTCTCTATGTTTTTCTTTGTCCGGTTCAGATGCCTCTGCTTTCAATTATTTATTGCATCTGTTTTGCTAAATTGTGCAAAAAGTTAAAGAGAAACATGTATCATCAAAAAGTTTGAATCTTGATATCTTGGGTTTCTTGAATTAGAAATCTGTTTCAAGTTCATTGGTTGCTCTATCTGGTTAAGCCTGAAGACCTACACTGTACTATAAGTGATCTGATCAGAAGTTGAGTTGGTAAACCAAATCGAAAAACTCGAGCAGAATCTGTTTGCTCACCCATTGGAAAAGTCCCAAGATGAACATCAACTTAAAAGCTTTCAGAGAAAAGTCAAGTAAACCACGAAATCCAAAGAATTAAAAGCGAAGATCACGAATCCCACTTCAAAAGTTCCGTGATGAATCGAAAAACCGTTCTCGGGTTACGAAAATGCTCGGTCATATCGATAGTGATGGTGTGGTTCAGTTGTAAGGACAATAGTTGTTTTCTTGAGTTTAGATTATATGATGTTCTTTATTTAGATAGCAATCATACCATTAGTTTTATAATGCTTCAATGTCAATCAGGGGATGCTAACGGTAGGTTATGGTGTTTTCCTATGTGAGCAATCTTTGTACTGTTTGGCGATTTTCTTGCATAATCGTTCATATTTTGGATGATGATTTCATGGCTTTTTATGTCCTATGACTATTCATCATCTGATGCTCAGTTGTTGTAAATGCTAAGTTCTTGTCTTGGTTTGAGCTTTGTTCTTGTTCTGTTGTATATGTTGAGTCATTGACTTGGTATGAGCTTGGCTTTTGTTTTCGTTCTGTTAGTCGAATTATGATTCATTTTACCCCCAGAAAAAAGGAAGCCTGAATCTGCTCGCATCAAATGAAGTATCCTGATACGCCCGTAAGTCCTTGATAATTTCTGCATCAAGTAAGATTTTTTTTTGTACTTAAGTTGCTTAATGTGTAATATTTTTGGATTCCCAATTGCAGGTGATTGTGGAAAGGGCTACAAGAACTGATATTCCTGACATTGACAAAAAGAAGTAAGTTGCAATTCAGGACGTTTCATTTCTTATATGCGCTTACTTTTTCTGCTATTATATATTGCTTGCTGCTATATTAAGAATTTCCCTTCCTTTATCTTGGACAAGTGATAATAGAATGACATATCAGGTTGAAGTTGAACGTATCCTGTTTTTTTGTTACTGAACATGGTTTAATAATGTATCTTGCATACAGTATTGCAACTATGTCACCCATAAAACTTGTCTGTTAGTTTTGAAGGGGGATGTATTTGAAGAGATGCATGTAATTAAGAGAGATGATAGTAATGAAGAATACATTACGTATCGATTTTGATTTTACTTTGAACCATTTGTCTTAGGTTACATGAACCATTTGTCTTCGGTTTTGGTTAAATGAACCGTTTATCTTTGGTTACATGAATCATTTGTCTTTCGGTTTCGATTGTACTATGAATAATTTACCCTTTGGTTTCACTTGTGTGAATCATGCCTCTTGAATTGCATTGAGCTTTTTGTTTGGTGAGTAAAATTAGAAGAGTGAAGATTACTGCATTCAAATTCAATGCATAAAGCCGTTTTGTTAGTAAAGTTAATCAATAAAAGATAAAATTATGTCCAAAGAATCATTATCAAAAGGTTTATATTGCCCTACACAGAAGGTTTATATTGTATTGAGATAATAGTATAACACTTTTAATGAATTCTAATTCACCAAAATCCACAAATCCAAAAATAAATTTGAAAAAAAGAATCCTAATATAATGGTTGGAAAAAGAATCATTTCAAGGAAGAAATTCTTTTTTTTACCTGCCCTTCCTATGTCTAATGTACACAACTCCATCCAACATGATTAAAATTTACAAATCTTATTTAAGAATCATTATCAGAATCATTATTTCTTGACATGAAGTTAGCAGGCAGCTTTGGGAACCTAACAGAAGGCCTGTTTTGTGGTGATCCTGGCGGCGAAGATGACGACGACGACGGTCCTCCCGGGTTACTATTAATAGATGGAGGTTTCCTCTTCTGTAGGTTTCTTGTAATATCAATACAAGAATGATCAACCATTCTAAGAAAATCCTTAATACAATGGTGGATAAAGTATAGCTCCCTTATATTCATTGTGATTTTAGCTCCTTTACTCGGGTATAATCTATTGTATTTGCTGTGTGTTTTTCCTACATAGCTTGATGACTTGATTGTTCTTTTTAGGAACAATTTTATATAATCTATGTGGTTCTTTTAACTTCTCTGTTGATGTAATGTACTAGAACTTTTTTCTTTTTGTATGATCACTCCAATTGTTGTTATAATACCCTCTAATTGTCTTAAATCTTGTGTTAACAGATGAACTCTATGATTGCAAAAAATAAAAATAGCATCACCCAAAAGCCTGTTTCTTTAATAGCACCCGGTTAGCTGGCAAAGGACCGTGGGTATGGAAAAAAGACCTCAAACGTTGCATATGGAAGTAAAAGGATAGCAATTATAGAGGAAAAGACTAATGACTTTTGCAATCATGGAACAACTGGTAAAGTGCTAAATTTATGTATACTTTGGAATTTATTGTACATTGATAATATCGTAACAAGTATTTTTTTTTTCTTTCTTTAGGTGGAAATCTTGTTCACAATCTTTTTCTCCATTTTGGTGAAGCTAAATGGGAAGAGAGAAACATAGCCGAAGAAATTTCATTTTTGGATCTCTTGACCATGTGTAAAAGGTTCATTGACATTTATTCCGTTGGTTTAAAAATTACAGACGGGGATGGTAGGCCGTTGAGAAATGACAAAGATGTTCTTGGTATGTTGAAAGAACATGAAGATGTGGAGAATATATCAGTTTATTTAGATGTTTATGAATCTTTGCAACCATTGCTCTTCAAATTACCCGAGGACAATCCATCATTTGGTAGACCTTTTTTTGGAGTTCCTTAAAATGGTTTTTGTTTAATATTCTTAATCACTTCTTTATTTTTTGTCACATATTTACAGTTTCAGTCCCAAGAGATTCACAAGTGAGAGACGTGATCATGGAAGATAGTAACGGTTGTGAAACAATTCATCACAATACATAAACAAATGTTGAAGGTATGTATATTATACTTAAGATATATAATATTATGTATATCCTGTTGTGTTTTGATTGAAACGTTGATTCAATATTCTAGTATTCAATATATTTCTTAGATTCAACAAGAAAAGTGAGAAAAGTTAGAGGAACGAACAAGAACAAAAAAAGTTGCCATTTTGAAAAGTGGAGAAAAACTTTCAATTCAGTTTCACAACAATCGTGGAGTAGGACCAAATCACACATATTGGTCTAGGCACTTGGGGAAAATTGTGCGAAACAAAAATATTTTCCCTGTACAAGTGCTTACATGGAAGCAAATCACTGAGAAGTACAAGAACCACATGTGGGCTACAGTAAAGGTATGTGAAACACATTTGCTCTAACTCCAAACTCTTTGTACATGTCTACCCATTTAGATGCGATTCCTTTTAATGTTGGTTTTGTACATTTATTAATGGTTTATATCATTTTTTTTGTAGGAACACTTTTCCAATCTTTATATGGAACAATATCGTGAACATACTTTAGAGCATATGGGCACATTGTGGAGTGCATGGAGGTCGACCTTGAATGCTACGTATGTGAAATCATGCAAAACTAAAATACTTGTGTTGAAAAATGTTCCTCCGAGGATGAATGTTGAAGATTGGGAGTGGCTTGTCACTAAGAAATTTTTATGTGAAGACTTTAAGGTATGTTAAGACTAGTCAAAAACAAAAAATAAACATAACATTTACATTCTATATGTGAAATCGCACTCTAAGTTGAATATTTTTATGTTTGTTTATCAATAACATAAGAAAAAAGTTCTCGAAATTCTGATAATCGGGACAAACAAGTGATGCCTCATCGAACCGGAAGCCAGCCGCATAGACAAATCATATATGAGATGGTATAAATTCAATAATTCTCAATGTTTTGTATTTATTTTGTTTTTTAAATTATATACATTTTTCACTTGACATTTTTGTAAATCTTTTAGGAAGGTGCAATAAATACCACACCTAGTATTGCACAAATCTTTCTTGCAACTAGATAGAAAAATGGAAAGTTTGTTGAACCAAAAGAGCAAGAAAAATATGTAAGTCTTAGTATTTGACATTTATGCATACATTCGTTATTATATTATTTTTATTTGACATATAGTTTCCGTCCTTTGTAGGATGAGATTGCCAAGACTGTTCAAGCTGATGCGTCACTCTCACATATTGAGGTTGTTGAAACTTGCTTTGGTCCACAAAATCACAGCCATATATTTGGTTTTGGAGGTGGGATGAAAAAGAAGCATTTTAACGATCCTCAGGCTGCACAAATTAAAGAACTTAAGGCTAAGATAAATGGGAAAGAAGAAGAAAATAATGACCTTATGAGACGTTTTGAGGAATTCGAAAGCAGGTTGACCAGTGTGTGGTGGTGACCTTATTTAGCTCTCTTACTCAGGTATATTCATTGTGATTTTAGCTCCCTTACTCAGGTATATGCATTCTGCTTTCTTTGACTTGATCTGCTCATTTTAGCTTGTTTTAAGGAACACTTGTGTTAGTTTTAAGGAACATTGTTTCTTGACATTTATTGCCACCCTGTTTCTGATCCTTTGATATAGAATGGACATCCCCAGCAGCTCCTACATTTGTTACTAGCACAAAGTTGAAGTATGAATGTCCATTCATTACAAATCTAATACCTCCCTTCTTTATACATGGTACACTGTCACATTCCAACACAAAAAAAACATCTTAATAAACCAACTTATATTATATATATATATATATTAAAACTTATAAAACTACTGATGAATTATTTGTTGAAAGTTTGGTTGATTAAGATAGCAATAATGTGTTCTTAACTATTTAATCATATTTTAAATGCAGGCTTTTGTATTGTTTTGAGGATTTTTGAAGACTTTTGTAGTAGGATCGGTAACTCATCATATCCTACAAGGATTGTAGTATGTAGGCATATTTTGGTTCTTATTTTGGAGTAACGAACAAAGATGTATGTTACTCAAAAACGTGATATTAGGAAATTATGTAATTATGTATCTACATGTAGTTTTGCTTTTGGAACAAAGTCTTTTTTGTATATTTTGATAATATAATGTTCTTACATGTGGATGTAGGTTATATTTATGTGATTCATTAAGGTTATATTGAATAACAATGTCTGCTTTGTAAGACCAGTCCCTTTTAAGGCTAAAGAATATGAAAGAAAGCGGAAGACAGACTAATTTGCCTCGTATTCGATGGCTGTATGTAGCCATCCAAGATTAGGGTCCCACCTTCTATTCTCCACCCGTCTGCGGAGGGTTTATGTATCCGTCTCCGCGGAGATCTCCAGATCGTAAGATATTCTTTCTCGTCTTCGCGAGTATATTTCCGTCTGGGATGAATGGCTCAGCCCACATGCATCATTTGATGAAAGCACTCCAGTCGCCTCCGATGATTGGTTTGTCAACCACACTTCCCTCCCTCAAAATAATGCTCCTCACCAACTTGGGTTGGGGCAATGAGTAGTTTGCTCCAGGGCCCCACCCCCTCGAAAGCAGGAGGCCGACCGAGATGGAGCTGGGAGCAAACCTATACTTTCCTGGGGCTTGCCTCAACATCTAAAATCTAAATAAATCAAATAAAGGGCAGGCACCGAAAAGGAAGCAGCCCAGCCTCTTCAAGAAAGCTTTGCTTGGTAGGCGCTGCCTACTCACTCGGGCAATGCTCTGAACACGAAAGTGTGAAGTTCTTAAAAAGTAACAATATTATATTCAAATCAACAAATAATAAGGGTCAAATTGGAGTACAATGTTGTCAATAAAAGTAGTTTTTATGACGGTATATTTAGTCATTATATGTATTTTAGTAATAATAACGAAACGAATTTGATAAGGGGTTATGCTTATTAATGAGAGTAATTCCCGTCAATATCATTACATAAAGTAAAGAGAAATTGAGGCAATAATGAGGGGCAAATAATATAATAATAAGGAACTTTACTGTAATTATGAATAATTTTTAATGACGGTATAATTCTATTATTGAATGTCATCCCTTTTTAATAATAGGATATATTTACTGTTATTATTTACTTTTACCAGCAGAAGCTATTATAAGGGGAGATAAGGGTAGATTTCCCCTTATAAAAAACCTTTAACGATAGGAATCAGTCATTTAATGAGGATGATTATCCTTATAAAAAACAACTTTTCTTGTAGTGATGTGTGATCTTCTGAGTCTTTTTATTTGCTTGGGGGAGTTTGATAAGTCCACCATATGTGGTTATTCTTGGATCGTATTGGCCTACTTTGATGCCTATTATGTGATTTTCGTATGATAAACTGCCTCTTTTGGAATAGATTACTGTTGTGGCTTTGATATTTTGCAGATATGTTGAATCCGAGCAGAAAAGGCATTGAAAAAGAGAAAAAGATGGCAAGTTTCATTAAGGCATGAAGAAACACACCCAGGTGCGAAAGAATGGAACATGGTCTTAAAAAACGCGGAAACTATTCAGATTTTGCTGGCCAACGAAATGTTCTGATTGGTGGAGAGCTTTCCAAGTATTAATTTTGGTAAATCGACGTGATATTCTTGGGGATTACACGCATAAAGTCCAAAATTTAAGGGAATTTGATTTTTAGAGATTATCTTAATATAATTTAATTATGGAAACTTATTTTATGATGTAATTATCCATTTATTAATCCCCAAAAAGTGTTTAATTGGAGAGGAACGCATTGTACATCATAATAGTCGTCTCTCACTCCTCTTTTCATCATCATCATCTCCCATCCCCAAGAACGAATGTTTTAGATTCAAGAACGAGGATTTTTCATGGATTCAATTGCTTTATAAAATATATTGACGGGTTTAGTTTCTCTCTCTCCCTTCTCTTTTTCCAATTTTATTTATTTTTTATCGTCATGATATGAATTCTATGATTGTTTTTTGGAATCTTGATATGTTACCAGAGTAAATATTAGTTTCCTGGATTTGGAAAAGCCCGGCGATGATTATATAGTTTTAAAGATAGAACCTTTTCATTGATAAAGGATTTTTGTCATGTTTATGAAGATGATCTTGTATGCTTATTCATGTATTTTTCCAGAAATAATATCTCGAAGGAGTGAATGACCGAAGGATTGCATGAGAAACTTCATTCAATTAATTGATGACAGAAAAAGTATTAATTAACCGATAACCTAGAAACCAAGATCGAACCTTTAGGGATTTCTTGAATGAAAATTTGGTTAAACCTAAAGTGGCCCTTAATTATGGTAATTCAATGGATCTAATTTTATTCATCATTGTAGGAAACTAAATGCGAGATAAAACTAGGTATAATCACGGTAATAGTTCGAAAGAATGTTTGCGTGTAATATTTGATAATTGGCCTTCATAAATGAAATATTCATATTCATAGAAAGATTGTTGAAATTCTGTGTAGACAACGCCGTGGAGGATCCGAAATCCTAGAAACGCCTTTAAATCTTGAATTCTACTAAAATTGTGAAGTTCTTGGCTATTAATTAGATTTTCTTTTATTTTCTTTAATTTTAGGATTTTTAGATAACAACCTCCAAGAATTTGATTTGTTTAGCTTATAAAAATCAGGAATTGTTTGGTGATTGACTACAAGTCCCTGTGGGATCGACATCCTAAGTACTAGCATTTAGTGATTATATATTGAAAATCACACATCCAGTTTTCTAGCGCCGTTGCCAGGGACTTGAGTGCCAACATCTAGCTGGTTGTTAAATTTTTTAGACTAGACTTTCTCACCATAGCAAGCTGCACCTTGCTACAGTGAGACCTTTTTGCTTTTGATTTTCTTTTTTCTTGTGCAGAAAGTAGAAGTGTTGTGCTTGATGGATTCACTATTCTCTGGATTCGATGCTTATGAGCAATCGACTAATGCGAGGATGTATGGATATGGGTTTAATCAGCTTCATGTGATATGTTCGTATTGTGGTGGAAACCAATGTGAATCTCGGTGCAATGGAGGTTATTCATCCCACCAATGGAATACTTATGACAATTATGGTGCGAGTTATGAGAATCAATTATAATATAGTCACAACTATGCACCAACATACAATGGTGGGAGGAGTAACTATCCTTATTCTCCGTGGGGTCAAGATCAAAGCAATTGGCAGCAACAAGTGTTCCCTCACTCAAAGCCGAAGTCTAACATTGAAATTTCGTTAGCGAAATCTATAGAGAGCAGAGAGAAATTATCTAGAGAAATGGCACACCTATTGTGTCCTGCTCCAGAAAAAAAGGAACCGACTTTGGGAGAATTAGATGCACATAATCGCCATGTTCTTGAAGATGAAAGGGAAATGAAGATGATGGCGATTCAAGAGCAGGAGGCCGACCTTGAAACTCATGGGGATGAAAACTGTGATCCATATGAGATCCCACATTGTCATGATCTAAATGTATTCGGTGATGATTTCTCGAAGACCACTGAGTGTTTAGGCCTCCGAATTTACAAGAGTGAAGCCACATGGAAATTCGAACCATATTAACAAGATAACGGTGCAATAATTCCATATTCAACATTGATGAGCCAAGAAAAAGATGAAAATGGAGGTAACAATATTGTTCTTGATTCTGATTCATTTGATAATGTTAGTTATCCGTCCTCGAATAGCGATATTGAATTCATTAATGTTGAGCATATCGAGTATATAGATGTTGCACCTCTAATAGTCCATAATTCTCTTAGATTTGTCATGGGAATTGATAAAGAGACTAATAAATTGTTAAGTGACACTTCGTTCCTTAGAGCTAAAATATATAATCGCTTTTTAAGAAGACGTGATTATAGGCTCCCAATGCTATATCTGAAAATCCTTGTTAATATCCTTTATATGTGGAAAAAACATGCAATGGGATGCCCTTCTTGGGTTTAGACCTCCTTGAAAATGGTGTTTACTGATAGTCCAACTGAAGACTATAAATTCAGAATGTGTTTTTCTTTTATTTATTTTTTTCTTGTTTAATGAATAAATAACAAAAGATAGTTTTCTTCTCGGTGCATTGGTCTTGGTTTGTTTTGTCTTGTGTCTTCTTGGTTTTTTGTGTCGGTTTTTGTAGCCAGGTAACTTGCATAAGAGGAACTTGCGGATTTTGAGGCCATGGAGTTGAATATTTAGCATGGAGAAAGGCACGATCGAGGTGTGATTTGAGACCGTCTTAAAAAGCGAAACGGAGGTAAAAAAAATTTGCTGGAACTTTGATTTCTCTTAAAAAAAAATTGGTGCACAAAAAATGAGTGAATCACACCCAGGGTGTGATTTTTTTTCACACCCTGTGATTCTCCTTTCCAAAAAAAAGGTGGGGGCCATAAATGACGTGGGTTTCACACCTTGTGATCCTCACGTCTCCAAAAAAAATACTTTTTCTTTTTAACCTTTTCCCTCTTCCTCACATTTCACTACAACTTCCATTCCCATGGACCACCATCTCCTACCACCACCTTACACATCTCCGGCCAACCACCTCTCCGGTCACCGGAAAACAACCACCACTGCTTGCTGAAGTCCGGCGAATGACCATCATTAACACAGATTCTTCGAGAGCTGAACGACGTGATTTCCCCTGATTGCTCGTGCTCCCTCTTCGATCTACGTGACCTTCTGGTGTCATGATTCGGTGAGTTTCTTTCTTACCCTCACTTTCATTTCATTTATTTACATTGGGGACAATGTAACATTTACGTGTGGGGGAGGGTCACTTGTGTGGTTTCCTTGGCTAATATTCGAGTCTTATGTCTTAGGGTCAATAAAAAAAAATAAAAAATTTAGGGGTCAATATAAATCTTCGAGTCTTAGTTAGTGTTAGTCGAGTCAGTTTGTGTCATTTTGTCATGATGGTTTTGGTGATCACATATAGCTACTTTAGATGAGATTTGCAATGCATGAAAATTGATATGGTTTGTTTTGACAAGAGAAATGAATGACATGAAGTGAAAATTCCTTTTTAGAATATCATGTTTAAAAATGTCATTATTTTCTTTAGCAAACAATATAAATCGAGTGAATAGACAATATTGACCCGGTGAGATACTGTTCCGGCCATATGACTGACCACTTCAGTCTCACCCTAAATTTGTGCGTATTTTCTCTTCCATGGATTTTTTCTTTTAGAACTTGTGTTGAGTCTTGTTGATGTTACGTTGGTATGCGCAAACACGTAGAAGTGATTGAGACATTTGTTTCTACCTTCCGCTACACTATGTATCTTATACCTTTTGAGTCTTGATCTTTATTACACCCTTTTTACCTTACTTCCACCACACCATACATTAAACAACCCCAAAAAGAGGAAGCCCAATTCCTTTTGCCCAACCTTAGAACTAATTGGGGTATGTAACTATTAAATTTCTTGTAAGTAGTATGTAATGATCAAGCAGGGGGGAAATCCATATTGGATCTGTTTGTTTCTTAGTTTGAAAAAGAAAAAGGGAAAGGAAGAAAAAAAGAAAAAAGAAAAAATGGAAAAAAAAAAGTGCAAAAAAGAGAAAAAAGAAAGAAAAAGTTATTGAAAAAAAAAGTCAATAAAGGAGGCATTCTCAAAAATAACCTCCTAAATCTAGTTAGTTTTACTTATTAGGAATAAAGAGGGAGTTGTATCATTATTCTCCCAAAGTAGAAAAATTATCCTTTGCATATTATTTGGTTTGGAAGAAAGCATTGGACCCCCTTGCACTTGTATGACGTTGAAGTTTGTTAGTCATGTGTTCCGCTAGTTCTAATGGTTTTGCCATCTCTTATACATTTTCCTACACCTATCACTTTTTTTTTCTTACTTGGGCTATCCTCACTTACCATTTTTTCTCCATAGACCTTATTATTTATGTGTTTCACAATGCCTTGGTGATTGATATGAGACGATATACAAGCATATAGTAGGGGATTTCAATGGAATGAGCTTGAGAGTTTAGCCACCTCACAAATATTGAGCGTTGTGTGATTTATCCCGTGAGGGTCTATTTGTGTGGTCTATGTTGTTTCCCATTGACAATTTTTGTTCACTTTTGCTCATGATACGATAAAAAGGATTAGTTAGTCCATATCTTGTGTTTTGAATGCCGGGATAAAATTTTATTAATGCTTGTGTGTTGTGCATCTTAATTTGTCTAATGCTATGTCATGTGTGATCTTTTGAGTCTTTTTATTTTCTTGGGGGAGTTTGATAAGTCCACCTTATGTGATTATTCTTGGATCGTATTGGCCTACTTTGATGCCTATTATGTGATTTTCTTATGATAAACTACCTCTTTTGGAATAGATTACCGCTGTGGCTTTGATATTTTGCAGATATGGTGAATCCGAGCAGAAAAGGCATTGAAAAAGATAAAAAGATGGCAAGTTTCATTAAGGCATGAAGAATCACACCCAGGTGTGAAAGAATGGAACAGGGTGTTAAAAAATGTTCTGATTGGTGGAGAGCTTTCCAAGTATTAATTTTGGTAAATCGACGTGATATTCTTGGGGATTACACGCATAAAGTCCAAAATTTAAGGGAATTTGATTTTTAGAGATTATCTTAATATAATTTAATTATGGAAACTTATTTTATGATGTAATTATCCCTTTATTAATCACCAAAAAGCGTGTAATTGGAGAGGAACGCATTATACATCAGAATAGTCGACTATTCCTCCTCTTTTCATCATCATCATCATCTCCCATCCTCAAGAACGAAGGTTTTAGATTCAAGAACGAGGATTTTTCATGGATTCAATTGTTTTATAAAATATATTGACGGGTTTATTTTCTCTCTAGCTCCCTTCTATTTTTCCTATTTTATTTAATTTTTATCGTCATGATATGAATTCTATGATTGTTTCTTGGAATCTTGATATGTTACCAGAGTAAATATTAGTTTCTTGGATTAGGAAAAGCCCGGCGATGATTATATAGTTTTAAAGATACAACATTTTCATTGATAAAGGATTTTTGTCATGTTTATGAAGATGATCTTGTATGCTTATTCTTGTATTTTTCCGGAAATAATATCTCGAAGGAGTGAATGACCGTAGGATTGCATGAGAAACTTCATTCGATTAATTGATGACATAAAAAGTATTAATTAACCGATAACCTAGAAACCAAGATCGAACCTTTAGGGATTTCTTGAATGAAAATTTTGTTAAACCTAAAGTGGCCCTTAATTATGGTAATTCAATGGATCTAATTTTATTCATCATTGTAGGAAACTAAATGCGGGATAAAACTAGGTACAATCACGGCAATAGTTCGAAAGAATGTTTGCGTGTAATATTTGATAATTGGCCTTCATAATTGAAAGATTCATATTCATAGAAAGATTAATGAAATTCTGTGTAGACAACACCGTGGTGGATCCGAAATCCTAGAAACGCCTTTAAATCTTGAATTCTACTAAAATCTTGAAGTTCTTGGCTATTAATTAGATTTTCATTATTTTCAGGATTTTTAGATAACAACCTCCAAGAATTTAATTTGTCTCGCTAATAGAAATCAGGAATTGTTTGGTGATTGACTACAAGTCCATGTGGGATCGACATCCTAAGTACTACTCGATAAGCCGTGCGCTTGCGGTAGCATTTAGTGATTATATATTGAAAATCACACATCAAGATTATCGACAACTAAGTAAATGTCGGTGCTCCCTCCGTCTCAAAATATAAATGAAAAGTAATTGGTCATTGAATACTACCTTTGTCCCAAAATATAAAGGAATAATTAGGGAAAACTCCACCTTTCTCCCCTTAATTAAGCATTAATCCAGGTCCAATATTTTAGTTGCATTAAGGACCAAATAAAATTGACTGGACCGAAATACCCTCAACAACTAACGCATGGCAAGATTGTTAACGAATCGGACTCTATTGCTTCCGTTTTCAGTTTAGAAAGGAAATCGGAGATGACGATCAAGAATATCCAAAATATAATGGAGGGGGGAACTCGCCGGAAAACAAGATTCAATTTACCGGAAAATAGTGTTCAATTCATTGTTGCAGAATTGATTACAAAGAATTCAATTAAAAAAATGGACAAGTGGAATACCTAATTGGCATCTTTCTGCCATTGCCCAGCTCTATTTAGCAATCGTTTACAAATTGGACAAAAATGGTAGAATTTCCTCAATGCATTTGCTTCAGGTATTCATTGATGCTCCATTATTAGCTAGAATTCTTGAGTTCTGGTGGTAAACTTCCCCTGTTTAAAGTGTTTGAATTATGTAGTGGTAAACTTCACAGGTGTGAATATTGAATAGTGAGTAAACTTGTAAGCTTTTTGTTGTTGCAACTTTTGTATGCTTAAGGGGAGACTAGTTGTTAAAATGGTGGTTGGGACTTGAGAGTAATCCAAGATGTGTAACTTTTGAATGCTCAAGTAGAATTGGTATGTGGTTGAGGTTTTGTGAATAAAAAGTTTGTGTTTTAATACTATCTGATGATGGATATTTATCTGTTATTTTCTATTGATGTGGTTGTATCTGTGTATATTCTTAGAAATCTTGATCTCTCCATATTCTTGGAATCTTGAAATTGGCAAATGAAAAGGAAGTTCTGGGTTTGTTGATAGAATATCATTTCTTTTGCACTTTAAGTTAAGTTAGAAATTCTTTCTTTCTATTTGACTTATTACAGACCATACTAAATATATATAATACTAGTCATAAACCTGTGCATTGCACGGGGACGTTGAGGACGGTCAAATTATACCCATAAGAGTCATCAACGTTGACCTTAAATCGAGATTAATAATATATATTTTATATTAAATCACATGTTTATATGGATTATTTGATGTTATGTTATATAATTTGGTATTTATCCATTTATAAGATATAACTTGGTATTTATCCGTTTATATTATATAATTTGGTATTTATCCGTTTTTATTTAAATATGATTTACTTTGGGATAAATATCTCTTTTGTAGATTTGGATAATTTTTTGGAGGATAAATACAAATGGAAGAATTAAATCTCAAGATAAATCCATGAAAATCCGGATTCATTAAAGATAAAGATTGGATAAGCACGAAAAGAGGAGTAAGGCATGACAAAAGCCGGCAAACCAATCCAAGAGTGGCGCCAACTTTGTGGGGGACGCATTCTAGGGGGCTAATGTCATCTTTTTGAGATCGGCCGGGAGTTATCTCTGTTTGTTTTGATATTTTGAAGTATATCTCTTAATTAGCTTGAACCCCTATAAATAATGGCATGCATTACACGCCATTTAGACCATAGATACACTCTAGAACGCAATATTACAATACTTTTAGTTTATCAATATAGTTCTTCTTATTTTATATTATGTTTCTTCATCACGGAGGCGATGGATTCATCGATTAGAGATTGCATTGAAGGATCGGAGGACCCTCCGCCTCACGAGGTAATGTCTATCCAAATATGTCGTTTTTATTCGTAGATCTATTTTATTTCGTTATGGAGTAGTCGTTTGTGTATTGATTTCGTGATGTAGTTAATTAACGAACGCATATTCATGTAGATCTAAGCCGTCGGCTGGCGCGTTTTTACGAGCAAATTCTAGAGTCACCGGTCTAGATCTACCACGGTCTATATGGTTAGATCTAGCCATCAAGATTCTAGTAATTTTACGTGAAACGACTTCGCCACGCTGCGTGCTTCTACGTTTTTCATATAAACATGTAATAGATCCGGCCAATTTGTTACATCGTTCTCATAAATTAATATGATATATTGTGAAAATTGTCATGTTACTAGGACATTAGTTAGCCGATCATTTAGGAGGTGTGCCAACCCGTCCACGGTGGTTGCCTGGACGAGGTGACGATTTTAGATCTGCATCCCTAGTTTGGTATAGCATGCTTGTTATATGATGTTCTATCCTGTCCAAGAAAGGATTCGTAATCAAGCATAAGGATCTTCTATCCATTCACGAATTAGATCCAGTTTAGGGGATGGCTCCCGTAGCCAAAATATAATCAACCTTAATGTCTTTTCTGTCTCGGCTTAGATATACATATATGGGGGAGTAATTACTACTAGTGTAATCAATACCGTTTGTTAGAGTCTTATAAAACCATAAAAATAAGTGTTTTAGTGTCTACTGTCGTATTGTTAGTCTTTGTGTTTTCTATCGTGTCAACCTTTATTTCTACGTTATTGTTGGTCGGAGACCGCCTTCAATCTATTTTTAGTTTAATAACGTTGTACTAGTTTAAGCCGAGTCTCTGTGGGATCGACATCGACTCTATCGAACTATACTACGATTGAACCTAGTTCTCTTGCTAGTGTGTTATTTAGGTATCGAGTATTTTTATTACTTGGACCGTGCATCAAGTTTTTGGCGCCGTTGCCGGGGACTCGTGTCATTAAATTGAGTATAGCTTATTTTATTAAAAGTATATTCGTAAATATTGTGAATAAAGTCTATTTAATTAGTTTTTATAACATAGAAATAATGTGTAAGAGTCGTAGAACAAATCAGGCGCTTTCTCGTAACCCATCAGGCCCTCTCGGCAATGAGTCGCTGTTCACGAGCGAGACAGCTTTTTCCGGCGCTTTCTGCTCGTTACATTCTATAGTGTTTGCTTCGTGTTTCTATATTTTTCATATTTTTAGAATCTGTTTTAGTTTAGTTTTTATTTATTGAGTCTAGTTAAAGGATTATCCATTAAAGTTTCTAATTGTTTATTGTTTTTGTTATTTTTATTTTTGTCTATTTTAGAGTCTCGCCAAAGGCAGTAGCCTTGGCGTATTTTAATTGTTTATTGTTGTTTTTATCTTGCAAATAAAAAAAATAATAATAAGAACAAGCTGCCCGGATTTCTGAGGATCCAAACGAAGAGCAAGACGAGGAAAAATCTGAAGGAACACAACATTCCGATCAATCTGACTCAGACATGGAAGCATTACTGAATAATGATGGCCAGGTAAATGGAAATAATTTTAATAATGCAAATTTTGTTAAACAAGCTGTGGCTGCTTGGAAAAGGCATACTTTGCGAAGCTATGCAACGCCTACCATTGAAAAATTCATTCCTGCTATCGTAGCACCTGAAAATTTTGCTGAAGTTTATCACCCGAAACCTAATGTCATTCAAATGGTGGCAAACTATTCCACTTTTCATGGTATCCTGAATGAAGATCCTGGCATTCACGTGATGAATTTCTTAGAGATCGTTAGTACCGTGAAGCCGAATCGTTCCCGAGGATAACATTAAGTCAAACTTTTCCTTTCACTTTGAAAGATAAAGCTAAGCAATGTCTTTTCTCTTTAGAGGCTAGATCAATCACGACCTGGGAGGAACTGCTACAAAGGTTCATGAATAAGTACTTCCCTATAGGAAAGACCTTTAAGTTACGCCAAGATATCTTGAGGTTCAAGCAGCAACCTGGGGAGAGTTTTGATCAAGCTTGGGAACGTTTTAAGGAGTCCATGAGGAAGTGCCCTCATCATGATATTCCTTTATGGATTTTAATGCAAACCTTTTACCATGGATTGAGAGATACGGAGAAGATAAGAGTATATGCCTCCAGCAATGGAGCGTTTGTTCTTTTATCTCCTGAGGAGGCACGGGGAAAGATGGAGCAAATAGCAATGAATAGCCAATGGGGAGGTGGTGAAATAGCAACTGTGAAAATGGCCGATAATCTATTTGAGGAGGATGTATCACATAAGATCTTAAATACTCTATTGCTCATAAATGATAAGGTGGATGGTATGCATGAGAGGATTGTACGAGTGGAGACTGGAAAATGGACGGAAACGATTAATCAACTAGAGAATGCGGGTACTAAAAAAGCCAATTACATTGGGAGAGAGGGTAATCACTATGACGGTTACAAACCAAATCACGAACAACCTGAATTCCGATGGAGTGATCCGAATGAAGGGGTAAAACCACACAACACTTATGTACCTCAGCAAGCTCAAACTTACGGTTGGGAAGTTGCACTTGAAAAGATGAGTAACACAATGTCTTACACTGTGAATCAATTAGAAGAATCCATTACTGACTTGGCTACAAACTTTCACCAATACTGTCAAGAGAATGATGCCAAAGTCACCAACCAAGAAGCCTTAGTCCGGAATCTCTCTCATCAAATAGGACAATTAGCTGAACAACTGTCAACTAGACCTCCTGGGGGATTTCCGAGCAACACTGATAGGAACCCTAGGGATGTGAATGCGATAATGATTAGAAGTGAAAAGGATCTTACTCCACCAATCCCAAAGAACGAGGAAAATATAGAAGATGTTAGGGATGATGAGAAAGAGCCCGATGAGGCATTCACACCTTGCTTAGAAAAGCCCCCCGATGAGCAATTATCCTCAATCTCTACCATTTTAGGGAATAGTGATTGCGCCGAAATATCTTCGCAAAGTGAGGTTGTTAAGGCTGAGAAGCAACAACCATGGTTTAAAGATTATGTGAATTATTTATCCGGGATATATTTGCCACCAGACTTGAACCAGCAGCAAAAGAAGAAGTTCTTTGCGGACCTTAAACACTATTATTGGGATGAACCCTATCTTTTTAAGCGTTGCTCAGACAACATCTTTAGAAGATGTGTTCCTGAGAGTGAATTCCTCGATATACTTAAACATTGCCATACTTATGAAGCATGAGGACACTATAGAGGGGACAAGACTGCTGCTAAAGTTCTCCAATGTGGTTTTTACTGGCCCATTCTTTACAAAACTGCACACGAATATGCCAGATCCTGTCATTCATGCCAAATGACGGGCAATATCTCGAAGAGAAATGAAATGCCACTGAGGAGTATCTTAGAACCAGAACTCTTTGATGTATGGGGAATTGATTTTGTGGGACCTTTCACTTCGTCTGTTTCAAACCGCTATATTTTGGTGGCGGTCGACTATGTGTCTAAATGGGTTGAGGCTATTGCTTCACCTACAAATGATGCAAAGGTTGTACTGCGGTTTTTAAAGAAAAATATCTTCACGCGGTTTGGAATCCCTCGTGTCATCATTAGTGATAATGGGAGCCATTTTTGTAATAAGACGTTTGAGAAGTTAATGGCCAAGTACGGGGTGAGGCATAAGTTAGCTACCGCTTATCATCCTCAAACAAGTGGTCAAGTTGAGGTCACAAACCGAGAGATTAAGCGCATCCTGGAAAAAACTGTGAACCCAACAAGGAAAGATTGGTCGTTGAAGTTAGATGACGCTTTATGGGCTTATCGGACTGCGTATAAGACTTCCATAGGTATGTCCCCATACCAGATTGTTTTTGGGAAAGCGTGTCATCTACCGGTTGAACTTGAGCACCGTGCCTTATGGGCTACTCATATGTTGAATTTGGATGAAAGTTTAGCCAGAGAGAAGAGATTGTTGGAATTAACTCGCCTAGAAGAGTTTCGCATTGAAGCTTACGAGAATGCTCGGATCTATAAAGAACGCACTAAGATATTTCATGATAAAAAGATCCTTGACTGCACCTTTAAGGTGGGTGATATGGTTCTCGTTTACAATTCACGCTTGAAACTTTTCCCGGGAAAGCTAAAATCAAGATGGTTTGGTCCTTATAAAGTGAGTAAAGTATTTCCTTCCGGAGCTGTAGAGGTAAGTCACTTGGATGATCGAAAGACTTTTATGGTGAATGGCCACCGAGTAAAGCATTACCTCGGGAATCAATTTGATAAGGAGGAAGAAGTATTTACTCTCGGCAATCCTAGTTCCAACTAGACCATCATGTGAGTACAGTCGAGCTAACGACTATAACCATAGAACTATTTCTTAAAACTATATTTTTGATTTGTTTTTGTTTTTGCTTTTAATAAAGTAGCATGAGACTGTTAAGGTTTTTTTCATCTCGCCATGTTCCGATTCTAAGTTCGGAATAAACGAGGTTTTTTCCTTGATAGCCGCCATGTGAGTTTTGTAGTTTTAACTCTTTGGTTCTCCGTGTCGTTGGTTTTATGAAATAAAGTGGCTTAATTTGTTTTTGGATATTCTATATCTAATTACTGCCACATTATTTTATAACTTCCATTGACATGTTATTAACGGTTTCGTGGAGTTTCTGTTTGGTTTGCTTAAACAGGTTTTCGTTTGCTTCTCCACAACGGCTTGGAATACTACTATATTCTGCTTTTACTTGAGAGCCATTTCGAGAGCTAAGTCTTTTTCTTAAATTCTCCTTTTTCTTTGTCATTGGGGACAATGCCAAGTTTAAGTGGGGGGTAGGAGACTTAGCTATGATGTGTTATAATTGACAATTGAATGAAATGGTAAAATGAAGATCTTTTGAATAAATGCCAAATTAATTATCTCGTACCCTTAGAATTGTGAGTTCTTATACATAGAATTAGTGGGAAATGAACCAAGTTGCATGATTACGTGATCATTTTATACTTATGTGAATGTAAATTTAAGGATATTCATGCCGACCGTTGCAAGTAGTTGTTTATTATTCGATTACTCAAGGTGAATCGACGAATACCGTACGAATTATAAGAACTAGACGAATTATGTGTACATTGCGTAGATGATTTGTTATGCAGACTTAGAGCCGATATTTATCTTCTGATGTATTCTTATCTTCTAGCCATCTAAGCAGAGTAATAAGCTTGATAATTATCTGTGTTTTAACAAAGCGTTAAACACTGGGCTTGTAGTAACATTACCAAAGTAGCCCCGCGCTTGTGGTAATATTCAATGCTTCCACTAATCCGTGAGAGAAGGATTCTTGCAATGCATACTTTACCTTTTAAAGCAAGTTTCTTTCTTGAGAAGTGGTAAAGTTTGAAACTATGAAAATGTAAAAAATTCAAATTTTTAAGAGGCTTTGAGTATTTTCTCGGTCTCCAAGTCCAAAAACCTTGTGGATGACGCTCTTGCTTATTGCACCATGACTTTAACCATTGCGAGGCTTAAGAAGTAGGAATGCTGATGTTGGTAGGTTAAGACTGCGAAGTTAGCATAAACTTTAATCTTGCCACGAATATATAAAACCAAATGCATATGCACACATCACTTCGATTCATAACGAGTAGTGAATAATGGATACCTTATGAGCATGAATGGTATGAGTTGACTCGAGTTTCTTGTGTAAGTATGATTTGACCATGGAAATTGTTGTCTTGGGGAATGACTTAGTGATGCTTTGTTCGGGACGATCAAAGTCTAAGTGGGGGGTAGTTGATGACGGTCAAATTATACCCGTAAGAGTCATCAACGTTGACCTTAAATCAAGATTAATAATATATATTTTATATTAAATCACATGTTTATATGGATTATTTAATGTTATGTTATATAATTTGGTATTTATCCTTTTATAAGATATAACTTGGTATTTATCCGTTTATATTATATAATTTGGTATTTATCCATTTTTATTTAAATATGATTTACTTTGGGATAAATATCAATTTTGTAGATTTGGATAATTTTTGGAGGATAAATACAAATGGAAGAATTAAATCTCAAGATAAATCCAAGAAAATCCGGATGCAAAATCCGGATGCATTAAAGATAAAGATCGGATAAGCATGAAAAGAGGAGTAAGGCATGACAAAAGCCGGCAAACCAATCCAAGAGTGGCGCCAACTTTGTGGGCGACGCATTCTAGGGGGCGCATGTCATCTTTTTGAGATCGGCCGGGAGTTATCTCTATTTGTTTTGATATTTTGAAGTATATCTCTTAATTAGCTTGAACCCCTATAAATAAAGGCATGCATTACATGCCATTTAGACCATAGATACACTCTAGAACGCAATATTACAATACTTTTAGTTTATCAATATAGTTCTTCTTATTTTATATTATGTTTCTTCATCACGGAGGCGATAGATTCATCGATTAGAGATTGCATTGAAGGATCGGAGGACCCTCCGTCTACGAGGGTAATGTCTATCCAAATATGTCGTTTTTATTCGTAGATCTATTTTATTTCGTTATGGAGTAGTCGTTTGTGTATTGATTTCGTGATGTAGTTAATTAACGAACCCATATTCATGTAGATCTAAGCCGTACGAAGGCGTTTTACGAGCAAATTCTAGAGTCACCGGTCTAGATCTACCACGGTCTAGATCTACCACGGTCTATATGGTTAGATCTAGCCATCAAGATTCTAGTAATTTTCTGTGAACGACTTCGGCTACTCCGTGCTTTCTGTTTTTCATATAAACATGTAAAAGATCCGGCCAATTTGTTACATCGTTCTCGTAAATTAATATGATATATTGTGAAAATTGTCATGTTACTATGACATTAGTTAGCCGATCGTTTAGGAGGTGTGCCAACCCGTCCACGGTGGTTGCCTAGACGAGGTGACGATTTTAGATCGGCATCCCTAGTTTGGTATAGCATGCTTGTTATATAATGTTCTATCCTTTCCAAGGAAGGATTCGTAATCAAGCATAAGGATCTTCTATCCGTTCACGAATTAGATCCAGTTTAGGGGATGGCTCCCGTAGCCAAAATATAATCAACCTTAATGTCTTTACTGTCTCGGCTTAGATATACATATATGGGGGAGTAATTACTACTAGCGTAATCAATAACGTTTGTTAGAGTCTTATAAAACCATAAAAATAAGTGTTTTAGTGTCTACTGTCGTATTGTTAGTCTTTGTGTTTTCTATCGTGTCAACCTTTATTTCTTCGTTATTGTTGGTCGGAGACCGCCTTCAATCTATTTTTAGTTTAATAACGTTGTACTAGTATAAGCCGAGTCTCTGTGGGATCGACCTCGACTCTATCTAACTATACTACGATTGAACCTAGTTCTCTTGGTAGTGTGTTATTTAGGTATCGAGTATTTTTATTACTTGGACCGTGCATCAGACGTATGACAATGTGATTACCTTCAGATAGAGTTAAAAGCAGATCACACAACATGTCCAAAAGTTATACTGATGCCAATAATTGTGGTTATATTACTGTTTTTAACATTGCACGGGAGAACGTATATTTCAATAGAAGAATTTTTTTGAAGGATGAAAAGAAGATTTTATTGGCATATTTGTTACGCAGAAATTGAATTGAATAGAATATGCAGGATTGGAATAAAACAAATTATATAAAAGATGACACATTGAGTGATTGACAGAGCAATGTAGTGAATTAAGGTTGACTTTAGTAGGGTATGATATGGTTCATAAGGTATGAAATAGGCGAAGGGGTGGGTAGTTCTACGTCATGCCCAATTGCACCTACCTCTCTTCCCACCCTACCCTACCCACCGCTATCATACCCTACCCACCACCCTATCCTACCCTACCCGATATCACCATATCTCACCCTTGACATCCTACCTACCTTACCCATTACCTGCTCTACTTCACTTTCATCTAACCCAACCCTACCCTACCCTACCAAACCCATCATACCACCCTACCTTCCCACACAACCCCGCCCTTCTCTATCTTACCCAACCCACCACCCCACCGTACCCTACCACCACCCAACCTTACCCTATCACCATTCCACTTTACCCTATCTTACCCATCACACCACCATACATTACCTTACCCACTACCCCAACCTATCCTACCCTACTCAACCCTCCCCAACCTTACCTTACCCACCATATATTTTAGAGGATTGCACATAAATTCTATTAATGTGAGATCTTTAACCATATTTTTTTTCTAAGAGTGGTTTTTCCTAAAGAGTCGGTCTTTTAAATTTGCATTTTACTATTTTTCTAAAGAGGCGGTTTTTGTAATTTACGTTTGACGTTACTTTAAAGAAGCAATTTTAAATTGATTTGAATATAACGCTATTAATGCATGGTTTTTTTTCAATTTGCTGGCAGATTTTATTACGTGTGGGGCAAATTTTTTTTATTTAAATTGGTGTGAGATTTTCGATTTTGCAAAAAATTCATTGATTTTGTATTTTTTTTCCAGGTTTTTTTTATTTGCTGGCAGATTTTCCGGATTTAATGCTTGGGACCAGGAGAGATTTTCGATTTTGCAATACATTCACAGATTTTGTATTTTTTATCATTTTTTTCCGGATGTTTTTGCCGGTTTTATTTAAGAGTCGTTTTTTTTTTCTAATACACTGACTTCCATTTTTGGTTCACTATTAAATTGATTTCAGTATAAACGCTATTAATATTCTATTATTGTGAAATCACACGCTATTAATGTGCTATCATTGTGTAAATATTTTAGAGGATTGCACGTAAATGCTATTAATGTGAAATCTTTAACCATATTTTTTTTAAGAGTGGTTTTTTCTAAAGAGTCGGTTTTTTAAATTTGCATTTTACTAAGAGGCGGTTTTTGAAATTTAAGTTTGACATTTTTTTAAACAGGCAATTTTAAATTGATTTGAATATAAACGCTATTAATGCCTGGTTTTTTTAATTTGCTGGCAGATTTTATTACGTGTGCGGCAGATAAATAATATGGGAAATTAGGGATAAGGACACAATATGAAATATTTTTAAGTAACAGGACATCTACATATTTTTTATAGGGAGAAGGACAACTACATAATTTTTATAGCGAGAAGGACAAACAGTGAATCCCAAAATCAGTGAATCCCGAAAATCAGTGAATTCCGACAATGAATTTTTAAAATTAGTGAATTTCGGCAGTGAATTTCGAACACAAGTGAATTTTGACAGTGAATAAATAGTTTTTTCCTTTATGCAAAAGTTTCAAAAGACTGTCCTTCTACTCGATTGATGAAATATTTCTGTCCTTCTCCCTCATTCCCCCTAAATAATAATGTATTCGTTTTTTTAGCATCTGATGTTGCGCTGAACACCAGATTTGCGGTAACAGTGTTTATCTTGTGGATATAAGGCTGTGATGTCTGATTTCTACGGTGAGGACACGGTGGTGATTAAGAACAGTGGTGGCGGTTTAAGTATTTGTGAAGAACAAGTTAATCAGTCGACAAATTGGCAGAGTTTCTGCTTGTATTAGATTATAGCTTAAAGCTTGAGAGATTGAGATTAGATTTCTATTACAAGGTGATCCCATATTTATAGGATAAAAAGTAAGTCGGTCTTACTGTTTATTGACAAGACAACTGAGTGTACATAGCTAAGTTAACTATGCATGCAATACAAGTGTCTTAGCAAGCTGTCAGGAGTGGCCAGCTGTTTTGTCCAGCTGGATTGATAAGAATGACGGGCAGTGACCAGCGACCATCGATAAGTATGCGAGTAGCGGGCTCATTTGTGCCTTGTCTTGAAATAAGCTTGACTATATAGGTAGAAATCTCATGGAGAAGGTGGGTCCGACATAGGACTGGGGGACAAGATCTGGCTTACTGTTGGCGGACACAACCCGGCTTGTAGCTAGCGGGTAAGAGATGGCTGTGGCAGCGGCCAGAGGAGATGGAATCCCATTTACCTATGTTGATGGGCCAAGAGTGTAGGCCCAATATGGATGAACAGGGCCCCATTCCGATCCGGGTATATCAATGGCCCCTACTCTGTGCCTGGCGTGTCTGCCAAGGCGGAGAGTAGAACTTGAAGAAGAACTTTAGATGAAGCTCCATCTTGTGGTCGCTCGTGACAGAGGCATGCCGATACTGTTTTATCGGGCTTGAACCAGTGTTGGTGGAAACCACTAGCTATATGCTGTGCATTTGTAGAGAACAGGCTTGATCGCCGATAATGTTCTATCGAGCTCGAATCAGTGTTAGTATCGCGTAGTGAATTACCGATTATATGCTGCGCATCTGTAGCGGACAGGCTTGATTGCTAACAACGCTCTGTCGGGCTTATTTAAGTGATAACGCTCTATCAAAGGTGCTTTGTCAGGATAAGCCACAGTGGGCATTGATTGATGATAGCCGCTTGAAATAGTGTTGGGAGATAGTAATACGCTGAAGTCGCTTATTCCGCGGATAGGTTGGTGGTCGTCAGGAGAGATTTGAACGGTTGGAATGTATAAACGGATGTATCGGTACACGAAACGTCACATCAGTCACGTGCTCTGACACGGCGGTTGGAACTAAACCGTCCTTTGCCCTGATTGGCGGAGAAAAATCGGTAACCGTTCATGCCATTATTACTTTCAAATTTTGAATCCTGCCGTCGTTCCCCTCAACTATCCTCTATAAATAGAGGTACTCCCCCAAACACTTACACTTTTCCCCCTTCTTGTCTTTTGATAATTTCTCCCAGCGGTTGCATCAAGAAACTCCGGCGATTGCAAGCAGGTTCCGGCAGGAGTCAAACCAAGCAACGATCAGCACTTTTTCTTCCCCTCTTATCAATCAGGTGTGAATTCGCAATCTCTTATTGTTTTGTCTTTTCGTTTCGATTATGTTTTTCACCATCGTCTGTTTCTTGTTTGAAAGATTACAATGCCCTGACCTTTGCCTCTGTAATTCATACTCTGTTTCTCTTTGATGAACACCATGAGCCTCGTCCTTTGCTTTTGTGATTTTATCCCCCTTTTTCCCAGAATATACCTGTTGGGAGGATTTTGCATCACTAAACAAAAAGAAAATTTATAAACCCTAACCTATATGCAAAACTAACTCCTAACCGGCCGAATACCGGGTTGTTGATAGTAGAGTGAGATAAGTAAGGGGTCGATCCACATGGAATTGGGATGTTGAATCTAAATTTATTAATCCTCTCAATTGTTACTCAAGAAAACAAATAAACGAAAGATTAAACATATAAACGAAGATGGAACAACTAAAATAAATCTAAGCTAGAACAAATAATAAAAACGACCTAAACTAAAGATACATGGGATCAAACATCATACAAACCAAGTGATTTCAATCCTAGTTCATCTCATGATTTTAATTCAAATTGTGGTTTCACCTTTACACGAGATACAAATTCCTAATTCCTTAGTGAATTCAATTATCGATCTCTCCTCTTCCGAATGTTGAGATCAATATTACAATACAAAACGAAGGTGTATGAATTAACAAACCTAAGTAGCTTCCATGAGCTTTAAATTCATAAATTCAAGCAACCTAGATTTAATCTATCAACTTCCGTTTGTTTAGATAAAAGATCTATTCTTTCTACGGTGATCTAGTTTACGCAACTTCCGTATTTTGTAAACATATCAATAGTAAACCAATCTTCCGATATAAGTTCACATGGCATCATAAAACGAATAGAAAGAAACAATAAAAATCAAAGATCATGAAAACGAAAAAAAGATAGAATAAATTAAAATAAATTAAACTCACATAGTTTTAGTACACGATTGATCCATGAATCGACTAACGGAAAGAAAAACGCATCCTAATCTAACCCCGGTTCACCCTAGCACAAGGCTCGGGTGACCGGCCTTGAAGCTCTCAAGATTGGCGGCTGTTCTGTGAAGTTGCCGCTGAATGAATTGTTTGGTATTTTTTTGATAATGATTTAGGGTTGCAAGCAGCTATTTAAATAGATGATGTATGTCGGCTACTTGAGTCGGCTGAATAATTCTTTTTTCCAAAAAGAATTTGCATGCGGCTATTATTAAAAAGAGGCTTAAGTCGGCTATGCATGATATCCTTGGACGGAGGCTGAACGTTCGTCTGGAAGGTGTCCGCACATCCTGCATCGAATTAAGCTGGTGGACGCTCGTTCGCTTGCATTGGACGCCAGTTCATGCAATTTCCTGAAGACTCTGTATTAAACAACTTGCATGGACGCTCGTCCTCCTCACTGAACTGAATCCTTCGATTAAATATTTATTGGAATAAAACTTCTAAAATTCATATCTTGAGTTATAGACCTCCAAAAATTATGATCCGAATGTCATAAAAAAGCTCTCGGAAAAATCTACAACTTTCATTAAGGACTCTTCTTCAGAAAATGCCTTTTCGATTAGCCCTTCATATTACGAGTATATTTCGGGATTTTCCACTCGAATTCATCTCTTTAAAATCATCCTTTCCATCAACAATGTGTATCTACAATGTAGGAAAAACATTCCAAAGCGTAACATAACTCCAAAATAATATAAAATCATGATTTAAACACATAAATCGCTACGTTTTGCAATTTAACCTATTAGAAACACCATTTACTCAATTAATCGATTATAAGCTCGATTTCTATGAAAATCCTAAGAATATGGGGAATATTGACATAAAATATATCCTTATAAAACGTATAAAATCACCCTTAACAACTCCCCCACACTTAAACCTTGCTCGTCCCGAGCAAGACAAAACAAAAATCAAGACTCGAGACATATAAACATTCATGCAACCATAAAGCATATTCAATAGTTTAGAGGTTCACCCAAGTGTGTGTGCATAGCCATAACAAATTTCCACTAAATCCACACTTGAAATTGATTCAAGCAAAACTAGCCAACATCCCATTTAGATCAGAAATATAGAAACGATTATAACATGCACCTCTCAAAACATACAAACCCCGAAAAGGATAATAAAATGCGCTTAGGATCTTTCCGACATACTCAGAGGATAATCCCTACAACATATCTTTCAGTTTATACTGGGGATAGTCAGAAGATAACTACGGTTCTCACCCATCTTTTCACATTACCATTCACTAAATTTTTCTTTAATATTAACTTAATTCCACATATATAGCATATATGCCCTCATTCCCAGCAATAGGATGTTTCGTGATAACACCCTAGTGGACTACTATCATCGAGCGTTGGGAGCTATTGAACCTCATAGTGGTATAGGACATTTCGTGATAATGCCCTACCACACTCAAATCATCGGCAGACTACTTCCGACACTTATACATATATATATATATATATATATATATATATATATATATATATATATATATATATATATATATATATCTTATTCATATTATTCATCTTAGATTGGTATAAAAACCTTAAATTATATCCTTCCTATCACATTCAAACCTTCAGATATTCACAGTATGTCATACTTTAATTCTAAACACAAACTATTAAAATTTTCAAAATTCGTATGTACACAAAGAATCATGCGATAATCATCAAAAATCTCTAATCAAATGGGCATACCTTCAAAATATAGCTCGTCATTTACTATGGCACGTGAGAAATAGTGTCGGGTGAAACAACTAAATTTACTAAATATGCAGAATACAGCATCAATGATTATAAACATCGAACAAAGACATGCAATGCTCACTCGGGACAAAACAAAAATTTTAAAATTAAGCACTTTTCATAGAAATATAATAGAAATTGAGCAAACGACTCATAGATACATATAAACCATCCTCTCCCCACACTTAGATTGCAACTTGTCCTCAAGTTGTGCGTAAATAATAAATTAGAGAACTTAGTGATTGGATCTTTGGCAATTCCGGAAAAATCGGTAAAACCAAAATTGCCGCATAGCTCAAGAGAATGTGGAGCATCACAGTAAACTGAATTCATCGTGAAAGTGCACAATAGCTATCAAAAAATATCCTGCAGACTTGATCGATTGCAAAAAGAGTCTACGGGGAAAAGAAAAGATTACATATATAAAGCACATGGAAAAGGAGATATAGAGATATTTCAAATTTAAGCTCATATAAAGATGGAATACATATACATGGAACATTACACAACAGTAGGCTAGGTGCAACTACATGAAAATATACTACAATGCAGCCTACATGATATGCAATCCTAAAAATAAAATAAATAAAAATAGATTCTGACAGGCTCAGGCTGAGCGAGTTTGGAGGACAACCCTACAGTGACTACGGCCTATGCAGAAACTAAAAATAAAGAAAACGAGGCAGTATTACGGAAACCGACAGTTAACTACGCTCAAGAAAAATAAAAGAAAAATAGAAAAACAATGCAACTAGATGACATGCAACTAAATGATATGCATCTAAATGATATGCAAAAATAAAAGAAAATAAAAGAAAGAAAACTAGCCCACTCATTTGCAGCATGACAAGTATATAATAAACGTCTACCAAATAATGACAGGATACGATAAACAACAGTGCTGTTCATTACATGCAGTGTAGACGCGCCTTAAGACTCATCAAAGGTGATAGCATTATGGAAACCAACAGTGAGCTATACTAAACGGGTATAACTCATAAGAAGACATGGTAGCAACGGAAAACCGACAGTAGCTACCCATATGAGTTACATAAACAACAAGGAAGCACATAAGTCTCAAAGCTTAAAAGATTCATCACAGCGGTATGTAGCATACGGAAACCGACATTAGCTACTAAATAACAATAAGAATAGTTATAGCATACGAGAACCGACAGTAACTATAACATGCATAGATGAATCATGTATATAAAAATTAATCAGTTATTTAACATGGATCCGTAGATGGAAAGATATGAATATGCAAGCTCAGAACATCTACGTAAAAGAAATTAGCCACAGAAGCTCGTATGAAAGAAATCCATATTAAATAAAGCATTAAAAATTCAAAGCAAGAAAAATTCAGAACCTGGACGTGCGCTTAAAATTTCAAACGGGTGTTCCACACTTATGCAGGCCGGACGGGCGTTCAACAAGTCAGACGCCCGTCCTGGTTCTTGTCATCGATCGAGTTGAACTTTTTGCACCGACGGCCGTTCCACCCTTCAAACGCTTCGGTTACTGCATTGTTAGGGGATCGGGCGGGCGTTCACTTACTTGAACGCTCGTTCGATCCATCGAAATCGCACAAGAACGCAAGAACAACACAAAGACACCCTAAATATTCTCGCATACTTTTCATACACAACCTCATCAAAGCGATCCACGGACAAATTTAAGCACAGAGGGTTAGATCAGAAAACACATAAACATGTAATTCACGTTTCATACATTGAGTAAAAAACTTTTTGCACATTCTTAACCTAACGGTCATCGAAACACGGCAAAAATAAAAACTCTCAATGCACTTAACGCTACTTTTATTAAAATAAAGATAATTGAAACGTAACAAAATAGAAAAAATTTAATTAGATTCAACAAAGCACCGATTCCCCGGCAACGGCGCCACTTTTGTTGGGAGGATTTTGCATCACTAAACAAAAAGAAAATTTATAAACCCTAACCTATATGCAAAACTAACTCCTAACCGGCCGAATACCGGGTTGTTGATAGTAGAGCGAGATAAGTAAGGGGTCGATCCACAGGGAATTGGGATGTTGAATCTAATTTTATTAATCCTCTCAATTGTTACTCAAGAAAACATTTATAAACAAAAGATTAAACATATAAACGAAGATGGAACAACTAAAATAAATCTAAGCTAGAACAAATAATAAAAACGACCTAAACTAAAGATACATGGGATCAAACATCATACAAACCAAGTGATTTCAATCCTAGTTCATCTCATGATTTTAATTCAAATTGTGGTTTCACCTTTACACGAGATACAAATTCCTAATTCCTTAGTGAATTCAATTATCGATCTCTCCTCTTCCGAATGTTGAGATCAATATTACAATACAAAACGAAGGTGTATGAATTAACAAACCTAAGTAGCTTCCGCAGTTTTAAATTCATAAATTCAAGCAACCTAGATTTAATCTATCAACTTCCGTTTGTTTAGATAAAAGATCTATTCTTTCTACGGTGATCTAGTTTACGCAACTTCCGTATTTTGTAAACATATCAATAGTAAACCAATCTTTCGATATAAGTTCACATGGCATCATAAAACGAATAGAAAGAAACAATAAAAATCAAAGATCATGAAAACGAAAAAAAGATAGAATAAATTAAAATAAATTAAACTCACATAGTTTTAGTACACGATTGATCCATGAATCGACTAACGGAAAGAAAAACGCATCCTAATCTAGCCCCGGTTCACCCGAGCACAAGGCTCGGGTGACCGGCCTTGAAGCTCTCAAGATTGGCGGCTGTTCTGTGAAGTTGCCGCTGAATGAATTGTTTGGTATTTTTTTGATAATGATTTAGGGTTGCAAGCAGCTATTTAAATAGATGATGTATGTCGGCTACTTGAGTCGGCTGAATAATTCTTTTTTCCAAAAAGAATTTGCATGCGGCTATTATTAAAAAGAGGCTTAAGTCGGCTGTGCATGATATCCTTGGACGGAGGCTGAACGTTCGTCTGGAAGGTGTCCGCACATCCTGCATCGAATTAAGCTGGTGGACGCTCGTTCGCTTGCATTGGACGCCAGTTCATGCAATTTCCTGAAGACTCTGTATTAAACAACTTGCATGGACGGTCGTCCTCCTCACTGAACTGAATCCTTCGATTAAATATTTATTGGAATAAAACTTCTAAAATTCATATCTTGAGTTGTAGACCTTCAAAAATTATGATCCGAATGTCATAAAAAAGCTCTCGGAAAACTCTACAACTTTCATTAAGGACTCTTCTTCAGAAAATGCCTTTTCGATTAGCCCGTCGTATTACGAGTATATTTCGGGATTTTCCACTCGAATTCATCTCTTTAAAATCATCCTTTCCATTAACAATGTGTATCTACAATGTAGGAAAAACATACCAAAGCGTAACATAACTCCAAAATAATATAAAATCATGATTTAAACACATAAATCGCTACGTTTTGCAATTTAACCTATTAGAAACACCATTTACTCAATTAATCGATTATAAGCTCGATTTCTATGAAAATCCTAAGAATATGGGGAATATTGACATAAAATATATCCTTATAAAACGTATAAAATCACCCTTAACAATACCCCAACATGTATGCATGCTTTGGTTGTTATCGTTTGGCGATTGTTTGGTAGAAGTATGGATGTGTGTTGCTTGAAGCCTTTTCTGGTTTGAATTTAGGGTTTTTCTGGGTAGATGTTTGGGGTTTTTCTGGGGATTTGTATTTGTTTAAGGAAGATGGAACGGCGAGGTGTCGGGGTGTGATTGCATTCACCTCGACCCGATTTCCATGTCCGGGTGATAAACTGATCCACCTTGCCCTTTTTTTCTTTTCCAGAATGTCATCAGAGCACACACAATCAGACGAAGAGGCCAGGGCCGCTGCGGGTTATGGGTAAGAGGAGGTGAGCATGGAGGATGCTAGCTCTAGCGGCGACGAGGAGGAGATGGAAGAAAATCCAAACCCTGGACCCATTAACGTAGAATCTGACCCGGAGGTATCCGTCATTGGTGAGGGCGATGCTGAGGTCGAGGTCGAAGACGACGACCAAATGGCATTGAGCGGGTTACTAACCAGGATGGAGAAAGCTTTACATACTGGAGCCGCCAAGCGTAGCGGCAAGTCAAGGAAGCCGTGGAAGTTGTTGATCCGTCGGAGAGACCAAGGAAATCTCTAAAGGCAGTTGTGTCCAAGAGAAAAGCCATAACCGCCGATGAGCCCGCCAAGAAGAAAAGGGCTCCTAGGAAAAGGTCCGATGCCGTCGAGAATGAACTCGCAGAGCAAAAGCATGCAGACAGCGATCTTATATCTCGATGGAAGGAGTTCAAAGATCGAGAAGATTATACCTTGGCGTTGGGGGCGTACGATATCTCAGCGGACTATCGTTTTGCCAGTATGGGTGCGACCAACGTGTCGTGGGTTTGTGGTCGGGAGCAACAAGATTATCTGTGGCTACACTATGACCACTTCGCGGCCGGGGTCAGACCTCCCTTTGACCCATTTTTTGTTAATTTCATGGAGGAGCTGCGGGTGATGCCCTGCGACCTTAGCCTTGGGGTTGTCCGGCGGGCGATAAGAAGAAGAGGGCCGCCGTTGAAGAGATTGATCCTGCGGGAGCTGGCAGCGGCATGCAGGAGGTCCCTCCTCCTAAAAAATCAAGAACTGACCAAGGCAAGGAGACGACCCGACCAACCAAGGCAAACTGTGGTCGACGAGAGTCGTTCAAGGGCACAAAGATAGTGGTGCCCTTTGCTGGAGTCCCTGTTGGGCCTAGGGGATTTCCCGCCGCATGGTTGGATAAAGATTTCATGTGGCAACAGACCCTTGACCTGCCCAAGGCATGCACCATTTCAAGGGGTATCGCTGACGTGCCCCCGCTGAGGCACTTTAGATAGGGTCTCCCAAGCGACATCCAGTTGGAGATAGGCCGCGGGATAGCAGATAGAGTTGTAATGGCGGACCAGACTGATCCTCGCCGCGCTTTCCTTGGTTGTATCAACGCTTTGTGGGGCTTATATGGCGCCACGGTGAGCATGGTAAACCTCATTTCTTGCTTTTGTTTTTCATTCTTTTTATTGTTATTTTTCTCAAGTCAATATTGACTCCGCCGTTTACTTTTCTTTCATTAGGTTGGCACTGGCTTGGCGCAGTTCGTCAATGATTATAGAAACACCATAGCTGAGAGTGCCAATATCGCAAAAGAGCTGGTTGATAACAAGAAAGCTCTTGGTGCCGCAAACGCAGTGTCCGCTGGTCTTCATGGGCGGTTAAGCGCAGCTGAGGCGGAAAATGAGAAACTGAGATCACAGCTTGCTGAGGCTAATAGGATTAATTATGAACTCGTGGAGCAGAGCAAGTCCGTTGATCAAACCATGAAAGAGATGAAGCAGAAAGTATCAGAGGCTTAAGCTCATTGGGAGGCCGAGCAAGCAGCGTGTGCGGACCTGCAGAAACAATTGAAGGATCTAGGCTCAAGTGTTGAAGGCCAGATTGAGGCCGCGAGAAAGGCCGCTGCTGATGATGGCTTCATGATGGGATATGACCAAGGGTTTTATCACATTGCGAGGTGCGTCCTGGCTCATGACGGTGGTACCCCCGACCTTGATGTCTTGGAAGAATGGATTCTCACCCATCCCTTCTCTGATTATCTAAGAGAATTCCATGACTGCATACCTTTCTCCGATGTTGAGCTTCAGCGCTATGTCCCCATCTATGATCCTGATTGGGTGGTTCCCGCTGTGATTGAGGCGAATTTGAGGGAGCATGTGCGCTTGGCTACAGAAGCGAGAGAAAGAGCTGCTGTTGAGGGCGAGCCGTCTGGGGGAGAGGTAGAGCAGAGAGTTGAGCCAGCGGTAGAGCCTACCGAATCCGAGACTAATCTTGACGAGATCTTTTGACCATTCTCTCCGCGAAGAGAATGTCCATAATGAAGAGATGCGGCCTGATAATTCCTAGATTTCTGCTTCTGTTTTGTAAAACATTATTCTGAATTTGCATATGTATAACTTTTTCCTTTCCGCACTTTTATCCGTACATTTGCTTTTGTAATAACTAGTTTTCTGTCCGCTTGATGTATGCTTGCTTTTTTGCTCGAATTTTTTACTAAATTGAATCCGATTATAATAGCATCTGGCCCCTTGTTTTAGATAAGATTCCAGGTCGATCTGGTGCGGATTCATCTCTGAGATATACCCCACTTGAATCTTATCTGAAATAACTTGTTCACTAGAAACTTGTGGCCGCTTTCAATTTTCCCCATTTTTAACAAGTCTGAAGTCTGGCCGAGAGTTTTGTTGAAAATATTTCGAACACCATTCTTTTTTACCCGCGCATAATCGTAATAATTTACACAAAGAGAAAATGTAAAATCGGGCTTTATTAATTTCAACTCATCCCGCTAGATGAGTGAAGATTACAAGCAAATAAGAAAGCTTAACCACTCACGTCGTAAACGAGAGGATAGCCATAACCCTAACCGATTTATTACATGTAGTACCTTTTGAGATTGTCCGCATGCCAAGGTCTATTGAGTTCATAACCTTGATGATTTCTGAGCACATAAGTCCCTTTTTTATCTCCCTTGCGACTTGATAAGGGCCTTCCCAATTTGCTGTTAGCTTGCCTTTGTCTGGCTCCATACCCGTTGCTTTTCTATTCCGGAGAACAAAGTCTCCGACTTTAAATGAGTGGTAGCGGATTCGCTTATCGTGTTGCTGTTTGGCGAGCTGCTTGTAGTTTGCTAGTCGATGATAAGTCGCTATTCTCTTTTCCTCTGCTAGATCCAAGTCGATCTGCCTGTTAATAGGTTATCCGTTGGATCGTATAATGCGACCCTGATGTTAGGAAGAGCCATTTCGACGGGAGTCATGGCCTCTGATCCATAAGTAAGAGCAAAAGGAGTTTCTCCTGTGGGTGTTTTGATCGTGGTGTGGAGTGCCCAAAGTATATTGGGTAACTCATCAACCCATCCTCCTGCTTTTATCTTGTCATCCACGATTTTCTTTAGCATCTTGATTATTTGTTTGTTGCCGGCCTCAGCTTGGCCGTTTCCTTGAGGATAAGCTACGGATGACTGCCAGTGTTTAACTTTGAATTCCTCACAAAGATTTGAGAAGTTTTTCTTGAATTGTGGGCCGTGATCTGATACAACTGCCCGTGGGATGCCAAAACGTGAAAAAATCTGATCGTGTAAGAAATAACCCGCCGCTTTCGCGGTTATCTTGACCATAGGTTTTGCTTCAATCCATTTTGTGAAATAGTCCACAGCTACTATGATAACTTTGCATCCGCCTCTTCCTGGTGGAAAAGGTCCGATGAGATCGAGTCCCCACATGTCGAAAGGCCAGGGTGCGGTCACGATGCTCTGTTCGACAGATGGTATCCAGGGGATGTCCGTATGCTTTTGACACTCTGGACATTCTCTAACCAATTTTTCTGAGTCTTTAAGAATTGTTGGCCAATAATACCCTGCGGTTATAACCTTCTGCGCCAAGGAGCGGCTAGCGGGGTGGCCCCCACACACTCCTTGGTGAAGTTCGATAAGGATTGTCTTGCTCTCTTCCTCTCGAACACATCGTAAAAGAGACCTTGTCGCGGACCTTCTGTAGAGTATTCCGTTGTTTATAATGTACCTGACCGCTCTCTTCTTAAGTGCGCGAGCTTTGTTCGCCACATCTGGTAATATGCATGTTTCTATGTAAGCCTGGACCTCATCAATCCAACATGTAGTCGGCGCTGGTGCGTCGATTTCCATGATTTGTGTTTCCTCTATAGCGGGTACGGCTAGATACTCAATCATTATTGAAGAATCTGCAATTTCTCCTTTGAGTGATAGTTTGGAGAGATAGTCTGCTCGCTCGTTGTCCTCTCTTCGAATTTTGATGAACTCGTAATAGTTAAAGTTGCCTTTTAGTCGTCGAACAATCTCACCATACTTCTCGAGAATACCACAGTGCGTGTCATAATCCCCTGAGATTTGGTTGACGATGAGTTGGGAATCACAAAAGACATCAACATTTTCTACGTTTAACTCCTTGGCTAGTTTAAGTCCAGCTATTACCGCTTCGTACTCGGCCTGATTATTCGTGGCCGGAAATTCGAACCTCAAAGCTTTTTCGATTTCTTCCGTCGTTCCGGGTTCCATTAAGATTACTCTGGCCCCACAACCATTTCGATTAGATGCCCCATCAACATATAAATGCCAACACTGATTGGGCTTAATTCTGGCCGCCGCGGGCTCTTGTGATAATGGAGAACTAGGTTGTGGCGAGCTGAAACTTGTCTCTACAATAAAATCTAGTAATGCTTGACCCTTGATAGCTTTTCTAGGTTGATATTGTATGTCGAACTCAGTAATTTCGATAGCCCATCTGAGGAGTCGACCTGAAAGATCCGGTTTATGCAGTATCTGGCGCATCGGACTATCCGTTAAGACAATTATTGTCTGTGAAGTAAAGTAAGCCCTGAGTTTGCGGGCAGCAATGACAAGCGAGTAGGCTAATTTTTCAATATTAAAATAGCGACTCTCCACCGGACTGAGAGCCTTGCTTACATAATAAACGGGATTTTGGAGGGTTCCGGCCTCTTTGACAAGAACGGCGGCAACAGCCCGATCCGAAGCCGCCAAGTACAAAAACAAAACGTCTCCCTCTACAGGGCTAACCAAAAGAGGTGGTTTCCCTAGATATTCCTTCAGAGCTTGGAACGCCTGCGAACACTCTGCATTCCATGACGACTAACCATGAACCCAAGAAATTTTCCTGCCTGGACACCAAAAGTACATTTGGCCGGATTGAGCTTCATTGAGTGTTTGCGGACATTGTTGAAAGTTTCCTGAAGGTCAGCGGCGTGACCGTTCCCAGCAGACTTGACAACCATATCGTCTATGTAAGCTTCCATATTTCTGCCTATCTACGAACTGAAGACCCTGTTGACCATTCGCTGATAGGTCAAACCCGCATTTTTCAGCCCAAATGGCATCATTTCATAATAAAATAACCCTCCAGCGGCTCTGAAAGCCGTTTTCTCTTTGTCGGATTCAGCCATTCGCACTTGGTGATACCCAGAATATGCATCCAAGAAACTTATAACTTCAAAGCCAGAAATAGAGTCTACTAACCGATCAATTCGGGGAAGCTGATATGGATCTTTGGGGCAAGCCTTGTTGATGTCTGTGAAGTCGACGCACATTCTCCACTTGCCATTGTGCTTTTTTACCATAACAACATTTGCCAACCAAGTAGGATAGGCGAGCTCCTTTATGATTCATGCTTGTAGAAGCTTTCCGACCTCCACCTTCACCGCCGCTTCCTTTTCAGTTGAAAATTGGCGCGCTCGCTGTTGTATTGGCTTGAAAGTAGAGTCGACGTTAAGATGATGTAGGGCGACGTCTGCTTCGACTCCTTGCATGTCTGTGACTACCCAGGCAAATGCTCTCATATTTTCTTTGAGCAATTGTATCAATTTCTCCCTTTCCACAAGACTCAGCCGAGCTCCTATCTTGACTTTTTGCTCGGGTTATTCATCGTTGATGACTACCTCGAGTAACTCATCCTTTGCTGTGAAATCAGGTTCATCCCTAACTTGCAATGTTTCACACTCCACTTTGACTGGCTCAAGATCGACAGCGACCCTGATCATGTCAATGTTTTCCATGTTTGGTGGCTGTTCGATTCGTGCTTTCTTATTCCCCGTTCTCATTTCATGTATGTATGTTAGGACTGCTGCAGGTTCGCTGATCGACGTTCCGATCCTGTCCCCAACATAAAACTTTGCCCGCTGATGCGGGATGGAAGTTACCATCTGAAACTGTATCAAGGCTGGTGTCCCAATTATCATGTTATAATTGGACTGAAGATCGACTACCAGAAACATCATCTTTTCAGTGCGAAAGGGTGCATAATCTCCCATCTGTACATCCAGGTCGATGGCCCCCTTGACCTGTATCTTATGATTGGTGAAGCCCTCAAGGGTGCCATTATGTGGCCTCAAATTAGAATCGCTAAACCCCAACTCTTTGAAGCAGTTGTAATATAAAATATCACGACAAGCTCCAGTATCGACCATCACTCTATTGACACAGGCCCGATTAACGACCACTGAAATGCAAAGGCACATATCCTCTGTGTTGGTCGAAGTCACCAGCTCACTTCGAGTAAAAGCAAGGGGTTGCTAGCTCCCTCGCAAAACTATAGGCTTCTCCACGTGTTTGTTAATGGAGCCAATACGATTCTTGATCTGATTGTTACTCGGAGGAGGCTCAGTTATCATTCTGATGTTCCTGTCGAACTGGCGAGCCTGCTGATTCCTCCTGTCCGGACCTCCGGCCTCTAGTTTGAGGTGATCATGATGCCCACGAGCTAATAACTTCTCAATCGCTCGTTTGAATTGAATACACTCGTCTGTCTTATGGCCCTTATCTCTGTGATAGCCATAAAATTTGGTACCATCGGATATGGCTCAGGTATCTCATCTCTTATCTCATTCAACACTTGAGAATAGGAAATTTTGAGCGGCGTGAAATGCTCCTCCTTGAACCTTTCGGGTTTTTTGACTTCCCGATCTGCAGCTCTGTGGGTATCTCTTGGCGGGCTACGCTCAGCCCTCTGTTTGCCTTTGTTGGATGAAGATGCTCCTTCGTTTCCCGCCATTGCAATGTACTTCCTAGTCAAACTCAACATCTCATGTAGGTTTGCGGGCGGCGATAAAGCAAAATAAGATTTTAAGTACCCCGGCTTCAGCCTTTCAAAACTGCTCATGACGACGTTGTCCGCTAATCCTCTTGTTAGCTCATACACTTTGTGAAACCGCTCATAATAACTGCGGGTACCCTCATTGTCGCCTTGTCGGACCTCGTGTAGGTCGATATGTGTCTTTTTAGGTCCTCCCACTGACTTGAATTCTGCTATAAATTTTTTGATCAGGTCATCCCATGATAAAATCGATCCAGGAGGAAGACTGCGGATCCATGATGCTGCCCGATCTTGCATTGACCCCACAAATGCTATACACCAAGCCTCGTCGCTAGAGATACATAAGCTGATTCTGCTCTGAAAGGCGGATAGCCAATCCAGAGGATCTGTTGCTCCATGGTAGTTTATAAAATTGGGGTAGTGAGTTCCTCCTCTTGGAGCCGCTTTCAGTATGCTGGGATGAAGCACACTAGTTCCCCATGTCGGAACCGTTTTAACACCCTTTGTACTCTTTTGTAGCTCATCTATCTGCTTTTTCATGATGCCCATTTCTACCTGATTTGTGGGAATAGGCGGGGAATGCCATGTGCCCTCCCTGATCTTGCGAGTCCCCATGTCCCTCTGTTCGAGTGTGGACTTGTCGAGGATTCTTTGGCCGCCCTAGGGCTGCACCGCGGTCGTCGAACACGGGCCCCAGCCGACCTAGTGCTGATCTCCTATCTCCCTTTGGATGTGAGGTCGCATGGCTACTTTCTTCCATTTTTGATTTCTGGGGTTGAGCTGTTTTCTGAGGAATGAAGGCGGGCTCTAGCTCTGTTTGTGCGGGTTGAGGAGGGGTGAATTTGCGGATGGGTTGGGGTGGTAGTCCTTCAGCAATTAGTAGTGCATTTCCTATCCGCATTTCCTCTACATACTCCATGTGTGCCTGCAGAGCTATTTTGTATGAATCTTGTTTGTGGGGCACTCCCCTGACGAGACAAACCTCTTGCTCGTTATTTGGGTTAGATGTCCCAGCGATCCCTTTCCCTTTATTTTTTCTGATAGCTTCCTCATGTATCTCGCGAGCTCTAGCTCTTTCCCGGATATATGCTAGCATGTCGGTTGTGAGGGCGGGGTTGACATCTGCCCCATCTGACACAACCCTTCGGCTAGCCTCTCCACGCAGCGTGCTCGCTCCACGTGTCGGGCGTTGATTGACTGGTTTAGTCGGTGTTGCTGGGTTCAAGTTTTTCCCTCCAGCCATGACTTTACGATTCTTGTGGGTATTTTTCGGGTGATATGAAAGTTGTTTGTGTTCTCCAGGCAGCTTGTAGCTAAAATAACCAAACTTTCGTTACTTGAAGATCTGAAACCGAAAAAAGGGGTATACAAACCAACCTGGGTATTAAAAGATAGACTCAAGCGTGAGTATGCGATGAAGTTGGTGATCTCTTCTGTGTAGGTTGTTGAGATGAGAAAAGCAGCGGTTTCTGGGCTGTATTATCCCAAAAGATCAAGCCTTTAGTGACCGACAGAGTGAAGATGATGATAACCTCGTCTGAGACACCGCGAAATCGTTCTTGTGGGTGGTTCAAGTGACCTCCTAAAGCTGAATGATGATGAGTTTTCCCGGTAACAGAGCCAACTGATGTTGCGCTGAACACCAGATTTGCGGTAACAGTGTTTATCTTGTGGATATAAGGCTGTGATGTGTGATTTCTACAGTGAGGACACGGTGGTGATTAAAAACAGTGGTGGCGTTTTAAGTATTTGTGAAGAACAAGTTAATCAGTCGACAAATTGGCAGAGTTTCTGCTTGTATTAGATTATAGCTTAAAGCTTGAGAGATTGAGATTAGATTTCTATTACAAGGTGATCCCATATTTATAGGATAAAAAGTAAGTCGGTCTTACTGTTTATTGACAAGACAACTGAGTGTACATAGCTAAGTTAACTATGCATGCAATACAAGTGTCTTAGCCAGCTGTCAGGAGTGGCCAGCTGTTTTGTCCAGCTGGATTGATAAGAATGACGGGCAGCGACCAGTGACCATCGATAAGTATGCGAGTAGCGGGCTCATTTGTGCCTTGTCTTGAAATAAGCTTGACTATATGGGTAGAAATCTCATGGAGAAGGTGGGTCCGACATAGGACTGGCGGACAAGATCTGGTTTACTGTTGGCGGACAGAACCCGGCTTGTAGCTAGCGGGTAAGAGATGGCTGTGGCAGCGGCCAGAGGAGATGGAAGCCCATTTACCTATGTTGATGGGCCAAGAGTGTAGGCCCAATATGGATGAACAGGGCCCCATTCCGATCCGGGTATATCAGCATCAAAAAAAGTTTAACGTGCCATTATTTCGCCTGACACTTGCAAGATTTTATGAACATGTACTACATGTTTAATCATCCCCTTCCGCTAACCCCCTAGCACAATGAAACACACATTGACATGAAGTCTTAAGCAGCTATGAATGCATATAACGTGGAACCCATACTGTTACTTAAGCATATGGAACAAACAAAGCCAAAGAGTCATTAGCGCATTAGGTAGAAATGAGAATGCAAACCCTTGTTACTAATACACAAAGCAAAAAGGGGCAGAAAGAGACTAACAAAGTCATTTAATAAATATTTCCCTCAAATATTACCAGCAATAAGTAGAATTCAACAACATTAACAAATACACTATAGAAGGTGAAAGTTACACATCCACGTTTGATTTCAATGTACATCAGAAAAATTATGAATTCAGCCTTCACTTCCATACTTCTCATCTACAAACAATGTAGTCAAGTATTCATATTTGAAGTTCATTGAATCTCGGAATTCGAAGATAGTCCATGTTGAATATCAATCAAAGAGTATCATAATAATCCAAAATCATCCCAGACAGAGCCAGAAGATATATTGAAATGTATTTTAGTTCAACCATCTTTTTTTGATAACAAATGCACCAACATTTTGCTTTTTTCTATTTACCTGTTGTCTTTAATAAAAATGCTCCGATCAACATTTTCTCTGATTATCGAAATGCATGTTTGGCCAGGAAGGAACTTAGCTACATAACGCTCAAGTGATCTAGAAAGAAACGAATCATGAATGAATCACCTTTAACGAACATGGGAAAAAGAGAAACACAACTTAAATGCTTAAAAGCAAATGAGAAATAAATAAGGGGAAGAATGCTCGGTAGTGAAAAAGTTATGAAGTGCATGCCGCCCCCACCACGATGACCACTCATATATACGCTCATACCCAACACCATTAGAAAATCCATAGCCACTACTACGGTTTTTATTAGGGCATAATAGAGCCTGCCAAAGCTGTTGTCAATAGGATCTCCATGAAACCCAATAACTATGCAACAATATTACCCTCATTGAGCCTGTGATAGCCTTAAGATCTGATCTCTGTTTGATAGCCTTTAGATATGATCTCAATTTGATGCCCCTATCTATGATGTGGGAGGCGTTGTCAAGAGATAAGGGTAGGGGATGGGCAGATGTCAGATATGTGCTCTGTGAAATGCAATGGTGCAAAATGAGAATTTACAAATATAGTAGCTTAGTTGATCAACTAAAATCTGTAGGTTGAAAACCTGCCCGGATTACGTATACGACCTGTGAATTTTCAAACGGACAATCAACTTAAATCTTCCTAAATATGTATAAAAAGATTATCTAATCTCCTCCTTGTAGATTTTTCCATGGCTTTAGAAAGGCTTTCATGCTGAAACCAAAAAAACATTCCCAAGCATATATACTTAAGAAGAAGCTAATGGAAAAAATGGCTATACGTGATTAATAAAAGGGTAAACAACTTAAGATGGAAAAAAATGAGAGTGAAAGAGATTACCGCACGATATATGAAAATGGGAGAGGAAAGCACCTTCTTGCCTGCACTCACTGCTACTATAGCTTCATTGAAAATGCCAACTCTTCTCCAGCGACAACCTTTTTGTCATGGAGTTTACAACATGTTCCTCTTCTCCGAGATTTATCTGTCATTGATCTTAAGCCCAATTTGTCATTGATTGTGTGATCATACATGCTTCTTGTTTATTTGCTTCATTAGAAACGACTGGTTAAGCAAAAACAAATAAAATCACACGTAAATAAACCATAAAAAATAGTCACCACATAGAAATCAGGTTGTGCAATGCCAATGGTATCTATTATTGAAGCATCATTATCGGTTGATTTGTATTTCCGCAAAATTAAGACCAAAGTAAATGCTAACTCCATCGAGAAGAGCCTACAGATTCACATACAAAAAAAACAACAGAAGAAGACAATGAGCATAGCAACCTTAAACCCCAATAACAAAGCATGCCAAGTCAAACCTCAATTTCAAGACATAAGGAAAATAGGCGCTTGCCCTCCGTCTGGCCACACTTCGGTTCATGATACTAATCTGAAAAAAATGTGACAACTTTTATAGCTATAAAGAAACCGTCATAAGAGTAATAACCATATAAAAGAATTACTAAAAACAATGGTGAGCAGTGGGAACAAATCAACGTTGAAACAAAATGGGTCGAGAAGTGAAATAAAAGCGATCGAAGCGGATGTAAAAAAATCAGAATTCAGAATACTTTCCTTCCTTTTACTAATCATAACCGATGGAAATCGAGCGAGATATCACGGATATTATATTCTTCATCAGTTTGTTGCTTTTGAAATCATACCCGATGGAAATTGGTCGAGATATCAGGGATATTCTTCATCAGTTTGATGCTTTTGAAATTGACAGGATGAGGATCAGCCTTTGAGAATGATGTGGTATGATCCGCCACTTTTTTTGCGAGATTTAATAGTTTTTTTTATTTTAGTCTACCGGGTCATGTGCAGTTTTGGAGCGGATCAATTGGATAATCGGGTTAAATTGACTCATCTATATATTATATATAGAAGTTATATGGTGAATCATCCACTCCAAAGAAAATAAAATCACAGCTCAATGTTTTCGCTGTCAAGGAATTTGAACATGCAGAGGATAATATTATAATAAGTAGAACAAGTAATAATTTATGTGCCGCTCTCAAGCAGCAAGAATGGTGGTGATGGAAGAAGGGGAGGTTAATATGATTCGTGTTGGATTACCACCTCTTGCTGTAATATCATATTTAATTATCATATCTGTCAAGAACTTAAGCTGATGGTAAGTATATAATTAACAATTTTTATTGTTGTTGGAATGCTAGTTTGATACTATTGTAGTGTGATGTGGCTTTGAAATGCTTTAAAAGAAGTGTGATTTGGTGCTTGTGGTTATCAAGAAACAAAAATCATTGTGATACTGTTACTGTGATACTATGATACTGTTACTGTGATACTGTGATACTATTACTGTGATACTGATATTGTGATACAGGAGTAACAATTGCTCATGGTGGTGTTTTGCCTAACATTAACCTTGTTTTTCTCCCAAAGAAGACTGATAAGGCTGCTACTGAACCTAAATCTCCTGGAATGGTTACCAAGTCTCCAAAGAAGGCTGCTGTTGCGTAGATTTGTTTCAAAGATAGCTTCTGTTTAGTTTTTATTGATATAAAATTATATGACTGAAGGTTGAAAGTGTGCATTGTTGATGATGAATCTCTGTTCTTTCAACTGGTTTTTATGGGAGTATTATGGTATTTTACTGGGACGGAATGAAGGAATGAAGGAAGTAGATATGAATGTCTGGTATTATCAATCAATTAATATAATGTTTTTTTCATCACATGTGTTGATTCCTGTTTTGCATTTGCTTTTGTGTTAATGTATCATGTACAATTTATGTTATTGGTTTAGTAAAATGTAAGCTGAGCCTCCATTGAAGGATATAAAATTGAACCTCCACGTTTGTATTTTAATGTAATCAATTTCTGTAGCCCATCAATAATCTGGAAGTTATGAATTTGATTGAATGAGGTTTCCAGGTTTGGTTTTTTGCATCATCACATTATATGAACTGAACCTTGAACTACATATGATACTGTTACCGTGATATTGATACTGTTATATTGATACTGTGATATTGATACTATGATACTGATACTGTGATACTGTAAACGCTGAGATTAAATTCAGCTTTCAAATACTACGTCGAAAGTGTATCGTATGAGATCTCAAAATGAAGAAAAAAAATATATATATAAACTTTGGTGAATGAATTTTGATGATCGGTGTTTTAAATCAAAAATTATGGTCGTTTAAAAGAAAAGCGCTCCGATTAATACAAATATTTTTTCGGCTATCAAAATTTACGTCGGAGGGTACCGTATGAGATTTCAAAATAAAGAGCAAAAAAAATATGAATTTTGGTGAAAATTTTTTGATGATCGGAGTTTTAAATCAATAGTTACGGTTGTTTGGAAAGAAAAAAAAAACGAAGCAGGTGAGAAAAAAGGGTCACTGTCAGAAGTAACAAAACTGAATGAAAGAACGCGCGCAACTTGTGTATTTCTATTGGTAAGTGTATTGTTGTCGGTCTGAAATCTTTTTGTCCTTTTTGCAACCAAAAAAAGGGGTGTGTCATGTTTATATATTTTGGGTCCAAATTTAGATTTTTCTCTCTTTCCCGCTAATATAAATACATTTAGGATTTTGTTTTTGTTTCATAACATAAATCCATTTAGAATAAAAATAAAAAACTTATTACTTTTTTTTTTCATTTTATGCCTCCTCTATTATACATCACAATTTTACTACTTTACAACTATTTCATTAACGTCGGTTATAGATCATTTTAAAATTTTATCATTAAAATAAATGTCATATAATTAACTTTAACTAATTTTGTTAAATTCCGTGAAAAGTCCCCAAATGGATGCATTTTCTCTAAGTGATCAATAAAATCCCTTCATTCGGCACATGCTGACAATTTTCATTCTTGAATTGATTTGTCAATAATCCATATATCAAATTAACACAGAGTAGATAGTCTTTAGTTTTCTTGATTGTGTCAACTAAAGTAACATTAACACGTGAACTAACAATTTTAAATTAACAATTGTGAATTTTATCAAATTAACACCCATGCCTTCACCAGTAGGCCATATTCAGGGGATAAAGGAAAATTGCATCTAAATGTTGAAGGTAGAGGTTCCTTTCAACAAACATGCCGTCTCTCCATCGACTTTGAAAGGGATCGAGAAATCTCATCTTTAGACAGTCTTCATTATTTTGCAGACGAATTGACTTGAAATCCTCCTTGTTGTTTCCTGACAACTTTGTAAGGCTTATAGGTAGCAAGAAGTTTGTCCCAGATGGGGAAAAAAGGTTGCGAGAAATTGTATTTCGCTCCCTGTAGTTGATGATGGAAATCATGGTATGCGGTATTGTTATGGAACAATATCTGAAACATATTCCCCGGAAGCCATAGCCCACAATGATCATCGATGCCTTTGATTACACTAAAGCAAAAGAAATATATAGATGTTCTTGCAGTCATTCCAGAGACAAGAAAAGAGATAATCCCACTACAAGTCTCTAATAAAAGACCTTCGATTGGGTGAGTGTACATTGCCCCGATCGCATAAGGAACCACTAGCTTATGGTGCCTTGAATGAACATGCTTATATAAAAACTTATTTTGATGCATATAGCGATGAACAAAGTATTGCCACGTGTCCATAACGAGCATTGCGATGATGATTTGAATAATCTGAACTGGGATTGTGGGCTGCACGTCACTGATTCGAGATTGGCTCGAAGTTGATGTAAACTGCAACAATCAAATCTGCTGAGTAATTACACTTAGAAGCTAATTAATTAAAACATAAAGAAACTAAAGAAAACTATTAACTAGGGGTTTATTATTTGCACCACACCTCTTTCTGAGTATTCACCTTTCGAAGTCGGTTCTTGAGCCAAAAACCGACTTAATTTTCGAGGGTCGGTTCTCACAATACACCTAGCTACCGGAAGTCGGTTTTTAGCCTCCAAAACCGACTTTTAAACAGTCGATTCTAGTGTGTGGTGCATAGGTAGTGCAAGGGGTACACCGGTAGAATCAGTGTGGTGTAAATAAAAGCCACATTAACAAGTATGGTAATCTACCCGAAAGATCGAAAGCGCGATTAATGATTGCAGGAGCTGTTGAAAAAGCACCCCTTTAACTACCAAAGCTAAAGGCACTAAATTCTTCATGTTTTCCTCTTTTGTTGAATGCAGCCTGTACTTTTCCAAAGAAGGCTGCAACAGCAACAACTGATAAAATCCAGCATACAACCAATACACAACTATTGGTGCAAATGTGCCCATTTTTTCATCACTCACATACCCCTCCCAAAACACCATTTTAAGGCTCTATCAACTCAAGAAGACAGATTTCTTCTTAGTTGAAGTGAAAAAAATTACGGAATACGAAAAACTGTGTGATGTCTAAGTGATGGAAGCAGAACATATATCTCTAAATCTAGTGTATGATCATGTTATTTGTATTCTAAATTTAGAATGTATATATAGGTAGTATATATAAAATGTAAAAGAAATATACCGTTGGAGGAAAAATTCTGATGAAACGCGCTTGGACGTCACAATCTCGATCAGGTGACAAGCAATCAAGGAATAAAACAAACGAACGGTTTCATGCTGGTTCCTTTCCTTTACTTTATTTAGTTTCATTTAGTTTCATTTTATTATAATAAGTTTTAAAAAAATGACTCCACATCTATTTTATATTATAAAAGTGATCTCAATCACTGAACCAAAAGAAGCAAATAAGAACGAAGATGGGGAAAAACTAGGGTTTTCACCCGAACACCAGACGAAATAAACGGGAGTAATTTTATTGATCTTATTTTTCTATCTCTTCAAAACGACATCAGCTTTCTATTTATATCCTTATCAGAATATACCTACCAAATACAAAGGGAAAATAAATAGTACAGAAAAGAGACTAAAATATACTAAAATATACTAAAATACTCAACACCCCCCCCTCAAGATGGACTAGGGGAGCCATATATGTCTTTCATGTGGAAGGACTTCAAGAACGAATGAAACAGAGGGCCATCCAAGGGCTTCGTAAAAATGTCCGCGAGTTGATGCAAAGTGGAAACAGGAATGAGCTTCACGAGGCCATCTTGAATCTTTTCACGAATAAGGTGACATGGAAGACCGGGTTGTGTGCTAAATAAATTGCACTAACATTATCACAATGCAAAGGGACTGGTTTGGGAAAATTAATGCCGAAATCACTACCAAGAAAACACAGCCATTGCAGTTCACAAACAGCAAGGCCCAAGGCCCTGTATTCCGCTTCGTTGAGTCAAAGGGAAACCGTAGTTTGTTTTTTTGATTTCCAAGACACTAAGGCATTACCTATAAACATGCAATATCCGGTAATGCTACGACGGGTATCTTTGCAAGCACCCCAATCCGAATCCGCATAACCAGACAAGACAAGAGTGTTATTAGCAGGATAGAAAAGTCCCTTGCCAGGTGCAGATTTAATGTAACGTAAAACCTGTTGAGCAGCGTGAAAGTGGTGGTGAATCAGAAAAGCGTCCAAAAGCGACTTAATTGGCCGAGTGGCATAAGAAATATCTGGACGTGTGATGGTGAGATAGAGAAGTTTACCAACGAGACTGCGGTAAACAGTGTTATCAGCCAACAAGTCTGAATCACCATTGTGTAATGACTCTTTAGACTTCATACGAGTGACTGCAGCCTTGCAATCCAGCATATCAAAAGTCTCCAACAGATTAAGGGCGTACTTGCGTTGTGAAACTAACAAACCAGGCTGATCTTGATATTTCCAAGCCAAGGAAGAATTTCGCGTCCACCTTGATTTTGAATGAGGCGATGGAGATGATCTTTGATTTCAATGATGAAAGGCAAATGATTGCTTGCTAAGACAATGTCATCAACGTATGCCAAGGCAATGAGGAAGTGATCTCCAACCCGTTTAACGAACATCTGTAGTCATGTTTGGATTGTTCATAGCCCAATTACATGAGGGCCATGGTGAGTTTGTGATTCCATTGGCGGCCGCCTGCTTTTAACCAGTAGAGTGATTTCCGCAATCGATGCACTTGATTAGGACGATCGGTGGTGAAACCAGAGAGGCAATCGCATATAAACTTCTTCGCCGAGATCACCATGTGAAAAGCGTTGTTCACGTCCAATTGGTGCAAGAGCCCCCCTTTTGCTGCCGCTTCTGCGGCAAGTAAGCTACGGATGGTGGTGACCTTTGCCACCGGAGAGAAGGTCTCCTCGCAATCTATCCCACCGTTTGAGTGTACCCCTTTGCGACAAGACGCGCCTTGTACCGCTCTAGTGTACCATCGGATTTATACTTCACCTTATAAACCCATTTGCACCCAATGGGTCGTTTCCCTTTTGGTAGATCCACGACTTCCCATGTTTTTGTGGTCTCTAGGGCATCAATTTCTTGCTTCATGGCAGCCTGCCATTCAGGGCTAATAACGGCCTGATTATATGTCTGTGGTTCAGGAATCTTATCAAGTGCAGTGACATAAGCAGCATGGGAGGTAGAAAGGTGTTCACAACTCATGACAGAATTCAGCGTGTGGGGTGAGACACGTTTCTGAGTGTGTGCACAAATATAGTCCTGTAGGTAAGTAGGGCTTTTACGAGTTCTAGTGGGCCGTTGTGGTGGTTGCGGAGAGTACGTGTGTAGGTCCTCAGACTGAGATTCTGAAGAGTCTAAACTTGAAGATGGTGGTTGATGTGTATCTGGTGTAGTGTCTGACATTCCACTAGGGTTGTCTATAGTGTCATAATGTGCTAAATCAGAAACGCAGCATGGGACAGGTAATGGGTCAATGTGATCAGGTGAAAATTGGTCATTTGAAGAATTAAAAGGAAACACCAACTCATGAAAAACAACATCTCGCGAAATGAAAATTTCTCTTGTTACCAAATCCAGCAACACATACCCTTTCGATGTTTCCGACATCCCTAAGTGTACACAAGTACGAGCTCTTGTGTCAAATTTATGCCTGTCTCTTGTTAATGATGCAGCAAAGACCAAACAGCCCAAGACCTTCAAATATTTTAGTTCAGGTGACTTGTTATACAACAGATCATAAGGTGCGGAGTTGTCTAAAACAGGTGTGGGGGTGAGGTTAATCAATTTAACTGCGTGTTGAATACAGTACCCCCAATAAAGAACCGGCAAATTAGCTTGGAAAAGGAGAGACCTAGCCACATTGAGAATATGCTGATGTTTTCTCTCCACCACTCCATTTTGTTGTGGAGTAGAAACACAGCTTTCTTGATGTATTATTCCATGTTCACTATAAAACTCTTCCCATCTAAATTCAGCCCCGTTGTCTGTTCTCAAAACCTTTATTTTCTTACCAAATTGTGTTGACACATAAGCATAAAAACTTTGAATTAAAGATCTGACTTCAGCTTTAGACTTAAGCAAAAACCCATGTATAACGGGCTAAAATCATCTACCACTGTCATGAAATAGTGGTGACCATGTATCTTGTTGATCTGCCTATATGGACCCCACAAGTCCATATGCACCAAATCAAAGACGGACTCAACTGTACTTACACTTAATGGAAACGACAACCTCTTCATTCTAGCATGTGGGCAAATGTAATAGATGCTATCAGCAGTAGGTACCATTATTTCATCATGACTCTGCTTCAGGACAGCCATTCTCTGCTGAGACATGTGCCCCAGTCTTAGATGCCATAGCAGGTCTTTATTTGGAGTTACTTTAAAGATGCTTCTTGTACTATTGCAGAATCTTCCAGCTGCATTTCTTGCTACTTTATTGTTTACTTCAGTCTTCAGAACATAGAGCCCTCTTTCTTTTCTAGCTATACCAATCTTCTGCCCAGTTATCTTGTCCTGTACAAAACATATGTCATCCACAAATGAAACACACAAGTGTTCATCAGCTGTCAATTTGCTCAAGGAAATTAAATTGCACTTGAAGGCAGGTATACATAAAACCCTATCCAGAACCAAGTTATTACTTATCCTCACTGTGCCTATGTGTGACACATTGACTGTTGAACCATTTGGCAAACTCACTGTGATTCCTTTCACTTCACTGATCTGTTCAAATATGTCAATAGAACTAGCAACATGATCTGTCGCCCCTGAGTCTACAATCCAAGACTCTACACATTTACCTTGCATCTCTTTGTCAGTCTGCCTGAAATTTGCTGTCATGATGCTGGTCTGATTTACCAAATGATCTCTTTCTGATTTCTCATCAAAATCCATCGATCCGTAATGACAGGCCGGTTCTGAAGGCTGGTTTGACCGGTCGATCCCATGCTCTTATCGAAGACTTGCCGCACTCGCCCTGGAGGTGCTTCATTTTCTCTAACATCATCAGACCTCTCTGCAAGATTCACTTTCTTCTTTGGTTTCCATCCAGGTGGATACCCATTCTTCTTGTAACAATCCTCTATAGTGTGTCCATTAAAACCACAATAACTGCACTGAACCTTTCTGTATGGCACTCCTTTCTGACCTCCTTCCCACTTAGACTGATTCCTATCATTATTGAACTCTGTTCCCATCCTTTTGGCAAAAATACTGGCCTGAGAGTTCTGTGGGTGAGCAGCAGTGTATTCCAGCTGTCTTTCATATTGAATGCTCATTGCAAATGCCTCACCAATGTCAGGAAGGGGTTTCATCAACAGAATTTGGGACCTCACAGGAGCAAAAGCCTCACTTAGACCTTTTGCAAATCTTATCACATATTCAGATTCCAGATATTTAACAAACGTAGGAATTACATTGCAAGTGCACTTCACAGCACAAGTACAGCTGGGGATGGGTTTCAGAATCATAATTTCGTCCCAAATAGTCTTTAATGCCGCAAAATACTCAGTAATTGTCTGATTTCCTTGCCTTATCTGATTAATCTCTTCTAGTAAATCTGATAAACGGAAAGCATCCATATTAGAGTACCTGCGATGAAGATCGTCCCAAATTTCCTTCGCGCTGTTCATCCAGATGATGCTTCTTTGTATAGTTGGTGAAACCGACTTGTTTATCCACGCCATGACTGTGGTGTCACACTGCTCCCATCGATTTATCATCCTTTCATCATCAATTGGCTTCGGTATTGCTCCATTAACAAAACCTAATTTGTTCTTCATCACCAAGGCCATTCGCATTGACCTACTCCAGAATGAAAATTTCTTCCAATCGTAGGCGGATCTACCAAAGCGAGATTAGGATTCTCGTTTGGATGAATGTAGTAAGGACTCGACGCTTCGATTTCTGCTCCTAATCGGACTTGTCTCTCGTTCGCCATTCTAGATCTGAGAACGTAACTGCTAAGCTCCAAGCAACAAATAGCACAGAATAACAAACAAAAACAAAACGACGTTTGAATCTCTCAACCTCTCTCTGATACCATGAGGAAAGTGATCTCAATCACTGAACCAAAAGAAGCAAATAAGAACGAAGATGGGGAAAAACTAGGGTTTTCACCCGAACACCAGACGAAATAAACGGGAGTAATTTTATTGATCTTATTTTTCTATCTCTTCAAAACGACATCAGCTTTCTATTTATATCCTTATCAGAATATACCTACCAAATACAAAGGGAAAATAAATAGTACAGAAAAGAGACTAAAATATACTAAAATATACTAAAATACTCAACATAACCTATTGAATTCAAGGGCGGACCCAAGTAGAGTAGGACGAGGTCCATTGTTTCACCGAGATGCGAAAAACTATTATTGTCGAATTCGATCTTCGAATTTATTCTGCTACCCTAGTGAGAAAATTATTGGATCTGCCCACTGATTAATTTTTATAGATTCCACAAGTAAATATTTGATTGACATTATATTTTGTTGTGAAACATTATATTATGCCAGGTAAAATTCTGTATCTACCAGAAAATGCTAAGGCATTCACGTCCTAAGCTCTTGGTTACTACATATGGATATATTCTGTTACAAGGGGACAGGAGCTAGGAATTAGGGTAAGCAAAATGTAAAGCAAGCCAAAAAATTAAAAATTATTTTTTTAATAATAATAATAATAATAATAATAATAATAATAATAATAATAATAATAATAATAATGTCGGAAATATCACGGTGGCGGTAACGGTGGTTATATGTGGATATCTGGCTAATAATGTATGATTTCTCCGGTGAAAGTGGTGGCGATTATGAAATATATGAAGATTCCAATGACGGGCTAAAAAATCAATATGAATTCTGGTTCAGTGTTGACAAATTGGCAGAGCTTGGTCTGCTTGTATTAATGTTCGGATCCTTTATGATTTCCACGCAGCCCCTATTTATAGGTGCCGGACTAATCACGATTAAGCTAATCTCGACAAGACATTATTAAACACAATCAAGCATAATAAATATGACTATGGCTCCAGCTATGCCGATTAACTCTGAAGCCGTCTGTGCTCGATGCGGGCCTACGAATGGCCGTAGATCAATGATCAAACTTGCTCTTAAAGTGTAGAGATTGAGTCCGGGTTGCCTTGAACCATGAGGGGGGCTTGATGAGATGGAATTTGGGCCGGTAAGATGCGGGATCGATCTCTGCGGTAACTATACCCGTGGATGTAGTCGTACAAACGGCTTGTAGCTTGTTTTCGGCTTGGCAACAAGCGGATTGTGGGTGTAGCCGTTTGGGTGTCATGACAAGACCTCTGCTGAAGGCTGATATCGGGTCCGTAAGACCGTTTGCGGGTTTAACATATCAATGGCCCCTACTCCGTGTCCCATCCATTCTCTTGAGAAGAATGGGACAGGGAGTAGAGTTGTCAGTGACTTAGTGTACCGCGACCCGGTAATTTCCACAAGAGGAGTTTGATTCCGATCCGGTTATCATCGGGCTTAAAGTCAAATCCGTAAGATTTTCTGTGAGTTGTTGTGCTATGGAGAGAACATGCTATGACGCGCTATCAAGCAGACGGGTTTTGGCAACTTTATGGCACAAGGGGAATATATCGTTGCGGAATGCTGCTCTATGAAGTGGACAGACTTGAGGCCATAATCGGCTATGGTCGCTGTGGGAGTTAAGGGAGGCGTAACCTCGATATCGTAACGGATGTGACGGCTGATAAGATGGGTGGTGGTTTCTGATAGGCTGGTGACGCTTCGGTTCAGTTTGAATTTCAAATTTTTTGACGCGCTTATCTCGTGCCTATTTAAGGTGGCCTCCATCCTCATTTATACACTTCTGTAAAAACCGTTTCTTATCTGGAAAATAATTCCGGTAGAAGCAAGAGGTTTCCAACGTACCCTTGATAGTTTTCCAGTGAGAGCAAGTGAGTAACGGTTGTTTCACTAAGAGTAGCGACTGACTTCTGGTGGTTCCGGCAGTCTTTGAAGTTTCCGGCAGATTTTAAGATAAAAAAACCCTAGCATTCTCAGTTTTCAGTTAATCTTCAGGCTTATCCTTCGTTTGTTATTATTTAAGTGCTTGCTACTGGTTATAGTATGTAAATGCATTGTTTTGAAGCCTGATCATATATCATTTCCTTTATTTGTCTGCAAAGGCTAAGAACCCTTCCTTAAGAACTTGGCCCTATTCTTCGTTTGTTCTTCCCCAACTATTCCGTATGCACCCCGTAGCTTCTAGGTTATTCTTTGTATTTTTGAGGGAGCAAAGGGGAGAGGTGTCGATATCAAACAAGCTTGTTCATCCCGGCCTGACTTTTGAGTTTAGGCGATAATTCATCCACCTCGCCCTTATGTTTTTCAGGATGTCGTCAGAATCTGCTACTGAGAGTGATGTCGTGGTGCACGGATACGGATCTGGAGATGAAGGCGGCAAAGGCTCGTCGAACTCAGGTCAGCCTGCCCATAGGGTTAGGGTGAGTGATCGCGGTAGAGCCGTAGCCAAGAAACCTGTAGTCACGGTCAAGGAGAAGGAGAAAGAACAAGCTCCCCCGAAGGCTCGCTTGCCGGCCGCCCTTCGTAAACTCGCTGATCAGAAAGCCTTTGACAAGGAGGTGGAGAACAAATGGCAGAAGTTCAAAGATAACAAGGACTGTATGACCTTTTTGGTGGCTTATGACATATCACCGGACTATAGGTTTGTCTTGTTCGAGAAAGAGGAAGTCCGGAACAAGACCCCGATTTGTGGCCGTGATCCTATAGATTACTTATTGCTGCATTATGATCACTTCATGACGGTTCTACAGCCCCCGTTCGACCCGTTCTTTGTGGTGTTCTTGTGGGACTTCCATGCCTTGCCATGTGACCTTAACTCAGGGTAGTGAGAGTCGTTAAGGCCTTTATCATGATATGAAGATTGTTAGGTAAAGAATGTCCCATCATGCCGGTGTTGCTGAGTTTTTATTCTTTCTCATGATGTGGGGACGATGGACAAATTTCTGCCTGGAAAGGCATGTGTCATTTGCTCTTCGATCTCCCTAATAGGGTAAACTCGTGGAACGAGAGATGCATGCGGGATGAATCATCGGTGGGTTGGACCTTTCCACACTACGCCGCCAAGACGACCAAAATGACCGATGATCTGAAAAGGTGTAAACCTGATGATGATGAGGCCAAGTTTGTTAAGGAGCTCCATTAACTTTTGGGTTATAATGCAAAACACGGCACCCAGAAATGGACATTCAATTGGCGGCTTCTTCTTGAAGTGTTACCGAAACATACTGTCGAGCTACCGGAATAACCGGGATAGATATAAGGGTTCATCTAGTTGATGTCCGCCCAGTTGATTGCGATCCTGCTTGGATTAGGTATTGCCATATAGGGAGATGCCTTCCCTCCTTGTGTGAAGCTTGTAGTGGGGATCCTGGACTTAGGCCCCCTAGTAAAATCTTACTCTTTTTACTTTTGCTACTTTCACTTCCTTCATTTTGCTTTTTCTTTCTTTATTCTTGAGGTTTGATAGGCTTTGTTTTTTGCAGCTATGATTAACCCCACCAAACAAATGAATGATGCCATAGCTAGAAAAAGGGCTACTTTAGCGGCTTGAGAAAAAGAATTAAAGGCGATCAAGAAGGTCGCTATGCCGATGATAGATAAAGATACTGATGCCGAGGGCACAAGCTCAGGGTCACAGGATCAACAAACAGCTCCTCGGGTTCCTCAAAAAAGGATAGTGATCGGCCCATCTACTGCTGAGAAACGGGCCTGTGATGCTTCCCAAGATGAACTTGCAAAGAAAAAGAGTGCTAAGGCAATAGTTGGTCATGAAACCATTCTTCTAGATAGCCACGAGAGGCCTAATAAGGCTAAAATCTCCCGGCATCAAAGAAATATAAGACTAGAGAGGGTCAGACTTCCAAGTCCACAGTTCCTGACTCTGACCAGACTACCATCCATGCCCTCTAGGGTGCAAGCGGCTCCGGTGAGCTTCCGGCTAGAGATCAAACTAAAAGTGTTGGTAGAGGAAACAAAGATAAAGAAGCGATTCTTTTGACCCCCCTAAACAACTTGTTATGGGAAAAGTCCAGCCCCGTAGAAGAGAGGGCAGGGCACGTCTGTGTGGTCCAGTCCGGATTTTCGGAGGCCCACTGATAATGTCGGTGCTGTTATTCTAAGCAATGCCATTGTTTTTGCTCCCAGGCTCAGGAACTTTCCATTTCCCCGGCCTGATGAAGTGAGGAAGGAAGTAGGCAGAGGTATTTTGGACCGAATTTACATGGCTGATCAAAATGGATCCTCGATCCGGCCTCATGGATTCGATGGATGATCTGCAAGGGATGGCCGGAGAGGCTCTCACCGTAGTAAGTATTTGATACTTGTATTTTTCCCTTATATTTTCTGATGGAGGTCAAGTTAAATTATTAACTCGATGCCTACTAACACACTAGCAAGAGAACTAGGTTCAATTGTAGTATAGCCAGATAGAGTCGAGGTCGATCCCACAGAGACTCGGCACAAATAAAACACAACTTTATCCTATTAGAACTAAATTGAAAGGGCGGTCTACGACCAACTAAATGCAGAGAATAAAATAGTGACAACCACGAGACACAAAAGACCACAAAGACAAACTAAAGACTACTAAAACACGGATAATACGGTTGATATTATCTAAACAAATAGTATTGATTACGCTAGTAGATTATAACTTCCCCCATGTGAATTAGGATGATAACGAGACAAAACAAACGTTAAAGATTAATTATTATGACTACGGGAGTCATCCCCTAAGGTAGATTTAGCTCCGGTTGGGCCATCTAAATCATCGTGCCTCCATTACGTGACTTCGCTTTTTAATGCCTCCATCTCATATAACTTCTGACACAATTACGAAACTAGGGATGCCGGTATAAACCGTAACCTCATCTAAGCAACATTCCTAGGGTAAGGCGTACTTCTTAGATGCCGATTCAATCTATATCCTAAGTAACAATCACTTTTTGGGTTTCATGTTAAATTATGATGACAAATAATTAAGTTGATCAGGTTTAATTACTCGTTTTAATTCCAAATCGAGAGAATCGACTTAGTCGGCCGATCATAATATTGCCCTACATATTACCACGCTCGGTCGACGAACGACAAACACTCGGGCGACCGAGTGACACGTCTAGTCGACCGAACACGCTTCCGTGCGGAACAAATCATGATTACTTCTTAACGCTTTCTAACCTAAACACATGGGTTCGTAAATAAATCTACATCACGCAATCAATACAAATAAAACTACTCCATAATAAAATATAGCGGATCTACGAATAAAGATTGCATAATTGAATAGTCATACCTCGAAGACGAGAGTGACTCCCACTCTTTAATGCGCCCCTAATCGAGAGAATCCGGCGAATCCACAATGAACGAACATAAAGAAAATAAAACTTAAAAACTAAAATTGTATGAATTGTTTTGTGTTGTAGTGGTGTGTGTTCTCAACATCGTGGTCATTGCTTATATAGGAGTTGTAGCCGACATAGGGAGAATCCAAAGATTGACATGCATTTATCACACAATTTAATTGCTCTTTTATAATAAAAATACATTAAATACCAATTATCATATTAATAATCACTTATCATTAAATAATAAATATAAACACGTGATTAAATATTAAGTATATATAATTAACTCCGATTTAAGGTTATAATTGATGACATAAACGGGTATATTTTAACTGTCATCAAAATGCCCCCCACTTAAACTTTGCTTCGTCCCGAACAAAGCATCAATAAGTCATTCCCCAAGACAACATTTTCTGTGGTCAACTCATACTTACACAAGAAACCCGAGTCAACTCATACCAGTCATGCTCATAAGATAAGCATTATTCACTACTCGCTATGAATCGACGTGATCGTGTGCATGTGCATTGGTTTTATATAAATGTAGCAAGATTAGAGTTTATGCAGACTTCATATCTAAATCCACCAACATCAGCATTCATACCTCCTATGCCTCGCAATGGTTAAAGCACTAGAACAATAAGCAAGAGCGTATCTATAGGGTTTTTGGACTTGGAGACCGAGTACTACTCAAAGCCTCTAAAAATTCGAAATGTTTTTCAATTTTTTGCATATTTTTCGAATACTACTAATCTCAAGGAAGAAAACTTTTCATAGAGTATCCCCCTATCTTAGATTAAGCATAGCATCGAATATTACCACAAGCGCGGGGCTACTTTGGTAATGTTACTACAAGCCCAGTGTTTTAATGCATTGTCAAAACACAGGTACGTCCCAAGCTTATTACTCCGCTTTTGTTGGCTAGAAGATCAGAATACATCAGTCGACAAATATCGACACTAGGTCCTCATAACCAATTATCTAAGCAATGTACACATACTTCTTTCAATTATTATAACTCATGCGTTACCAAACGATTCACAAGTTGAGTAATTGAACAATACCTAACTACTTGCAATTGTTGGCATGAATATCCTTAAGTCTACTAACAATTTATCGCAAAAGTATAATATGACCACGTACTCACGCAACTTGGTTCATTTCCTATTAATTCTAAGTATAAGAAATTCTCAAGTTTAAGGGTACGAGTTAAACAACTTGGCATTTATCCATAAAAATTTTAAATTTGGCTCAATATTGTCTCAGTATTCCGTTCCCCTTGACTTTTTCAACATACAAACAAATATATAGCTAAGTCCCCGCCCCCCACTTAAACATGGCATTGTCCTCAATGACAAAAATAAATGAGAGTTCAAGATGAAAGACTTAGCTCTGGAAACGGCTCCCAAGTAAAGGAATAATAACGGAGTAATCATCATCACAACGTGGAGAGACAGACACATCCTGTATAAACAAACAAGCTCCACGAAATCGTCAAATACCATGTCTATGGAAGTTATAAAATAACGTGGCAGTAAGTAGATATAGATATCTAAAAACAGTTTAAGCCACTTTATTTTATACTGCCATGGACAAGACCAAAAGAGATTTAAACCTAAAAACTCACATGACGGCTATCAAGGAAAAAACCTCGTTTATTCCGAACTTAGACTCGGAACATGGCGAGATGAAAAAAACCGTGATAGGCGCATGCTACTTTATTAAAAAAGAGAAACGAAAAAGATAGTGATAAGTAGTAGTTCTAAGTTTATAGTCGCTAGCTCGACTCAGCTCAAGATGGTTTATTCATAGACAGGGTCATCAAGGTATAAAACCTCCTCCTCAGCAGCAGGCGGAAGCCCGTGATAATGCTTTATACGATGTCCATTGACCACAAATCTGACTCGCCTTTGAAATTAAATAGCTCCACCGCTCCGGAAGAAAGGCTTGTTGTACTTGAAATGGGCCACACCATCTTGATTTCAACTTACCCGGGAAGAGTCTTAAGCGCGAATTGTATAAGAGAACTAGATCACCCTCTTGAAAGGTCCTATCCAGAATCTTTTTGTCATGGAACTTCTTCGTGCGCTCCTTGAAAATCTTGGCATTCTCGTATGCCTCTAAACGAAACTCTTCCAGGCGAGTTAATTCTAACATCCTCTTTTCACCAGCTAACGTCTCATCAAAATTTAGCATCCTTGTTGCCCACATGGCCCGGTGTTCCAGTTCCACAGGTAGATGACATGCCTTTCCAAAAACAATCCTATACGGTGACATTCCAATCGAGGTTTTATATGCAGTCCTATAAGCCCATAAAGCGTCATCTAAACGTATCGACCAATCCTTCCTAGTCGTATTGACAGTTTTTTCCAGGATACGCTTTATCTCTCGATTGGTGACTTCTACCTGTCCACTAGTCTGGGGGTGATATGCAGTTGCTAGCTTATGTCGAACCCCATACTTAATCATCAGCCTTTCAAAAGGTTTATTGCAAAAATGACTACCATTGTCGCTTATAATCGCCCTAGGCGTCCCAAACCTTGTAAAAATGTTCTTCTTCAAGAATCTAATCACAACCCTAACATCGTTAGTAGGGGAAGCAATGGCCTCAACCCATTTGGATACATAATCTATAGCAACTAAGATATATCGGTTAGATAATGATGACGTGAAGGGTCCAACGAAATCTATTCCCCAAACGTCAAAAAGCTCTACTTCTAAGATGCTCTTGAGTGGCATCTCATTCCTCTTTGAAATATTACCTGTCATTTGACAAGCATGACATGCCTTTGCATATTGGTGTGCATCCTTAAACAATGTCGGCCAATAAAAACCGCATTGGAGGACTTTGGCCGCAGTTTTATCTCCCCCGTAGTGTCCTCCAACTTCATAAGAATGACAATGCTTCAGGATATCATTATATTCTTCCTCTGGCACACATCTTCGAAAAACATTATCAGATCCTAGCTTAAACAAATAAGGCTCATCCCAATAGTAGTGTCTAATATCTTTAAAGAATTTTTTCCTTTCTTGGACAGTGAGATTTGGTGGCAGGTACTTTGCGGATAGATAATTGACAAACAAACTAAACCATGGTTGCTTCTTCTCCTTCACAACCTCTATTCGCGAAGAAACTGCAGCACAATCATTATGTCCCCTGATGGTGGTGATGGAGAAAAGTTGCTCATCAAGAAAAGATTCTCCTATCTCAGTTAATTCCTCACCATCCTCTAAATGTAAGCGCGATAGATGATCGGCCACCACGTTCTCACTTCCTTTCTTATCTCGGATTTCTACGTCAAATTCTTGCAAAGAGTGAGAATCCATCTCAACGATCTCGGCTTTGAATCTTGCTTCGCTAGGAGATACTTAAGAGCCGCATGGTCAGTCCACACAGTGACTTTAGATCCCACTAAGTAAGATCTAAATTTGTCAAAAGCAAAGATAACGGCCAAAAGTTCCTTCTCCTTTGTGGCGTAATTTCTTTGGGCAGCATTCAAAGTCCGGCTTGCATAATAAATAGGTCTGAAGATCTTATCTTTTCTTTGACCCAAAGCGGCGCCAACAAAGATATCACTTGCATCACACATCGCTTCAAGCGGAAGATCCCAATCCGGTGCGACCAGAACGGGTGCAGTGATCAGTCTACTTTTTATTTCGTTGAAAGCTTTTATGCACTCATTAGAAAACACGAATGGCACATCCTTGGCCAATAATTCGGTAAGAGGTCTAGAGATCATGGAAAAATCCTTGATAAACCTACGATAAAATCCAAATGCGCCTAAAAAACCTCGCAAAGTTTTAAGATTAGTAGGTGGAGGTAATTTCTCGATCACTTCGACTTTAGCTCTATCCACCTCTATACCGTTCTTTGATATGCGGTGACCTAGTACTATACCTTCCGTAACCATCAAATGACACTTCTCCCAGTTAAGCACAAGATTCGTCTCTTCACATCTCTTCAACACTCGTGCTAGATGTGTGAGACATGAATCGAAATCGTCTCCAAACACGGAGAAATCATCCATAAAGATTTCCAAGAAATCTTCCACCATGTCCGCAAACAATGACATCATACACCTTTGAAATGTCGCGGGGGCGTTGCACAATCCAAATGGCATTCGATTATAAGCAAATGTCCCATATGGGCATGTAAATGTCGTTTTCTCACGATCTTCGGGCGAGATATGGATTTGATAGTACCCCGAATACCCATCAAGAAAACAATATAAAGCATGCCCGCTCAATCTCTTGAGCATTTGATCGATGAAGGGAAGAGGAAAGTGGTCCTTACGAGTTGCATCATTTAGTTTCCTAAAGTATATGCATACTCGATGACCGGTGATTAGCCTCACAGGAATTAACTCATTCAACTCATTGGCTTGCACCGTCAATCCTCCTTCTTGGGAACTACGTGGATAGGGCTTACCCATTCGCTATCGAAGAATTGGAAATATAATTCCCATTTCTAGCATTTTTATAACCTCATCCCTAACCACTTCCTTTAATTGTGGGGTTAAACGCCTCTGAGGTTGTGCAACCACTTTCTTTTCAGGGTCCACGGAGATCTTGTGCATACATACGCTAGGGCTAATGCCCTTAACGTCAACTATGGTCCATCCAAATGCTCCGCGGTACTCTCTCAAAACTCTCATAAGTTTCTCTTCTTGTAAGTCCGTCAAGGAAGAAGATATGATCAGTGGCAAGGTCTCATCTTGAAGAAATACGTACTTCAAATTTGCAGGAAGAGGTTTTAAAGTCAAATTTGTGGGAGGTTCTTCCAAAGAGGTCTTCAACTTTTGACCAGTGAGTTTAAGTTCAAAGTACTTATGCCACGTTGGTCTATGATAGAATCTTTCAATCTCCGCAGCACTTACTTCTTCTACAGGTCTTGGGGTCCCTCTACTACATCCTGGCCATATCATCTTCTCCTCCTCACTACTCACGTACTTGACTTCATCTTCTTCTTCTAAGAAAGCATCCAAAAAATCCTTGATACTTTCATGTTGTTGAAATTCTTGAACGATCCTATCAATGGAATCTAACATGAAACATGCATCCTCTCCATCATCAGGTTGCTTCATCGTGTCGAAGACATTGAATGCAACTCTCTCTTCGTTCACTCTTAATACCAACTCGCCTTTGTAAACATCAATTAGCGTTCTACTAGTAGCCATGAAAGGTCTCCCTAATATCAATGGTACCTTGTAGTTAGCTTCCATATCTAATACCACAAAGTCGACAGGGAATACAAACTTTTCAACTCTAACTAGCACATCCTCAACCACCCCACACGGTTCCTTGACAGAACGGTCAGCTAACTGCAGTGTGATTGAGGTCTTTTTAAGATCTTTCATGCCTAGTTTCCGAAAAATAGATAGTGGCATCAGGTTCACGCTTGCTCCTAGATCACACAAAGCTTTATTCAGACATACGTTACCTATGGTGCAGGGAATGAGAAAACTTCCCGGATCTTTGCATTTTGGGGGTAACTTATGTTGAAGAATGGCTGAGCACTCCTCATTAAGGCATATGGTCTCTAAATCTAGAAGTTTCCTTTTAGTTGAGACGGCGTCTTTTAAAAATTTGGTGTACTCAGGCATTTCAGCTAGTGCTTCAACTAGGGGTATATTGATTTGTAACTTTCTGAACATATCCACGAACTTCTTATACCTCTTATTATCAAACTTAGGCTTCGGCTTCGGTGGAGGATAAGGTAGAGTTGAAGGGTCGACATCAGTGAAAATTGGATACTTGTTATCGTAAAGTTCAACTCTAGGGCCAGCAGGTTCTTTATACGTTCTTTGCCCAGGCAAAGTCTCGGAAGTATTAGTCTCATTGCTTGGCTCACTATCCTTATTCTTTGTGACTTTTTCTTTCTCTTGCAAGGATGGTGGGGTTACCTCCTTTCCACTTCTTGTCATGATCGCATTCAAATCCTTAGGGTTCTTCTCAGTGTTGCTTGGCAACCCTCCAGGAGGTCTAGTGGAGACTGGCTCAGCTAGTTGTCCTACCTGGTGTGTGAGATTTTGAACTAAAGCTTCCTGGTTGGTTACTTTGGCATCTGTCTTCTGACAATATTGGCTAAAGTTAGTGGCTAACTCAGCCATAGATTTTGAAAGTTGTCCCATAATGTCAGTGACGACATTACTTAGTTTTTCTATCGCAGCTTCCTAACCAAAGTTTTAGTCTGCCGTGGTACATAAGGGGTAGGTGGTTTAGGCCTTTCTCCTGCGTTAATGTCACTATATCGGAATCCAGGATGGTTATGATTAGGTCTGTACCCTCCCCCAACATAATTGGCTTCTTCATTGCAGGCATTCTCACTTTGAGGTGCTACCTCGATTCCAACCCTTTCTACTCTCTTGTCATCCTCTCTTGCATCCCATCCACCTTATCATTGATAACAGAAAGTTGTTCTAAGATTTTGGTAGATGCACTATCATCAAATATATCGGTGGCCATCTTCACAGTGGCTATGTCATTGCCTCCCCATTGGCTATTCATTGCTATTTGCTCCATCTTCCTTGTGCCTCCTCGGAGATAAAGAACAAACGCCTCATTGCTTGGATGCGTCTACTCTAATTTTCTCGCCTCTCTCAACCCATGGTAAAAAGTTTGCATTAAAAGCCAAAGAGAGATATCATGATGAGGACACTTCCTTATAGCTTCCTTGAAACGCTCCCAAGCTTGATCAAAACTCTCCCTAGGTTGTTGCTTAAATCCTAGGATGTCTTGGCGTAACTTAAAAGTTTTTCCTAAGGGAAAATACTTATTCATGAACTTTTGCAACAATTGTTCCCAAGTAGTGATAGATCCAGCCTCTAAAGAGAGAAGCCATTGCTTAGCTTTATCTTTCAAAGTGAAAGGGAAAAGCTTAAGACGAATGTTACCCTCCGGGATTAATTAGTTTTCAAGACTAACGATTTCCAAGAAATTCATCACGTGAACACCAGGATCCTCGTTTTGGACGCCATGAAAAGTAGAATAATTGGTCACCATTTGAATTACATTAGGCCTAGGGTGATAGACTTCCGCAAACATCTTGCGGTGCTACGATAAGCGGGAATGAATTGTTCAATAGTGGGCATTGCATAACTTTGCAAAAATACGCCTCGCTCCTTGAACTAGGGCTTGGTTCTCATTATTAGCATTTGCATTCACATTATTGGCATTATTAATAACGAGATTAGGTACCTGGTTTGGATTGATCAAGTTGCCTTCCATTTCGTGTCGATTCGAATGCTCGTAATGATCGGTTGTATGTCCTTCTTCCACTCCTTGCTCGCTTTCCTCAAGATTTGGATCCTCTTCTCCTTGCTTAGCCGTTCCTAGCTAACTTCCTATTCCTTCTCGCAAATTTCTATTTCAGATTATAAGGCTCAAGCGGTTCCTTCGATTTCCGAGTAGCGTACTATAAAATAATAAACAACAATAAAACAATCAATCACTAGTAAAGGCTAGGCCTTTAACTAACTAAATAAAACAGACTCAAAATAAGTTTGAGAAAAGAAAACGTAAATCAAAACGAAGCGAGAATGTTTTAAAGCTAAGACAGAATCGTAATGTAAAAGAAAACTAATTCTCGGTCGATCGAGAGTCTGCTCGGTCGATCGACCGAACAATTTTATATTTTTTTATTTTTTTATTTTTTACGGCCTTTGTTTTAATATACTGGACTCTTATTCACGTAATATTCACGAATCCAGTTCTAACAAAATAAGCTATATCTTAATTTAATGACTCGAGTCCCGGCAACGGCGCCAAAAACTTGATGGAGGTCAAGTTAAATTATTAACTCGATGCCTACTAACACACTAGCAAGAGAACTAGGTTCAATTGTAGTATAGCCAGATAGAGTCGAGGTCAATCCCACAGAGACTCGGCATAAATAAAACATAACTTTATCCTATTAGAACTAAATTGAAAGGGCGGTCTACGACCAACTAAATGCAGAGAATAAAATAGTGACAACCATGAGACACAAAAGACCACAAAGACAAACTAAAGACTACTAAAACACGGATAATACGGTTGATATTATCTAAACAAATAGTATTGATTACGCTAGTAGATTATAACTTCCCCCATGTGAATTAGGATGATAACGAGACAAAACAAACGTTAAAGATTAATTATTATGACTACGGGAGTCATCCCCTAAGGTAGATTTAGCTCCGGTTGGGCCATCTAAATCATCGTGCCTCCATTACGTGACTTCGCTTTTTAATGCCTCCATCTCATATAACTTCTGACACAATTACGAAACTAGGGATGCCGGTATAAACCGTAACCTCATCTAAGCAACATTCCTAGGGTAAGGCGTACTTCTTAGATGCCGATTCAATCTATATCCTAAGTAACAATCACTTTTTGGGTTTCATGTTAAATTATGATGACAAATAATTAAGTTGATCAGGTTTAATTACTCGTTTTAATTCCAAATCAGAGAATCTGACGTAGTCGAAGCCGATCATAATATTGCCCTACATATTACCACGCTCGGTCGACCGAACGACAGCACTCGGGCGACCGAGTGACACGTCTAGGTCGACCGAACACAGTTCTGTGCCGGAACAAATCATGATTACTTCTTAACGTTTCTAACCTAAACACATGGGTTCGTAAATAAATCTACATCACGCAATCAATACAAATAAAACTACTCCATAATAAAATATAGCAGATCTACGAATAAAGATTGCATAATTGAATAGTCATACCCTCGAAGACGAGAGTGACTCCCACTCTTTAATGCGCTCCCTAATCGGAGAATCCGACGAATCCACAATGAACGAACATAAAGAAAATAAAACTTAAAAACTAAAATTGTATGAATTGTTTTGTGTTGTAGTGGTGTGTGTTCTCAACATCGTGGCTGCTGTTTATATAGGAGTTGTAGCCGACATAGGGAGAATCCAGAAGATTGACATGCATTTATCACACAATTTAATTGCTCTTTTATAATAAAAACAGCTAAATACCAATTATCATATTAATAATCACTTATCATTAAATAATAAATATAAACACGTGATTAAATATGAAGTATATATAATTAACTCCGATTTAAGGTTATAATTGATGACATAAACGAGTATATTTTAACTGTCATCATTTTCACATATGTATTTTAAACTTTGATGTCTTGATTTAAGCTGGCAACAGTTGTGAAACAAGCGGGTCGGATGTACTCGGAGGAGGCTCAGGAAAAGACCAAATCCATTGGCCAAGTGAAGAAGTTGGAGGCGGACCTTGACAACACTGTTATGGAGCTTGGGACCGCAAACAGTCATTTCACCGAGCTAGAGAAGAATGCCGCTGAGGATATGGTCATTATGGAACTTGAGATGGCCAAGCTTCGAAGTCTTCACGAGCTGGAGGAAGCCCAGGCGAAGAAGTTGTCCGATGAGTTCCAGGCTTGATTGAACGACGCCAAAAACTTATGCAAGCAGGTGAAGCGGGAAAGCTGAAAACCATAAGACTGCAAGTTGTTGCCGATTTCAAAAACTCTGATGAGTATAAGAAGGCCATCAGTGACGAGTGTCTTCTGTCCTTTGACCATGGCTTCTACCATATCTATCGTTGTGTTAAGTTGACTCAAAAAGAGGCAACTCTGGGCTTAGAAGTGTTCCAAGACTTGCTTACGATCGATCCTTATGCTCCGGCACTTCGTGCTTTGCATTCAAAGTTTCATTTCTCTGATGATGAAGTGAAAGGATTCAACAATGAGCAGAGGTCCACAGGATTGGGTGAGTTGAATACGCCACACCGTGCTACCGTAAACTTAAGATATATGATTGAAAAGGATGCTCGGGAAGATGAGCCTGCCTTAGAGATCGAGCCTCCTACCCTCACCGACATAGAAATGTATGAGAACTTGTTGGGTCAGACCTTGGTTTTTAAGATTGTATCCGACCCATCTGTTCAATCCTAGACTTGTACTTCATTTGTTTTGTAATAACTTATTAACTTTTCTCCGCTTCCATAACATTTGGACTGTAATAACCTTATCTCATTCATGTTTAACCGTTGAAGGTGGCCACTGCTTTGGCCTTTAAGTGAATGTTTTGTTGATTTTACTATGTGTTGAGCTTGTCTGTTGTTTTATTCTTTTTGCTCAAACATATCCTATCTTTCGAATTGGGTCCGCACGTGGGGGTATCTGCCCCATTGTTTTGGACAAGACTTGTACTCGCTAGATGTAGACTTGTCAGAAATAATTGAGCTTATTAATTGCACACTTACTTGAATAATTTGCGGGGTGGGGCCCCGTTTTGAGCACATCCTAGGCTCAGTTACGTAAACTTTTGATGAAAATCGTAATAAGAAAATAACATTCATAAGAGATAAAATGTAAAATCAGGTTTTACTAGATAAGAAAGCCTAAAGACTCAAGTCATAAACGAGAGGATGGCCATGACCTATAACGAAAGTGGGCTCATGTCGTAAACAGGAGCAGCGCCATGACCCAAATTGATTGTTACATATAGTATCTTTTGAGATTATCCGCATGCCAAGGTCGATTGAGCTTGAAACCATTCTGATCCCTAAGAATATAAGTCCCTTTCTTGACCTCTCTCGTGATCTGATAAGGACCTTCCCAGTTCGCTGTTAGCTTGCCTTTATTGGGCAATAGACCCGCTGCCTTCTAATTCCATAGGACAATATCTCCGACTTTGAACAGGTGATCTCGGAATCGCTTGTCATGATGTCATTTCATGCTCTGTTTGAAATTCATGAGCTAATGATATGCTGTTATCCTTCTTTCCTCGGCTAGATCAAGTTTGATTTGCCTATTAACCAGGTTGTCTATTGGATCATACTTAGTGACCTTGATACTCGGGAGGGCCATCTCTATGGGAGTCATGGCATCTGATCCGTACGTTAAGGCAATTGGTGTCTCCCCTATGGGGGTCTTAATTGTGGTTCGGAGAGCCCAAAGTATGGCGGGAAACTCATCAACCCATCCACACACCTTTACCCCTATGCTCTTCTTTATCATCTTGATAATCTGTTTGTTACCGGCCTCGGCTTGACCGTTTCCCAACGGATACGCCACAGAAGACTGCCAATGTTTGATGTTGTGCTCTTTACGGAAAGCTGAAAAATCATCCTGGAATTGAGGCCCGTGGTCCAATACCACTGCTCACGGGATCCCGAACTTTGACCATATTTTTTCGTGTAAGAGGTAGACTAAATTCTTTGCTTCTATGCCTGCCACGGGTTTGGCTTCGATCCATTTTGTGAAGTAATCGACGACCACGATGATGTATTTGCAGTTACCACTTTCCGTTGGGAAAGGACCAATTAGATCAAGCCCCCATATTTTAAAAGGCCATGCGGAGAAGACGATCCTTTGCTCGAATGATGGTAACCTTGGTATGTCTGCATGTATCTGACACTCAGGACATTCTCTGACAAGCTTTTTAGAGTCCCGTATGATTAAGGGCAAGTAATAACCCGCAGTCACCACTTTTTGTGCTAAAGAGCGACTGGCGGGGTGGCCACCACATACTCCATGATGGAGCTCTGACAAAAAAATTTCGCTTTCCTCTTTACGGACACATCTGAGGGTGGTGGCCACATGAAATTTTTTTGTCAGAGCGAAATTTTTTTGTGGTGTATGTGGTTTTTTTACCCGCAGGACAAAAAAATTTTCCTCTTTACGGCCACATCTGAGGGTGGTCACGAGCTCACTGCGGGTAAAGTTGAGCGGCTACTCAATTCCATGCAGGACAATTGGTTTCTCGACATGCTTATTAATGGAACCGATTCTATGCTTAATCTGGTTGTTTCTAGCAGGACCATCTGTGATTATGCACCTCCATCATCTCTTTTGTAGCGGTCATGTCGGCCGTGTGCTAACAACTTCTCAATCTCTCTCTTCCATTGTATGCAGTCATCCGTGTTATGACCCTTGTCTTCATGAAAACACAATACTTGGACTGATCTCAACGTTTGTCCAGCTTCATGGGGTAAGGATCAGTCTACTCATCCCTCACCTCATTCATTATCTGTGTGTACGAAACTCAAAGAAGAGTCCAATCCTCATCCTTAAACTTCTCGGGTTTTTTAATATCCCGATCCTTATTCCTGTGGCTATCCCTGGGCGGGCTATGCTCAATCCGTTGCTTACCTATGTGGGATGACGATGATCCCTCGTTCCCAGCCATTGTGATGTACTTTCTAGTCCAACTTAGCATTTCCTGCAGATTGGCTGGCTGATTGAAGGCGAAGTAAGATTTCAAATAGCCCGGACTTTGCCCAGTCTCAAAGCAAGTCACGACCACATTATCTGCAAGACCTCTCATCAACACATACACTTTGTGGAACCGCTCATAACAGTTGCGGGTAGACTCGTTTTCACCCGGCTTGTCCTCGTGAAGGTCAATGTGCGTCTTTTTGGGTCTGCCCACAGATTTGAACTCCGTAGTGAATTTATTCACCAAATAATCCCAAGATAATTGTTGGTCCCTTGGAAAGGCTAACACAAGTTTAGAGGGAGAGGGGTGAATAAACTTGTCACCAAAGGCTCACCCAAAAACTGAATCTTAAACTAGATTTAGTTCAACTTAAACTTGTGTGGAGTTAAGCTAACTTAGCTGAGTATAAGCCAGAATTGACTTATCCTGAACTGAGTTAACCGGCAGCGGATTAAATAAGCCTTTGTAAAATATGAGTTATTAGTTAATGTACTGACTCAGTTTCTAGTGTTTGTTGAGTAAGTGAACTAGATGAATAAAGCAATAATGCAGTAAGTAAATGCGTACTGTAAATAAACAAGAATTATAGAGGTTCCAGGTGGTGTAATCTTGTCAGACCTTTCTTCTCATGTGATGCGGATGAATATTCCACTAGAACTTTTTGAGGTGTCTCTGTTACAAAAAGTCCTAAACGATAGTCCTTGACTAATCCCTAGCTTCACTATCTAAACACTTGTAGAACAGGTAGAATGGCTGCTCTCCAATTGTTTGAAACACTGGTCCTTGAAGGGTTGCGTTACCTTTTCACCAGGTCATAACACACACAGTCTTCCTGACTACAGCTCAACTATCCTTCACACCTTTTTGGTGTTTCACAGTCTAAAACCTTTGATAAAATCAAAGTTGAGACTTGAATCAATAACTATGATTCAATTGTGATTTGAGCTTTTTCTTCTAAATATAAAGGTTATGCACGGCTCTGTTTTCTTCAAATGATTGATCATGATTTTCCTTGAATGCTTATAATCACTTGAAGATGTTTCTTGATCTTGGAATTAAGTGCTTAGCAGGAATTCTCTTAATTCACTTTCCCCCTAAGTATGAACTTTCTTGATTAATTTAATCCTTAGAATTCTGCTCCTTCTTCTTATTGTAGAAGAACTCTATTTATAAGGGTTTCTCTACCTGTTAGTTCATTTGAATTTGAATTCTTATAGCGGTTAGTGGTCCTGCTTTCCTTTTGTATATCAGTGTCAGAGAGGACACTTTTAGCCCAATTAAATTGCTTGATTTATAACGGTCCGATTTCTCTTCAGTTAAAAACTGATTTAACCATGACATAGTCAGTTATCAGTTTTTAAGAGCATTAACTGAGTTTTTACTCTTCTTCAAAATCTCTGTACTCTATCCTTTATCTGATTATAATAGACTAAATCAGAGTACACCATAAGTATATATCATCTAAGAGTTCATTGACCTTATGACTTTTAGGTCTGCTTACAAGATCCATAAAGTAAGTTCAGGTCATCACAATCTTGCCTGAAGTCCAATTTTACAATCTCGACTTAGTCTTCATAAACTGAGTTTGAACCCTCAGTTCTTCTATCTTCAATAACTGAGTTTGAACCCTCAGTTCTTCAGTCTTTAAGATAAGCCAACTGAGTTTATACCCTCAGCGAACTTACCTTCTTCAGTTTCTGTTGGTGTGCTCTTATGTCTGTTCCAATATCTCTCTTGGATCTCAGTTACCTTCTAGGGTCTCAGTTTTCTTAAGGTATTTACCTCAATTTCTCAGTTCTGAACCTAGAACTATTACAGTGCTTGTCTGATTAACTTATACAAATATCAGACTCTATTAAATCCTATACATTGATTTCTAGACATCTTTTTGCTTTGCACTATAACAGCTAGTTATGACACTTCATCAATGGGGTATAAAAACAATAACTGAATAAGTGATAAATCACCATCAAAACATAAATTTTATTTCCAACAATTTCCCCTTTTTTGATGATGTCAATACCCTCCTTAAAAGCAATGCAAAAAGATAAAGACAAAATATGTAAAAACAAAATGAACTGAGAAACTGAGATTTTATTAAAGATACTGAGTTACAATACAGAGTATTAAAATAAAATACATGAAAAGAAACTAAGTGTCAGCTTCTCTTCCTTTTACTTGCCTGCTTCATTGTCATATCTTTCAGCGTATTCTCTCATGGCTTCATTTGTTGATGTGCTTTCAATTCCATGAATTCTTGCATAGATGTTCCATGAGTTAGACTTATTATGTTTACTGATAAATTTACTCTTAAAAATTACAGCAAATAAAAACACAATTTGTCTCAGTTTTTCACTTGTGCCAGTCTTCAGTAGATCCATAATAAATTCAGGTTCAGCTTTCTCAACTTTTTCTGTGATTTTCTTTACAGTGCCATTTCTTTCCCATTTACTCAATTTGTGCCAGAAATGCATGATTATCTTTTGCATACTCAGAAAAGTTGATAAGGATTGTTCTCTTGATTCTCCTCCTCTCAGGGGCATGTCTTTGAAGATGTTGTAAAGACGATCATCTAGACCAATCCATTTCTCAGTTGGTTCAGTGAATTTTGCAATAAGCTCCATTTCCTCATCGGTAAAATCTCCTCTAGATTTCTTTAGTTCGACCAGTTTATCATCAATGCTATCCAGAACTTTTGGCATATCAAGTTCATTGACTTTTAACATATCTAAACTTTCCCCCTTATTGACATCATCTTTATTGATCAAACTCTTGATATAGGAGTTTAAGTGCTGCTGAGTAGATGCCAATATGGTTTGGGCGACAACTGAATCTTTCATCCCATTTTCCAATAAGGTCATCATGTCAACTAAATTATTCAGAATGCCTTCCCATCTTTCTATAGTTTCAGCTTTCCTTGAGTCATTTTCAATAGTTGTTTTGCAAATTTCAATCAGTGTGTCATGACAGTTGCTTTTGACATTATCCAGTCTTTTCACCATGTTAATCCTTTCAGTCTTTCTTTCTTCCAAGGACTTTAACACTTTTCCAAACAAACTGATATCATCCTTCTGAATATGTATCAGCTCATTGTGGTAGAACTTGATGATATCAACTTGAGTAGGAATGTCTTTTCCAGTTTCAGTTTCAGCTCTTTGTTCCTCAACTTTACTTGTTTCAGTTTCAGTCACGTTTGCTTCTTTGAGAGGAGTAGGAACATTATTCTTGAGTTTTTCCTTGTAATCCATAGACTTCCTTCTTTCCTCAGATTGTCTTCTTATTTCCTCCAATCTTGATTGCTCAATATCTTTAACTGGTGATAATTCAACATTGAAATCATCATCAGAATCTGCACAGGTTTTATCAGCTTCAGCTTTAGCTATCTCACGCACTGATTGGTCAGTTGGGGACTGATTGATAGCCATTTTCTTCTTCATTTTCAAATTCAGACTGAGTTTCAGAATCTGAATCTCCATTGCTTTCTTCTGAAGAATCTTCATTATCATCATCAACCTTATCATCTCCAGCTTACTTTTCTTGAAGAGATGCAAGAATTCCTCTTTGTAGGTTGGGTGAATCATCATCATCATCATTGTCATCTTTCGTTGAACTAACTCCTGCTGTAGTTTTCTTCTAATGACTGTCTCTGATCAACGCATATCCATTATTCAAAAATTCATCAGTGTTCATCAATTCTGATAAATGACTGATGTTGTAGAGACTGAACACCCATTTCTCTGTGACTTTCATTTCTGCCTGTTGATTTCTTTGATTTGAAATGGAGCTGAGTTTCCAGTTTTGATAGGCATGCAGCCTTTTGCAGTCTGCTACAATCAATTCTCCAATGTTGATAGATGATTCAGATGGTGTTGCAATTATTTCTTTTTCTCTTGGAGTTTCTAAAACAGATTCCGCAAGGCCTCAAATCTTTCAATTTCTTCAAGATTAGTTTTACTGGTATCCACTTCAGCAACAACTGGGACTAAGCTAGTTCCAGTTTCAATTTCAATTTCAGGAATTGAGATGGTAGTCTCAGTTTCTAAGATTTCTTCATCAATAACAAGTTCTCCAACTTGCTCAGTGACTTGTTCTTTTGCTGACATATGCTCCAGTTGAGCAACAAGTTGTTCTTCAGGTGTTGGTTCAACAATCATACCTTTTGCTGGTTCAATAACTCCTTCAACAACTGATTCCTCTGCTCTCTTATCTTTCTGTTTAATATCTTCATCACTGACAAGCTCATCCAGATTGATGACTTGTTCAGGTCTTGATTCTACTTCAGCAAATTCTTTTTCTTCAGGTTGAGAGGCTTCAATGTCTTCGAGTGATTCCTCATACTCAATTCTAGATACTGATTTTTGTGGAGTAGATCTAGACTTGGAGAGTAACTTGAGCATAGCCAGTGTCTCTATGTCAATCAACCTTTCCTCACTGTCATTTTCTTCACTATCAAACTCTTCTCTAAGGGTTTGTTCCCCCTGAGTGTCAGCTTCCCTCTGAATTTCAGTTATTGGTAGTGAAGGAACAACTTCATCTCTAACTGAGGTTTCTTTCTCAATAAGTACTTTCTCAGTTTGTATTGGTTCGGTGGGGGTTACTTCAGTTCTCAGTTTCTTTGCTGAGCTCCCATCAATTAAAGTAGCGGACTTGGATAGTGAAGGTTCCAAAACCTTCCTTGCAGTTTCTACTATTTTTACTTGAATTGAATCTTCCAGCTTCCTCTTATTTTCTATTAACTCACCAACTTGTTCAAGAGCCTCATCGCCAATTCAAGGCTTCTTAGATCTTCTGCTCTTCTTCTATGGTTCAATTACGGAACTCTTAGCTTTTCTCTTTCCAGACTTTCCTTCTTTAACTGCAATTTTCCCTTCTACAACTGCAGTTTCCTTCTTCTTTGCAATTTTAAAGTGGTTAAGAATTCTTTGAACTAAAAGTGCAAGAGTCTTCTTGTGGTAAAATCTGCCTTTCTTCACATCTGTCTTTTTCTTGGGTACATCAAAAGATTGTGCCATAAGTTGATCCAGAATGTATCTTTGCCAGCTGAAATCTTCTTTGAAACAGATAGCATAAAAAAGATGCAATTTTGCACCGGACAAATTGCTGAAATTCCCTGCGTTTCCAATCACGCAATTTGCCAACATTTTGGTAAGAAAATTAAATTCAGGTTTAAGTAGACTCGTACTTCCAGTCACCAAGACTGGTGATTCTGGGTTTATTGCAATATCATTCCAAAATTTCTCTTTCTTTGCTTAATTTGATGGCTGTTGAGCCTCCATATTTATCGTAGCCAAAAATATCTGCTATTAGATCTTCAGTGACTTTGATTTCCTTTCCATTCACAGTGGTTGTATAAGTGTGAACATCTTCTCCTTCTATGGTCGTCTTACCAAATTCATAGAAATCTCCAACACTTTCCAGACACACACTTTGCAGATTGATGTTGAACACTTGCTCTAACCCTTTGATTGCTCGGATCTTTGTAGCAATTTCCTTGGCCAGGGTCTGATTAGTATATTTAACAATAAATTGATCAAGTGAAACAATCATTCCAGGTTCAACTCGGGTAAAGGCCATTATTTCAGATGATTGGTTTGGATGATGTTTGAGAGACATAATTTCAATGGATGATTGTAGAGACTGAGTGTAAAGAATAAATTGGGAAAATCAAATGATATTTATAAATTGTGGATGTGGAAGTTGAAAACATGAGTGGGATATTAAAACATCTTGTCAAGAATCGTTGAGATTGGGAAAAGAATAATGAGTGGAAAAGATGGACGGTTGAGATACAGGTAGAGAATGTATGTTCAATTGTAGCTAATACCGTGTTACGCCGGCTGTAAGTATCTAGCTTTGTCCTTATCCACAACTTGTTAATTCAAAAACTCAGTTGTGAAAACAACTCACTTTTAAGAATTGCAACTTCTCCGTTTTCAGTGTGTGATCTTTTCCTGCAAAATAGAATGAGAGATTTTTGGTACCCATACATACTTGGGTCCTTTTTGATTAGTTTTTTGTAAAGGCTTGTTGACCTAGGTCTTAGTTTTTACATACCTCTCATGTTATTTTGACTGAACAAAGTCAGTTTTCATAAATTTATGATGTCTTGATCCATCAATCTTAGTTTCATTTAACTTGTGATCTTTTAGAGATTATAGGTGCATTCTAGTCTTCATCGGTAGGAAAGATTCTTCCTTTCCCACTGAATCTATTATTCCAGGAATGATTTTCATTCTTCTGTGAATATGACTTGAATGTTCTTCTGACTGATCTTTGATCGATTCGCCTTTCGACCTTTTGATACCTTCATAGAATCCTTCGATTTCTTTGTTTGCTCTTGATGATTTTATAGTTTTGTCAGTTTTAGTTCGAGACTATGCTGAGCGATTGTAAGTTCTAATAATATTGTCAGTGTTATGAGTTTTTATCTTTTCTGCAGCTACAAACTTAGGTGCAGCTGTACTAGGTATGAACTTAGAATTTTGCTGACCATCAAACCTTAAACCAGTTCTGTCTCCAAATGGTTTACCAGGTTTGAACTGAACGTTGGGGATTGGATCAACTGATAATTCTGTGATGTTTATTACCTCTGTTAGTTCATCAGTTGAGCAATTTTCCTTAGTTCCATTATTAGCCTTGATAAGATTGATCTTAGCAGTCAATCTTAGAACTTCAGTTTTCAATTGATCTTTTTCCTTTTTGACATTCTCATAATTCTTTTGAATCACCTCTAATTCCTTTATGAGTATGTCCAAGGTTTCATTGAAATCTTCATTTCTATGATTGTTTATGGCAGTGTGAGTGTTTAATAAGGAAGTACCTACCTCATTGTATTTGACTGATAAGTTTTCAGTTTCATCTCCTTCATATTCCAATATATGCTTCCTTTTGTCTGATCTGTCCTTTTCTTTTACTGATTTTGTTCCAAACAGTATGATTTCTTCATCACTCTCAGCATAATCATTTCCACCAAAGCTTATGGGTAATGTTTCAGCATTATCTTCATTGCATGTGATGTGTGGATCTTCAATGAATGTTTCAATCAGTTTTTCTTGAGTTTCAGCAACAAAAGCCTGCAATTTAGTTTTATATTCATCAAATCTTAAAAACAAACAGATGAGCATACTTCTAGACTGAATTTGTGATTCCATGACGTAGTTTTGAAAAACTTTACAAGTTTAATCAAACAAACTGATAAAGCTCAATCGGAGATCTCTTCAGAGTAGAAGATTTGCTCCGATACCAATTGTTGGTCCCTTGGAAAGGCTAACACAAGTTTAGAGGGGAGGGGGGGTGAATAAACTTGTCACCAAAGGCTCACCCAAAAACTGAAGCTTAAACTAGATTTAGTTCAACTTAACCTTGTGCGGAGTTAAGATAACTTAGCTGAGTATAAGTCAGAACTGAGTTAACCGGCAGCGGATTAAATAAGCCTTTGTAAAATATGAGTTATCAGTTAATGTGCTGACTTAGTTTCTAGTGTTTGCTGATTATGTGAACTAGATGAATAAAGCAATAATGCAGTAAGTAAATGCGTAATGTAAATAAACAAGAATTATAGAGGTTCCAGGTGGTGTAATCCTGTCAGTCCTCTATTCTCCTATGATGTGGAGGAAAATTCCACTAGAACTTTTTGAGGTGTCTCTGTTACAAAAAGTCCTAACTGATAGTCTATGAAAAATCCCTAGCTTCACTATCTAAACACTTGTAGAACAGGTAGAATGGCTGCTCTCCAATTGTTTGAAACACTGGTCCTTCAAGGGTTGCATTACCTCTTCACCAGCTCATCACACACAGTCTTCCTGACTGCAGCTCAACTGTCCTTCACACCTTCTTGGTGTTTCACAGTCTACAACCTTTGATAAAATCAAAGTTGAGACTTGAATCAATAACTATGATTCAATTGTGATTTGAGCTTTTACTTCTAGATATAAAGGTTATGCATGGCTCTGTTTTCTTCAAATGATTGATCTTTATTTTCCTTGAATGCTTATGATCACTTGAAGATGTTTCTTGATCTTGCAATTAAGTTCTTAGCATGAATTCTCTTAATTCACTTTCCCCCTTAGTATGAACTTTCTTGGTTAATTTAATTCTTAGAATTCCGCTCCTTCTTCTTGTTGTAGAAGAACTCTATTTATAGGGGTTTCTCTAATGGTTAGTTCATTTAAATTTGAATTCTTATAGCCGTTAGTGGTCTTGCTTTCCTTTTGTATGTCAGTGTCAGAAAGGACACTTTTATAGCCCAATTAAATTGCTTGATTTATAACGGTCTGATTTCTCTTCAATTAAAAATTGATTTAACCATGACATAGTTAGTTATTAGTTTTTAAGAGCATTAACTATGTTTTCACTCTTCTTCAAAATCTCAGTACTCTATCCTTTATCTGATTATAATAGACTAAATCAGAGTACACCATAAGTATATATCATCTAAGAGTTCATTGACCTTATGACTCTTAGGTCTTCTTACAAGATCCATAAAGTCAGTTCAGGTCATCACAATCTTGCACAAGTCTAACTTTCTGATCTTGACTTAGTCTTCATAAACTGAGTTTGAACCCTCAGTTCTTCTATCTTCAATAACTGAGTTTGAACCCTCAGTTCTTCAGTCTTTTCAAGATAAGCCAACTGAGTTTGTACCCTCAGCGAACTTACCTTCTTCAGTTTCTATTGGTGTGCTCTTATGTCAGTTTTCCAATATCTCTTTTGGATCTCAGTTACCTTTTAGGATCTCAGTTTCCTTACGGTATTTACCTCAATTTCTCAGTTCTAAACCTAGAACTATTACAGTGCATTTCTGATTAACTTATACAAATATCAGACTCCATTAAATCCTATACATTGATTTCTAGACATCTTTTTGTTTTGCAGTATAACAACTAGTTATGACACTTCATCAATGGTGTCTAAAAAGAATAACTAAATAAGTGATGAATCATCATCAAAATATAAATTTTATATCCAACAATAATATCGATGCAAGGGGTAGGCCGTGGGCCTATGAGTCCACTCTATCTTGCATGGCCCCCACAAAAGCAATGCACCATGCATCCTAGCTTGCCGTGCATGAACTTATTCTGCTTTCAAAAGCTGAGAGCTAGTCCAAAGGGTCTGTGGTACTATGATAATTAGTAAAATTTGGGTAGTTCGTACCTCCCTTGGGAGCCGCTGCAAGGATGTCCGAATGTAGGACGCTTGTGCCCCATGTGGGCTTAGATTCCTTGACAGTCTTACCTCTTGGTAGCTTATCGATCTGTTTTTTCATCAGTCCCCACTCATCTGTGACTTCAGGGGCCATAGGGAGCCAGGTGATACTTTGCTCTTATTGTGACTCTCCCTGCCCCTCTCTCCGGGTTGGGACCTGTCTGGCGTTCCCAGGTCGATCTATGTTTCCCTTCTTAGGGGCTACACCGTGAAAGTTATCCGTGAACCCTAGGTGAGCTAACTCCGACTTCCTAACTTTACTCGGTTGTTCATCCTCTTCACAACATGGTCGTGCTGCCCTTTGCAGATTGAGAGTAGGTTGTACATCAGTAGGGGCTTGCATAGGCGAAATGAACTTACTTCCGGTTTGAGGAAGTAGCCCTTCAGATATAAGTTGTAGGTTTTATAACCACATGTCCTATATTCTATGTATGCTTTGAGTGCTAAAGCATGAGGACTGGGGTTCAAGCTTGCTTCCGTTTTCAAATTTGTTCGCTAGTCGAAGTTTCAACGAGAAGCCTTAGCAACAAGCTTCCCGTGGCCCTGTTTGATGGCCGCCTCTTGTATCTCTCAGGCCCTATCCCTTTCATTCAGTGCTGCTCACATATCCGCCTCTTTATGAACGAAGTTACCCCTAGCGGATTGCACGCCTCTATTGCGTCCGCTGTGATGGGACACACTGCCACGTGGAGCGTCTTGAGTGGCCCCCTTGGCCAGTGTTTCTGGTGTGATAACCTTCCTGACAGTCATGTTTGATTTGACAAGTGACTTATAGAGCAAGTAAAGCAGGTGGTGCCGGCCGGAGTAATCCCAAAGCCCAGAATCCGGCGGAACTCAGATGATCCAATCCCACACAGTACAATCAAATAAACGTAATCCTTCTCTTTATGAAGAGCTGAGCTTATGGGTTGCGTAAACCAACCTAAGAATAACGAAGACCTCACGGTGGAGCTATGATGGTGCCGATGAAGAGGTTCCTCAAGGTTGGGATGATTTTGATGTAGATTGACTGCAATGATCCGTGGAACCAACGGTCCTATCTCTGAATTTGCTTCAAAGGTGTTGGAAACGATGATTCTCAGGCCGTACAACCCAAAAATCAAGGTTTTCGTTGATGTTGGAACTTGAAGATAGGCGGTGGGCTTGCCGGAGATGCCGCAGAAGAAGATTTCGTGGCGGTACAAGCTACCGGAAAAGGCTAATTCTTGATGACTTTCCCGGTAACGGAGCCAACTGATTTTGTCGGAATTATCACGGTGATGGTAATGGTGGTTATATGTGGATATCTGGCTAATAATGTATGATTTCTCCTGTGAAAGTGATGGCGATTATGAAATATATGTAGATTCCAATGGTGGGCTCACAACCAGTACGAATGTGGGTTCAGAGCCGATAAATTGGCAGAGATTGGTCTGCTTGTATTAATGTTCGGATCCTTTATGATTTATATGCTGCCCCTATTTATAGGTGCCGGACTAATCACGATTAAGCAAATCTCGACAAGATATAATTAAATACAATCAAGCATAACAAATATGACTACGGCTCCAACTATGATGATTAACTATGAAGCCGGCTGTGCTCGATGCGGCTGTGCTCTAAACGTGTAGGGATTGAGTTCGGGTTGCCTTGAACCATGAGGGGGCTTGATGAGATGGACTTTGGGCCGGTAAGATGCGGGATCGATCATAGCCCGAAGTGTACCCGTGGATATAGTCGTTTAAACAGCTTGTAGCTTGTTTTTGGCTTGGTAACAAGCGGATTGTGGGTGTAGCCGTTCGGCTGTCATGACAAGACCTCTGCTCTAGGCGGATGTCGGGTCCGTAAGACCGTTTGCGGGTTTGACATAACAAATAATAATAATAACTAGCCAGGCGTACCGTGCGATGCACGGTGGGCCCTGTCTTTTTCAAATTTTACGAGTTTGTTCTAAACATGAAAAAGAATCACCAAAGGAGCGCGGCACTCATCAAGATGGAACCATAAATATGATCTATATCATGATAGCATTCAAACATGATCACCTCATTTTTTTTTTAAATGATCTGCAAAGCAAAACCAACATCAAAGCACATGACACAATATGAAATGACTACATCTTGATACCATAAATTACAACAAAGAAGCCTTTTTCAGTTGCCACAGTTCCGCACAAAAGCATTTCTAGATCTGTAAATGAACTCCATTCGCATAACCCGCTTATTTATAGACGAGGGATTAGGTAGAACACCTCATATATTAAATCTGAAATAACCAAGATCAAAATCTTCTCCCACATAAATGGCATATGAGGGGTTAAAGGTGGAGAACCTCATGAAATAATCCTGAAATAACAACCAAAACAGTTATTTCCACCACTAATGGCAAATGAGGATCACAAAACCATATCTTATACTACACGCGCCTAAACGACATAGGCCATACACAACTCAGCTGTATAAAAAATTTAGATACATCTCAAAAGATCAAGCCTTGAAAAAGAACACAGCTCCCGGGGTTGCAACAACAAACATAACTAATTCTGAACAATAGAAGGTCTAAGCAAGACAAGCCAAATACCAAAAGCTCTACACTGCATCAACAAAATGTCCTATTAAATATGTAGACAAACCCCTAAACCAATTCCCGGACTAAACGCAGAGCATAAAAAAACATAAGAAATTAGAGAACCAAACATGGTGGAAATAGTAGCCCAATCAATGAATTATTGCTAGTTTAGGAGAAATACCAAACAAAAAGTGAATGAAAACCACAACGAACAACAACTGACAATCGGCCAGGGTTTGGGAGATATTATGCAACAAAGGTCATCAAAATGAAAGATCCAGCAGTGTAGATTAATACAATTTAATGAAAATGGAGAAGCTTTAGATCATATGTAGAGGAAATTAAAGATAAAATTAAAAGGATATGGACATTAGAATGGTTCGTCACCCTCAACATCCCTCCACATTTGATGGACTATACACCAATAACACGACCGCCACTTTAATGGACTAAACATCACATAAAATGGATATTTAACGCATATAGCAGAATTTGAACCTATAATCTTCAAGGGGGCATTAGCATGTAAGAATAAATCCGTAGTTGTTTATCTAATTCGGGAACCAACATGTTTTTGTTTTTCGTTATGCTTTTAGAGCATTTGGAAGAGTTGGTGTGTGAGTATAGAGCTACAGGAACAAGTATCTTTATTTTTTCCTAAGAGGCTTTAAAAAGTGTGAGAGAATAAGAAAACTTCAAATGATGATGGAATCACGGTTGGGGATGCTAATCAACAATGGGAAAAGAACCCACCCTCGTGTACTCAATGATTCATTGTAAACCAAACATTAAGGTTAAAGTAGATTCATATTCTCTCTCAGTTTCCAATACTCCTTCGAAACCGCATTCCATAGCAGGATAGCAACAAAAGTTTCTTTTTTCCTTTATAAATTTGATGATAAAGATTTCATGCTCTCTGGTATTATGATAAATTACCGTTTTACCTTGCTAAGAAATCTAATCTATGCGTGTAAACATTACAAAGAACATTACTTTGACAACTATATATTGCATGAAGTTTTTCAGGAAGAAAATGTCAAGACCAGCGCAACCAGTCCACATTTAATGCATGAATAACTGTCACCAAAACATTCTCCACCCACAGAGAAACAAGATGGCTAAATATGTTAATTAAATTACTTTAAGTACCATCATTCAACCGATACTGACATTACGTACACATTAAAGTGTATACCAAATCAATATATTTTTATACAAAATGAGAAGTACCTTTTCAATACTCTCCATCATTAATCATTATGCCTTTAACTTCTGTTATTTGAGCTTGTAGCTTAGAAAACTTGCTGATTTCCGCTGGATGGTTCAGGCAGTACTCCATGTGCCCTTTGAGATTTGGCCTGGCAACATGGTAGGTACACAATGTCACGATGATATAAGGGAAGAACTCAAAAGATATTTGTATTCAATCATCGCACTGCAAACCACGGTGTAATAAACCTTCGCAGAGATCAAGCATGTAATAAATAAACACATACCCAAATTCCCTGTCAAGATTATATGCAATGCTAAAGCGATCCATAAACAAGTCGTCATCATGGTCATCATCGGCAAGTGGATGTTTACCAACAGGTTCAGTACCTGTACCATACCGCTCTTTAAAATCATCTATAGCCCTTTCAAGAAACACAAAAGGTACACTCCTTTCATTGATTCATCAGCAACAAGAAGGAAAACTGCAATTCAAGATAATATTTTTTACTACTTTGTCCATATCTTGCATCAATCATTTCGGCTTGCAAGCTATTTCAAATCAAAGTAACTGACAAAGCGCAAAAGTAAGGAAATACCGAATCCACTATCAAGCAGAAAGTTAAAGGTGTAGTAGATCAGAGGAGTATGCGTACTTGCTGCCATTTGAATGCAGCTTCTGAAAGTATTGCACTGCAACAGTACTACAGTTACCAGAACACGCCGTGTGCTATGCAAGAACCACGGTTCCTTTCGCAACGAAGATGTAAATCGAACCTTTTGGATTCATCTTTTTTCTAAAGGATTCAAGCCACAAAGTTCCCAATCAGCTCAACCTCTGTCCTAGAAAATGAAATACCAACAGAGAGACAAATTTAACAGTCAATATATCCTACAACATTGTCTCATTACATTTTAATCTTTAAGCAATATTTATTGATGTCAGATATCCAAATCAAGTTAATAAAAGAGGAAAATTAGGGAGAAACTCATCACTACCGTCATTAAATTCGCCGCCTCCTCTGCCACCACCTTCTTCTATGTCGGCCTCATATAATTCTGCATAGCAAAATAAAACTAATTCTATCAATTAAGAAATTTTCCATCCACACAAAAAAAAAAATCGACACGAAAGAGGAAGAAGGGAGATTTCCACCGTCATCTCTCCATATGGTACATATTGATGCACAAAGCCACAAACGGTACCATTGACACCTACAATCCAAATAAACAAAATCATAGATCATAATAATTAGTAAAGCCAATCTACAAAATGATTAAGACACAAAAGACAGTAAAACACAATCTTAAAAAGACACAACAACTCCGACATCAAGCCAACCTACAAAATGAATTCGGAAAGATGAATTTACTCTTATCAAAAGGAAAGATTCCAATCGGTCGGATTGATTGTCCACCACGATGGTTGTACTCCACCGGCATCATAAAAGAAACCATTTTTTCTGTTAAAATAAGAAAAATAAAAAAAAACTCAATCTTTCAAATATTCTACCTTTTCTGGGATGAGGAACGGAATCGACAATACAAAATGGTGATTTGGAGAGTCGATGATAACAGCAACAGAGGCCGAAGGCCACACCAGATACACATACTAGTGGTTGTCGGAAGGCGATGGATTTGAGGCGGAGGGCTGTGAGCGATAAGGTCACATCAAATGGAGTACAATGATCTGGAAAGGAGGATATTGGGAGAGAAGCAGTGAAGGGGGGAGAAAGAGTAATACGTTTGAAGTTGGAAGGCTCTAGACGTTTTTCTTTAATTAGTTTTAATTCATATAGAACAGGTGGCACCATCTGGTAATAACATGTATAAAACAGAGTTACATGTGTCCTGTTTTTGTAAAATTATGTTTGAGGATTGTACTTAAATTTAATGAAACGAAACGACGTCGTTTCAGATAAAAAGGAGGAAAAAAATAAAAAAAAAGTAGGACGACGAAAGCAGGACGACGGAAATTTGTGCTTTTAATAAATACACCTATTTAATAATAATAATTATAATAATAATTATTATTATTATTATTATTATTTTTTGAACAACAGTAAAGCGAATCAATATATTTAACGTATTATAGAAATATTTTACACAAAAGCATACTATACCCCCTTAAACCGGAAAATCAGAGAAATACTTTATGCAATAAAATGATATACATCTTGTAACAACCTGAAGAAAATCAAAATATGACCGGAAGTGAAAGATTGAAATTGATTGTTTTATTGGATTGATCAAAATGATACAATGGTTTTCCTTTATATAGAAAATAAATGAGATAAAAATTGAATTCGAAAAAAATAGAATTAAAGATAAAGCTATAGATAAATATCACTTAAAATAATTTTTTTTCAACTAAACTCTTTCCTATGTCTCGTTTAATATCATATTTATCTCATGAGATTTATCTGCTCGAATACACTCCTACGAAAATTGTCGGGGTTGGAGGCAATGTTTTATGATAATCGGACAAGATGACTCGGCTTTTCACTCTTTGGCTCACTGCTGTCAGCTCTTGGCTCTTGGCTATCAGCTCTTTTGGCTCTTGGCTTTTAGGCTTTTGACACTTTGTAATGGCGACTTAAACTATGCTGCTAAGGCTGGTCAACAGAGTATGATACTCTGTTGAATCTGTGTGGAAACTATGGTGGTCAGGCCTGGAGGTATATGCTGAAGTCTGGTGTTCTGATGTGTAAAGTCAGTAGATTGATCATCTGCTGAGCATAGTTTGCGGAGTTGGTTTTCAGTGATACTTGGGGACACGTCTGCATGGTTTTCTATTCTGGATAAGGTTACTTCTGGGGTATTTCAGTCATTATCTGGTTTGGCCGTTTAGTCATTTAGGGTTGGATCCAAGGCTATAAATACCATCTATAATCGTTGTAAATTGAACTTTCTCGTGATAATAAAATAATCCTCGTTTGTCCGTGCAGTAGTTGGCATATTGCCGGAAACCACGTTAAATCTGTGTTCTTCTTGTTTAAGTGTTTGTTTACTTGTTAATTGTTTATCTTTACTCACAATCACCATCACTTCTTGATACATCCGTCATAACAAATTGGTATTAGAGCGTCCAGGTTCATCAAGAAATCTGCTTATTTGTTTAAATCAAGGTAGATTGGCACCAAGGTCATAATTGACGCTAGGATTTAGGATCCACGCAATTTTTTCTGGTGAGAAAGTTGTTTTCTTTAAACGTCAAGATTGACAAGATTACAGGAAGAAACAGTTTTTTGTCTGTGGCAGATCAAGAAGCGTGATTTGTTGAAACATTATAGGGTTCCTTGTCTAAATCAACAGATGGAAGTGCTGCTGAGAGAGTCAGTCTAGAGAGAAAGCACATTTAAAAATTATGTTGTTCTTATCATATGATATTATCACAGAGGTTGCTGAAGAGGGCACAGCAGAGAAGCTGTGGTCCAAGTTTGAGAGTCTGTACATGACAAAGTCTCTAACCAAAAAGTTGTTATTATAACAACGTATGTTGAGTTTAAGGATGCATGAGGGCACTCAGCTGAGGGGTCATCTAGATCAGCTGAACACAATATTGCTTGACCAAGGAATATTGATGTGAAGATTGAAGATGAGGATGTAGCATTGATCCTACTTGTATCATTTCCTGCATCAAATGAGAACTTTGTGTAGTCCTTTATTGTTGGGAAGAACTCGGTGTCATTGTAGGATCCGAGATCCTCACTCCATGCTCGAGAGCTACGCCATAAGGCATCTGGTTCTAGGATAGACAATCAGTCTGCTGGATTGGTGGTCAGTGGAGTCAACAGAGGATCAAGAAATTCTGGAAAGAAGAAATACAAGAGAAGTTCCAAAGGGTCCTAAAGCTAAGTATGTCTGTAATTACTGCAAGGAGCATGGACATTGGAAAAAAGAATGTCCAAAGAGAAAGAAGCGATGAGAATCTTGTTTTTAGCGAACAAGACACCGAATCTGAAGATCCGCCTTAGCGCTTTCAAGTCGGCGAGGCATAGAGATGTGTGGATTCTGGACACTATGCCATCTTATCATATGTGTCCAAACAGGGAGTGGTTTTCATGTTATCAGAAAGTGGATGGAGGCCATATTGCTATGGCCAACAGCAAGGTCTGCAAAATAGTTGGGATTGGATCTGTCCTGCTGAGGACACATGATGATAGATTCTGCACACGGAATGAGGTTAGACATGTTCCACAGATGACCAAGAATTTGATATCACTTTGTGTACTAGACAACAAAATGTTCAAGTTTAGGGGTGAAGGTGGAATGGTGAATGTCTATAAGGGTTCAACTGTGATTTTTAAGCGTATCAGACATGGGACATTGTACATCTTACAAGTGTCTACTGTATCAGGTTCTGCTGTTGTGGTTGAAGGATGTAGTTTCTTTGCGCAGCGGATGGATCACGATCTATAAGTTACAACACATAAATAAAGGATCTAAAATCCTACGAGGGGGTTAAGAATGTCTTACCAATAGTAGGAAGAGAAGGCAAGATCTTCCAATGTGTTCTCCAAATGGTGGTTTGTGGACACCAATTCTTGGTACTAGAACCTCCTTGATATGCTTCCAAGTTTTTCTTGAACCAGAAACCCAAGACAAGAAACAAAATTTTCTCTCTATTTTCTAGTGTGTATGTCGAAAATTACTTGTGTCATATGTCTTGGAAGAACTCTCTTTATATAGGAGAGTAAATCCTTGGCCTCCAAATTTCTAATTAATTAAATAATTATAAAGAAATCACAATAAAGGATAATTCCATTTATTAAAGATTGTGATTAATCAATCAATCAATTACAAATCAATTATCATTTATTAATTAATTATTTAATAAGTAAATAATTAATCACACAAGAAAATGAAATCTTGCTTTTAAGACACGTGAGGCGCCACACACTTAGGGTTTAGGCCCACAGAAAATGTCTTTTCTGTGTATTATATTATTTAGCCCACCTAGATAATATTTCGCAAATTAAATAATTGGCCCAGCCAATTAATTATCACTGAGGCCCAATAACAGGAAAAAGACCCGAATTACAGGAGCCACATTGGGGACCATGAACCTATAACCAGTAGCTCCAATAATTAAGCAAAATATTCATCGAACAAAATATTCACACTTAAATTATTAATTCCAGGATTACGTCACCATAAACCCGGAACTGAACTCTACCAATTATAGATATATACTTACACTCAACCCTATGAGTAAATAAGCGTCCACTGATATAATCACTATATACGGACTAACCCTCCATAGATTGTCCATTCTGAGTGGGAAGTCTCCGTGAACCCAACTCAGAATATCTTATCCTTATTTGCCATTAACCCCCTAGTGATCAATTAGTTCACATATCTGACTAGTAGCTAATTAGTCTAATATGAACTGGGCCCTTCGATCATTTTCTTAGGGCTAATAAATAAGGGGACTGTCTCTCTACTTCCAGCAGGAAGGAATTGATTCCATGTCTGTGAAAACCAGCGAGAAGTGACTTGGATCACATATCAAAGTGATACGTAACTTACACATCAAACACTACCCCGAGACAAGCAGCATCCGGTGATCACCTAAGGATTAAGGTCAATCCATATATGATCATCTAATGATTTAATAAGTTTTTTCGATTACGGAATTATATCGAGAAACCCAGATTAAATCGGTCCAGTCCTATATGAATGCCATCATATATAAATGCCCCACTTAGGTACCCTCTACCGATAGTCCGGATAAGACTATCACACCCTAAGGTGTTTTGGGTGCATTATTGGTGTTTTAATCATGAGACCCTAAACTCTGATTAAGTTCACCACGGACTAATAGTTTAAGTATATCACCACTAACTCAATCCTCACGTGCATGCCATACACTGAGTTAAGCGGTTACATACTGATATACTTAGGGTTTGCGTGATGTATTACTTACAAGCACAAAGCAAGTGCCTCCACGTTTGGACCAAGATCTTCAAGCACTCAACTTGGTACAGTTGAACCAGGACCCTCACACTCCATATCTAAACCAAGATTTTCTCGAGGGCATAGTTAGGTTGTTGGCTCACTTCCACCGAGGCGATCTCAGCGGAGGATCATTCTCTCCATACACATGAAAAAGCGCTCTTAAGTCACCAGGCAAGATTATGGAGATGAAACGGAAATCCATCTCACGGATATGACAGACATGAGTTGTTGGAACTGCTTTCAGAGTCTCTCAACCTAATAGAGACGGGATCCTTCTTAGGGAGGTGATGAGGCGCCACTAGAGTGGGTGAGACCATCGCCAAGAACAATATGTGGTCGACTCTGAAGACCAATGTTGTTAAGAAAGAAGGTCTGCAAGCAATCTCGATACAAAGTCATTGGTTGCTCGAGATAGAATTGATAAACAGCGGTGCAACCAATCTTGAGCGCAGCCTTCGATCTTGGAATGCGGTAGGAGCGGAGATGACGGAAGAAGTAAATTTAATGGATAATCAAAACCAACCTTCTTCCGAAACTTCAATCAAAGCGAGAACTACTAAGGGATTTCAAGACAAAACTTCAATCAAGCCAAGTTACCACCTGCCTTCAAATTCGAATTCTTTCAACTCGAACTATCAAAGGCGATTGAGAACTCCCAAAGGCCTCAAGGTGGTGGAATCAAACTCGAACAATAATCATACCACCTCATGTGTCCCACGACACACAATTCGATGAAATGGTAGACATGGTGAAGGCTACATCTACTAGTGTTAAAGCAATTGAGAACAAGTTGGTCGGATAAGCGAGACCGACAAGCAAGCGAGACCTCACGGTAAACTTCCGAGTTATACAGAGAAATCCGAAAGGCGATGTGAATGTTTGCCCGCCATTACACACCTCGGTGGGAGTATGGGCAAGAAGAGGAGTTGAGCAAGTAACTTTGAGAAGTGGTAAGAAGGTGGACCCGGCAAGATGTCGAAAGCGAGTAACCCCTCTCACGGCGCCATGAGTTCGGGAGGGGAAATCGAAAACCACATGCCGAAGAAAGCAGCGATGAGAGCTTAGTGACAATTCTTCGGTGGGCGAAAATAATTACGATGAAGAGGAAAGGAAGGAGGAGAGTCAGGCTGTACCACGACTAAGAAAAGGAAGAAAAGTTTGTGAGATGGAAGGATAAGGAGGATGAGGCGATAAAGAAGCCAGGCCACGAAGAATGATAAAGCCCTTCCTTATCCCAAAAGGAAAGAAAGCCCTCGCCAAAGACAAGCATTATGATGGGGTGAGGAGGATACTTGAGGGACACTAAAGTGAGTATGCCTTTAGTGAGGTATTGTATCGAAATGCTGGAAATGTACTAAGTATCTTAAAGAATTGCAGGGAGCAGAAAGCTTGAGGATGGTGAAGAAGTGTTTGAGAAGATTGCGCAATGGTTTCACAAAAAGTCGTTGTTAAGCGAGGTGACTACTGGCGGACCTCAATCTCACTGTGAGATTGAAGGCCATTGTTTGAAAATGTTTTATCGACTTAGGGCCTCCATCAATGTGATGCCATTAAATGTATGCAAGAAGCTCGGGTTAGATAAAAGGATGCGAGAAGCCCCATTTCTCTTCGAGATGGTAGACAAATCTAGTCGTCACTGCAGCCGGGTTGTGTAGCTAATGTTCTCCTTCAAATTGAACATTTAGTCTTCCCTACCATCAGGTTATTCTAGACTATCCACCTGATAAGGAGATGCCTCTAATTCTAGGCCGAACCTTTTTAGACACTAACGCTCTCATCGACTTACGCAAAGGGCTGATTACTCTTGAGTCGGTGACACATCATCACCTTCACACGAGGACACATCCCGAAGAGCCGTAATTGATGAAATATCGTTTGTCGAAAGCCATATATGAGGACGGAGGAGATGCCTATTATGAAGATGCAATGGAGCTTACGAGAGATAGGTGTTTTTGAAGTCATGGACATTGAGGATCCGGGTGTTGCGGACCATCTTCTAATTCATTGCGAGGCCGTAGTGGCGACGAGTCATCTTCACTCGCTCCACTGAGCACATTCTGAAGTTAGAAGCATGGAGATGCCCAGTGACAAGCGATAATTTAGAAGAACTAAGTCAGGAAGACTTCATCCCCTGGTGAAGAAAAATGACGATGGGTGAGTTGGGACGGGTAGAGTTTTGGAGAGGCTACTCATTGGGAAGTAGATGATTGGGAGGAGTTGCGAGAAGAGCTTAAAGATGAAGAGTTAAGAAAAATGATCGATCACAAGAAAAAGGAAGCAAGTGTTGACCGGAGGATTCCGATGGATGATTTGATCCAGTGCCTTTCAGGGGTTGAGCCTCGGGAAGATGAGGTGTTCTCACATCAACCACTTCAAGCTCATAAGGAGAAAGGTGGCCCGTTAAAGTCTAGTATTGAGCAACCACCTCATCGATTTAGAGCTTAAACACGCTTCCAAAACACCTTAAGTATATCTTTCTTAAGGATGGAGATAAATTGCCTTTGATCATTTCTTGAAACTCGACCCTGAGCAAGAAGCACAATGATAGAAGTGCTTAAGAAAAACATCCTCGCGTTCGGTTGGCAGTGGGTGATATCCGAGGATCAGCCAGGCATATGCATGCATAAAATCCGAGCGGAGGAAGGAGCTAAAAGGTAAGACAACCTCGGCGAAGGCTGAATCCGCATATCGAGGAGGTTGTCAAGAAAGAAGTGATAAAGTGGCTCGACATGGGAATCATCTATGCAATCGCCGATAGCGAGTGGGTCAGCCCTACTCAAGTTGTGCCAAGAAGGGCGGAATCACGATCGAAAAGAATGAAAAAGGGAGGAAGTTGCCTTGCGTCTCGTGACGTGCTCGAGTGTATAGACTATCGTGATTGAATGAAGTCACAAAAGATCACTTCCCGCTTACCGCTTCATTGACCAACTAATTGAAAGGCCCGAGTGGTCACAAGTATTATTGTTTTCTCGATGGATACTGCGGTTACTTCGGATAGCCATCGACCCGATGACCAAGAGAAGACAGCGTTCGTGTCCATCCAGTACTTTTGCTTTTAAGTAGAATGCCATTACGGTTACATGCAATGCACCGCGCCGACTTTTCAACGGTGTATGTTGGCCATTTTGATGGACTTGTTGAGCAATGCATGGAAGTCTTCATGGAGCGACTTCGATCTACGGTGATAGCTGATGAAATCTTAAAGAACCTAGATATGGTACTCCAGCGTTGTGTTGAGAAAATCGGTGCTTAATCGGGAGAAATGCCATTTTCTAGTTGATGAAGGAATAGTTTTGGGACATAAGGTGTCCGATCCGATGGTATTCAAGTTGATAAGGCTAAGGTCGAAGCCATTGAGCGGATGGCGTGCCTAAGACAAAGTGAAGGAGGTGCGAGGTTTTCTAGGTCATGTTGGCTTGCCGGCGTTTCATTAGAGACTTTTCTCGATTGCCAAGCCTTTATCAAATCTCTTGAAAGAAGATGAAGTAATAAGGTGAGATAAATTATGTTATCCATTATCAAAAACAATTACACAAATTGTCTTTCGGGCACTACACTTAACAATCTCCCACTTGCACAAAATGACAAGCAACGATTGTTTTTAGAGCACACCCTTTATCATCTTATTCAGAACACTCTCCCACTTGCTCTAAAAGCAGATAAGACATATCCATCAATGCCGTACCCTTCAAGCACTCAACTTGGTACACTGATTAGTTAGGTTGTTGGCTCGCTCGAGACGATCTCTAGGATCGAAACGTCGCCGGTCCATCTAATCAGGCGGTACTCTCTCTCAATATGCTTTTCACCTTTAGTGACTGAGAAGATCCTTCTAAGCTATCTTTTCACTGTTTTCACAATGATGTGATATCGGCTCACCAGACCTAGAATTAGTCCTAGATCAGGAAGGAAATTCCTAAGCTATATCTCCACTCTAAGCTACTCCGAAAGCTGCTACGTATCCGATTAATTAAAGTCGAATTAGCGGTGCTGGATTTCTCCAGACTATAGCTCCATCACAATGAGTAAACACTGAGCCCGAGATCGTCCCCAACGATCATCCTTAATCTGACTATACGTCAGAATCAGTGTAGTCAACCATGTTCGAGTTTGCACCCGAATATACAAGCACATTATTCCTCGTTCTTCAAAGATACTTGAGGACGTACTAAACCGATATTCAATGCTCGAATCCGAGATTCGACTACTATTGACTTGTGATAACCTGACTTGCCATTATCCAAGAGAGACTACATCCCATTTTCTCTTTATCCAAAGATTTAGAGAATCATTCACGAGGTAGGTGGTAGGACTACTCGTTGAATGTTGCACACGTATATGCAAGATCATATTAACCAATAAGACGGAAGGGATAGCCAATTACTCATTCTTGTGAATTTGACCGAATCAAATTCTTAGAATATAGTCCAATTCTCTCATCCAGAGAATGTTGGCGTGTCAGTTTCCGACTTCAGATAGCACACCCTTGTTGTTTCCAACCGTTGCAGTGTTATCATTCATGAACACTAATACTACTACTTTACCAATATTGATATCCAGTCTATGAAAGACTTATCAATATTCTGGTCAAGTCCATATATTTTAAAACATGTGACTTTAAATGACCGAGAGGTTATCTTAATTCCACAAAGGATATAAGCCCCGGCAGTCATCCTGCCATTTGTTCTAACCAAGACCCGTCTGTTCCGAAAGAATCCAGACTCCATTTTTCGGCGAGAAAGTATCATGGAATCACCCCTATTTTATGCTTTCTAACGAAATCTAGCAAGACTGAGTGGTGAGAGAGTTCAAGGTCTGGTTAACTCTCTAATTGTCAGGGAATCACCCTTAGACCACTCAACTTTGCGCTGAAAGTTTAAACTTTCCTATTCATTCGACTCTTTTCCGTGTAGATCCAATTGCTCCCATTGGGCCTGAGACACTCAGGTGGTTCTACAAGAGGATGAACAGAACTGGAGTACCAAAACTCCATTAACAGGGTTAAGGCTTTCAAACCAACCTCTATGATCAGAATCCTATACAGTCCACCAAGAGCCATAGGTTATCAATCACCCCAGCAGACTGTAAAATCTACAAAATCACAATGGGTCAACGGTTAAACCATACTCCCACTGTGTTTTAGGTGGATTGACATTCTGATCTAGTTGTATTTATCAGTGTAATCACCAACAACTGACGTTGGACGTGGTCTGATTAAATCAGATAGTAACTACCTTTGGGTAACCGTACTCCAAGGTTAAGGCTGTTACTTATAGATTCTATCAGAAGGCTTGTGACAGCTCAACCATCACTTTCTGATCTCATGAATCTTATAACCAACCTTCACTCGTCACATTAAGATATTTCACGAACAGTCACAATCTGAACGCATGCGCAAAAAATATCCAGTTCTACCTTCAAGCATTAAGTGCTAAATGCCTACATTTACGGAAGTGGCATGAACCGAATTCATTCCTTATCCATAAACTCACTAGCATCTTCTAGGTAGACTTCTCGGTTTACATAATATGTTAACCGTCAGTTTTCAACCAATTATCTTAATTGAGTTTAGCAGTGTATTGTAGCACATCAATAACTATATAGGCAAGTCTATGGTTTCTTCCACAGTGAAAAACATTCCACGAGGAGGCAGGCCGAGCATCAGTCCTAAAAATATGTGATAGCCAATTTCTGAGCATGGAATACTCTATTCTCTGTTAAAATCAGAGACTCCTCCTTGTCTTATTTAGATAAACTAAACCGTGTTTCGAGTAGTCATCAGACAAAATGTCAATACTCAAAAGCTCCCATTAGCTTGTATATCTCACTAGACCCCGAAGGTCATTATGAACAAGCTACGTTACTTCTTCAGATATATTACCCTTTCCCAATTGAAAGGAAGCTTAGTCATTGTTCCATTGAGACATTGTTCCGAGACTAGGAGATAGGAATCACCCTTAGACAGTCGTTAGGTTTTATCTCTAGGATATATGCACTAATTAATAGATTTTGAAGAATCGTTTATCTTAATACGGAAACTGTTTGCCTATAATAGTTTAAGACGTGTTACATATACCTTTTCAGCATTTCTTAGTGGTTCTGACTTTATCAAACAAAAGTCCGAGTCTCGGATTCATACTACAAATGTCATATTCACTTTCTATGAGGCAACAATATGTTGAGTTGAAGTGAATCCACTTGTTCCAACGAATCTGAAAACAGAAAAATAAATTTTCCGTGATATTCAAGGATCGAATCCAAAGTTCATTTCCTCATACCACTCCCACTATTCTAGCTGAAATTACTGCCCGTTGTCTACTCTATCAATCGTGTTGGTCCCAGAGAATGGTAAAACTATAGTCAGAGGGGGGGGGGGGGTTGAATGACTATAGTGGAGTTTCAAAAACTTTTCTTATATTTAAAAGCTTTTGGGCAGCGGATAAGTCCATTCTTACTAAGTTATTTCAAGGTTTTTTAAGCAATCACAAATATATGATAAAATATAAGCAATTAAATGAATGCAGTAAGGTAAATTGCAGAAAGTAAGTTGACACAAGCCTTATAGTGGTTCAGGGTGGTGTAATCCCTTAATCCACACTTCTTCCGTGATGATTGGAGGAATTCACTATTGTTTTCGCAGATACAATAGTACGATTGTCCTTGACTTCACAAGCTTCACAATCTATAAGATCATCACTCTCTTGATCGCAATGTGCCTTGATGACTCGGTCTCTTTCACTGCTCCTTGGGATCAAATTCTTCAGCAGCTATCACAAACACAACTCCTTCTCAGATGGCTCTGATTCAATTTCTTGATTGATGTGAATTGGATTCACAAACTTGTTGATCAATCTCAATGCTTGATGTTTGATTTGTAGCTCTCAGATTTGAGTTGATCACTAGATATTTCTTTTTAGCACAAATAGAAGACTTTTTACTTTGACAGAGTTTTTGCTCAGATTTTTTATCGTGCGTTTTCTCACCCTTTTTTTTCTCAGTGCCTTCTGTTTATAGCCTTGATTATTCTTGATTTGAATTTGTGTCCGTTGGCTACATTAATGAGGGGAATAATCCTTGATTTTATTCTTGATTTCCCCTTAATTGTATTCTCCTTGATTTTAGCGATCAGATTTTTCTTCAAACGTTTACCATAAAATATGTCCTTGATTGATCCTCTATTGATTGTGCATTTAATGCTTGATCTTCTGTATCTTCTTCATATTTCAATAATCTGACTAAGTAAGGTTTACTCAGCCGTTCTTTGTTCGGTCAAGTGAACCATCTGACTTTTCCGCTTAGATCTTCTTTCACTGCTTTGTCTTCATTCAGCCGAAAGTCAGTTTCCTTTGCCGATTCACTGTTTCCTTCATTCTTTCAGTTTAAGGAGAATCCTTGTACTTCACTGATCCTTGATTTGGGTGAGATTAGTGTACACCAAATTTTAACATTAAGTTTCATCACTCAAAACATAATTTAGACTTATCCAAGGTCATCACAGACTTCCTTGGTGGTAAGTCGGACCATAATGTCTTCATTGCTTCTCTGCTGGTACTTGACTGGCTTTACTCTGCCGAAAATCTGTTTTTCCTTTGCCGTCCTACCAACTAGTACAATACTTGTCTGACTCAACTTATACAACATGTCAGACTCTAAGTAAAGACTATACAGGGTGTTCTAACTTATTTCAGGCTTGCTATAACAGCTAGTATGGCCATCATCAAAACATAATAAAATGTTTCTAACAATTTCCCCCTTTTTGATGATGCCAAAACCCTCATAAGCCTGAACATAAGTATGCCAAATTTTTCATAAAAATTAATAGAATATAACTTAAAAATTTTATTCATCCATTTAAGGGCAATCAGAAAGGATGATTTCAAAACATACTAAAGGAACAGTAACTACATTTTGCTTAATTCTGCTTTGTACCTCTTGAATTTTGTAGTCTGAACCTCCTCAATGTCTTTCCAATCGATTTCTGGAAACTTGCACTTCCAGTATGCCATAGCAGTGTATTCAGATACTCTTTGAAAAACTCTTTTGGCAAAGAGTCTGTTAAAGTCAGGCATAGTTTCATTTGCACTGGGCTCTTCAAAGTACTTCTCAAGTCTCTCCCTAGCTTATGCAATGTGTGAGTCAGCAAACTTGAGATTTTTGTATAGACCCCATTGGTCTTGTTTGTTCATTTTCCCCATAGGGTTGAAGAATTTTGCCATATAGTTGAAGTCTTCTTGTTGCTCAGTTGGCAAGTCTTCTGGTCCTTTTGTAGAAAGTGGTATGGCTGAACTCGGTCTGCTGGTTCCACCACTTTGCTAGAGAGATGCATGTTGTCTTTTAATATCATTGTATATTTTGGCCATGTCAACTCTCCTCTTTTCATCCTGGTAGCTTAGCCAGTCTTCCCATGCTTGATCTTGTGTCTGATTTGGATACAACCCTTCTTGAACTCTGAAGAATTCTCTCACATGATCTAGGATCTCAGCCTCATATTCTTGCTTGTTTCTGTGAGTTGGAAAACTTCTTTTCTCTCTGCTTGTGCTAGTTCTGTGTTCTTTTGCTGACCTCCTTTGATGACTTGATCCAGATCTTTGTTGTCCAGGTCTTTTATCTTTATCATCATCCCTTCTTTGAATGGGATGGGGAAATCCTATACAGGGTTCATTTGAGGCCTTTCTTTGCTGCTCCTCTGCTTCATTTCTGATTCTTATTTCTCTATCCCTTGCTCTCAGCTGTTCCTCTGTAAAATTTGGGGGTCTTATTGTTGATCCTTCATGCTTGTTTGTTTTCCCCTTTTTGGCAGCATCATCCCTTTGCTGGAGTAAGATGTTCTTTGTAGCCTCTGATGTTCCAATCAGAGAGTCCAATTTTGACTCAATGGTTGTGAATCTGTTGTCATGATCAGTCAGTTTCTCAATGACACTGTGAAATCTGGTGCCGAATGCCAATGCCATTGAATCATTTTCTTGGGAAATGTGTTGTCTGAGACCTGCAAGGTTGTTAGTAATATTGATGTTGAGATGTCTCATCATATTTCCTTGTCGTTGGACAACAATATTCTACGCGTCAATGTACTCTGCAATGGCCTAGAACTTTTGCTCAATGGAGTAACTTTTATCATTAAATGCTGAAGTCATGGATCTGAGATACATGGCTTGCTGCTCCAATTCTTCAGCCAGCAGATCTACTTCTTTTTCAAAAGTCTCATTGGAGATGCCGGTGGCCAGCTGAGAGAGTTTGTGTCGGGTGTCAGCTGGTTCTGGATCTGTTTGCTGCCCTTTGTCTTGATGTTGGGTAACATCTGCATCGCCTTCCAAATCATCAAGTATTTGGGTGGATGTGTATGCTGGTGTAGTTTTGGCAGCTATTCCCCTTGCTCTGTGCTAGGGATTTCCTTGACTGGAGTGGCAGCAGCAGAGCCAGTGTCTAATACTACTGTCGGCCGAATAGTAGTATCCACAGGAGTTTTTGGAATTTGCTCAGGGTTGTTAGCTGGCTTAGTTTGTGATGTTGGTAAGGTTGTCTCAGCTGGTGTCGACTTTCGTGGACCTTGTGGTTGTAGAAACAAACTTAGGAGAATGTTATCATCAATTGCATCTGGTGTATGGGTATCCTCTTCTCCTTGTTTATCACCATCATCAGCATGGGGATTATCATCATCATTGTCATCATGATCATCACCATCATCCTGATCAGTATTGTCCTGATCATCTTCACCGTCTTCCGAGTCATCACTGTTTTGGTCAGGGATCTGTGGCAGTTTTGCCTTTGCTGCTTCAACCATGTCTCAGAGTGGAGATTCATCAAGTACACCGACCAGGGTTGTGATTCCCAGAAAATTTAAAAACCTAGCCTCCTCAGAAAGCATGCGTTCAGAGTCTTGAAGTTGAGTTCTGGAATCCCCTTCCTTCCATTCAAGATATTCTGCAATTCTATCATCAACGTCATTTGCAGACATTTGTGCAAGTTCTTCTGGAGTTTCTTCATCGTTATCTCCAGCATCACTTGCAGTCTCCTTATGTGGAGGTTGTTCATTTTCACCGCCACTTTCTTCCTGTGGTTGTTCTGCTTCACTTTCAGAGTCTTCTGCTTCTTCTTCATCAATTAACCATCCAAAGTTTTCTTTCTCCAAGTTTCTTTGAACTTTTTGTTTCTATCTTTGGCCGGAGGGATGTGTTGTGGTTTTCTTTCTCTTCCCTCCTTCTGCTTTCTTTTGCTGTTTAACAAAGGTAAACATGACTTTGGATTCATGCAGTTTGTGGAGCTTTACAACAGGGACTTAGAGACATTGTAGCAAATAGTGCAACTGAATCCCATATGACTTTTTCACCCAAAATTGGCCTTTCTTCTTCTTTCCTTCTGCTATCCCTTTTTGGGCCGTACTTGCTTCACCTTGGATTTGCTCTTTGATTCTCAAGAAGAAGTATTTTGCCTAGTTGAACTGTAGACGGTTGTAGATGATTCCCATCAGCCGCATTCTAGCCTATGTCATGGAATTGTTGGCTCCTAATTTTCCTTCAATACTCTTTCCAATTAGGGCACTGAACTCACTGAATGGTTTCATTAAAGCGGATCTTAGACAATTGACCTTTATAGACCGTGGGTTTGCCGTTTTTGCAATGATTACCCAGAAATCATCCAGATTTTGCAGTACCAAGGACACTTTGGCTTGACCGGTATTTGAAAGTTTGAGATGTTTTCAAATTACCTTTTCTGTAATAACTACGTCTGTGCAGTTGACAGGTGCAACGATCTTGTCTTCCTCCCATTCGTCACCTTCTTCTGCAAGGAGCCCAGGAATATATTTTACATTTGTCCAGAAGGAGATTAGGCTTTCAATTCAAATTTCGGTTATTGGAGGATTTAGAAAGGTCGATAAATTTAGGTTTTTGCATCCAGCTGCCAGTCGCTTTGCTTCCTCGTAATTTCCACATAATTTTGAGTAGTGTTCTTCTTGAAAGAACGATCTAGTAGCCTTTGATATTTCATACCCAGTTTGGGTGTTTGAGGAGGATGAAGCCATTGTTGGAAGTTAAGAGAATTTTTTAAGGAGTGGTTCGAATTTGCAATAGAATTTTTGATTTGCAAGAGGGCGTAAAGATTTCTGAAATACCTCTGAGTGTTGTTTATGTAGGATGATTTGGGTAGTGTGAATGTGGTTTGAATGTGGAAGGATTTTATGACATAATGGCGTGATTTTGTGTATATGAATCCCGATATCCAAGTGAAGTGAGGGAGTGGATTGAGGTAACTAATGATAAATCCTGGGAATCGAGGCGTTTATAATCAGAGAAATAATATGGTTACCTCCATAATTGTAAATTGATCTCCACGTGTATAACCTTCCACAATATAATTCTCCATAACTTCCTTATTCTCCATGTGTTTAAAAGTTGATATGGTTCACACTTTAATTTGCCCATTTCTCCATTCTTCATTTCGGTGGAGTGCCTTGGCTGGTCATTTAGCCGATGTAGTGAAATTTTCACTCAGCCACTTTATTCTACTATTCCTAACAATCAGTGAAGTTAACTTCGCTAAGTACCAGTGCCTTACCTACTACATCTCCTGTAATGGCAAAGGTTTAAACAGCTGATGAAGTCACTTAGCTGATTTACTCCAGTTAGCCGCTCTTTGGTAGTTAGTCAATTTCAATCATTCCCAACTCAGTTCTTAACATGCTAAATCTTTCATGACTGAGTGGTTTAGTGAAGATGTCAGCCAATTGATCTTCAATGGGTATATGTCTTAGAATAACATCTCCTTTCTCAACATGACCCCTGATGAAATGATGTCTCACATCAATATGCTTTGTTCTTGAGTGTAATACTGGATTTTCAGTAATAGATATGGCACTTGTGTTGTCACACATAATTGGAATTGTCTTTTCCTCTATTCTATAATCCTTTAGCTGTTGTCTAATCCATAGTACTTGTCCACAACAACTGCCTGCTGCTATATATTCTGCTTCAGTTGTTGATGTTGTTATGGAGTTTTGCTTTTTACTGAACCAAGAGACTAGTCTGGTGCCTAGCATCTGGCATGTTCCAGAAGTGTTTTTTCTATCTGTCTTACATCCAGCATAGTCAGAGTCTGAATATGATATTAACTTGAATCCTCCATCTTTTGGATACCAAATTCCAACATTGATGGTGTTCTGCAGGTATTTGATTATTCTTTTGGCTGCTAGAAGATGTGATTCTTTTGCACATACTCCTACTGCAAATGCTATATCAGCACTTCTTGCAGTTAGATAAAGTAGGGATCCAATGATTTCTCTATACATTTTCTGATCAACATCTTTTCCAGCTTCATCTTTTTCAAGAATGACTTTTGCACACATTGGTGTATCTGCAGTGCCACTTGTGTCCATACCATATTTGTATATTAAGTCCTTTGTATACTTGGCTTGATTGAGAAAAATACCATCCTTCATTTGTTGCACTTGAAGGCCAAGAAAGTAATTTAAATCTCCCATCATGCTCATCTGAAATTTATTCTTCATCAGATTTGCAAATTTCTCACACAACTTTTCATCCTCTGATCCAAAGATGATGTCATCAACATAAATTCGTACTAGCAATGTACTTGATCCTTCCTCTAATTTGAACAGAGTTTTATCTATAGTTCCCTTTTTGAATCCATTCTTGATCAGAAATTGTGATAGTGTTTCATACCAAGCTTTAGGTGCCTGTTTGAGTCCATAAAGAGCTTTCTTGAGCTTGTATACTTTGTTTTCTTTTCCTTTGAGTTGAAAACTAGGAGGTTGTTCCACATATACTTCTTCTTCCAAAATTCCATTCAGAAATGCACTCTTGACATCCATTTGATAGACTTTGAAGTCTTTGTGTGCAGCAAAAGCTATAAAGAGTCTGATTGCCTCCAGTCTTGCCACTGGTGCAAATGTTTCATCATAATCTATTCCTTCTGCTTGAGAATAACCTTTTGCAACTAGCCTTGCTTTGTTTCTGACAACTGTTCCTTGCTCATCCATCTTGTTTCTGAATACCCATTTGGTTTCAATGATGTTGGTTGTGTCGGGTCTGTCTACAAGTTCCCAGACTTCATTTCTTTCAAATTCATTTAGTTCTTCTTGCATGGCTGTAATCCAATCTGCATCTTGGATTGCATCATCTATTGTCTTGGTTTCCACTTGTGATAGAAAACATGTTAGAATATGCTCCAGTTGTCTTATGGTTCTAACTCTTGTGTGAATGTCTCCAATGACTTGTTCTTCAGGATGATCTCTTAGCCAATTTAGGTCAGGATGAAGTTGTTCTTCACTTGGTGCTTCTGCAACTTCAGGTTTTGCATGAGCTTCGAGTTCTGGTGCTTCTTCTGTTGTGTTGACATGTGGCTCATTTTGATTTTCAAATTGGTGATTCAGAATGGAAGCTGGTATGGTTGTATTTGTATATACTTCCTTTTGTGTTACTTCTTCTTCTTCTTGATCTTGTAGACTTTCACCATTTGTGTTTGGTTCATCAAATACTACATGTATTGATTCTTCAATCACCAATGTTCTTTTGTTGAGACTCTAAATGCCTTGCTGGTGTCTGAGTATCCTATAAAGATTGCTTCATCAGCGTTTTCATCAAAAGTGTGTAACTGATTCCTGTTCAAAACAAAATATTTAGATCCAAACATGTGTAAATGTGAAATGTTAGGTTTTCTTCCATTCCATATCTCATATGGAGTTGTTCCATGATGTTTGTTGATGATTGATTTGTTCTGAGTATAGCATCTTTGTGTTTGTTTGCTTGACCCAAAAACCTCTTTGGTAGGCATGCTTCTGCAATCATTGTTCTGACTGCTTCTTTGAGTGTTCAGTTTCTTCTTTCTGCTACACCATTTTGTTGTGGAGTTCCTGCTGCAGATAATTGATGTAATATTCCATTTTCTTTACAATAAGTTCTGATCACTTCATTTAGAAACTTTGTGCCTCTATCTGATCTTATCTTTATAATCTTTAGTTCTTTCTCATTTTGAATTCTTCTGAGTAGTTCTGGCATCTTCTTGAGTGTCTCTTTCTTCTTGTTCATGAATATGGTCCTGGTGAATTTGGAGAAGTCATCTACCATTACTAGAGTGTATTTCTTTCCACTTACACTCACTGGTATGACTGGTCAAAACAGGTCCATATGTAACAGATGCAGAATTCTTGTTGTAGATTGGTAGGGCTTTGACTTAAAGGAGATTTTGATTTGTTTTCCTTTTTGACATGCATCACAGAGACGTTCCTTCTTGAGTGTGATCTCTAGCAGCCCTTCAACTAACTTGTTCTTTGATAATATGTTGATGGTCTTGAAATTTATATGATTTAATCTTCTATGCCAAATCCAGCTGGTTGATTGTTTATTTTTGACAAACAAACATGTTTCTGCCTTAGCTGTTTTCCAATCCACCACATACATGTTGTCTTCCATTTTTCCTGCAAGAACTACTGTGTTGGTTTGGATGTGAATCACTTTGCATCCTTCCTTGTTGAAGTGTACATACATTGTAGCCTTTGTCACAGAATTGATTGATGCTTAGCAGATTGAAATTGAGTCCCTTAATATATGCTACATTTTGAATCTTCAAGTTGTTCTTGAGCATTGTGCCTTCCCCCTTAATCTTGCCAGGGTTTTCTTTGCCTCCAAATATGACTTTGGGTCCATCAAAAGCTTTGAAGTCAGTAAGCCATCTCTTGTTTCCTGTCATGTGTCTGGAACATCCACTGTCTATGTACCAGACATCCTACAAAACAAATTAAATATGTTTAGGTACCCAACACTGTTTGGGTCCATACCTATTAGCAGTCATGCCTCCTACTCCAAGTGTATATCCAAATGATCTTGTTTTTGGATAATTGAAATCATCAACTTAATATGTATAAGGCATGGCAGAATAGCCTCTAATATTTATACTGAAGGTATTCTGATACTTTTCTCTACTTTTTGGTGCATTTGCATCCTTCTGCACCTTTCAATATGCAGTGGGAAACCTATGTTGCTTCATGTGTCTAGGAACATATCTTGGTTGATTTTTCTTAAACACATGATGCATGTCATGATATGATTTCTTCTTGTATTTTAGAGGTGCAACATTCCAATCATCCTCTGAAGGATAAAGTCTTCCTTTACCTTTCAGTAGATCTTTGTTTTTGGTTGACTGGAATGATGGTTTAATCTGCTGTTTCACTACATTCGGTTTTGACTTCATTGGTACAGGATGAGTGGTTGAAATTATGGTCTATCCTTTTCTAAAATTTGGCCCATTATTGGTCCTAGATTCAGAATTGTGTTGTCTATTATTTCTAATCTCATCCTGACTGTTGTAGCCAAGACCAGATCTAGATCCAAACATTTGTGAGGGTTTGTAAGCTGGTGCATTTAGTGGTGCAGTGGTGTTTTTAGCTGCTAGGTGGATTTCCTCATCTGATCTGTTAGCAGTGGATGAGTTGTCATCTGCTGCTTCTTGATTAAGTGAGTGTATCTCCTTAGTAGCTAGTTCAGCTTTCAATTTGTCCAGTTGTTCCTTCAATCTTTTATTTTATTTTCTTAGATTCTTACATTCATTTTCTAGAATTTCATGATTCATCTCAATTTCATCAAATTTAGTCATGAGATTTTGGACTGGGCTGCTGGATCGAATAGGAGAATAGAAGATTGTGCAGTGTTAGATGTGGATGCATTTGATGAAGAGGAAGAACTAGATGTTACCTCAGTTTCATCAGACTCTTTGGCCATAAGACATAGACTTGCTTTCTCATTATCTAAGCTGTCACTTTCGTCTTCATCCAATTCTTTTGTCATGAGACATAGACATGCTTTCTCATTGTCTGAATTGTCTTCTTCATCACTATTATCTGAATCATTGTTAGATGATTCCTCGTTCTTTGCACTGCTGGATTCAGCCTTGAGTGCTTTCTTGCTTTTTTCTTTTCAGATGCTTTGTACTTCTTCTTTTCCTCATCGTTATTGTTTTCTTCAGGGCTATCAGCCTTGAAGTGACCTTTCTTGTTGCAGTTGAAGCATCTGTATTCATCATCTCTTTTCTTCATATCTTTGTTTGAGCTTGACCTCTTGTTTGATGATGAGTTTCCTTTGAATGGCTTCTTTTTGCTAAACTTGTCAAAACGTTTAACTAATAAAGCTACCTGTTCTTTGAGTTCTAGTGTCTCTTTGCTGATGCAATCAGCAAAGTTACTATGTTGTGATGCTATCAGTGCACTGGTTCTTTGTGTCTCTGCCGGAGCACCATCTTCACCGTTCAATTCGAATTCATGAGCTTTTAGTTGGGACATCAGAGTCAGGGTGTCACTGTTTGCAAGATTTGTTGTTCCTCTGATTACTGATGTTATGATCTTCCATCTTTCAGGTAAGCCTCTCAAGATCTTTAAACATACTTCTTTCAGAGGATATGTGTGCCCAAGATGTTGCAGTTCACTGATGATGCTTGAGAATCTGTTGTCCATTTGATCAATGGATTCACCAGCCTTCATTTTGAAGTTCTCAAATTTCTATTTTGCAACAGATAGTTTGTTTTCATTAACTGCTTCAGATCCTTCATTTATCAGTGCCAGCTTGTCCCACATGTCCTTTGCTATTTTGCAGTCTTTCATTCTCATGAACATGTTGATTTCCAGGGTCTTCAAGCTCATATTTTTTGCAACAAAGTCTAGATTTGCTCTTCTCCTGTCATCCTTGGTCCAGTCTTTCTTGGTTTTATCCACATCTTTTCCTTGATCTGCTCCGGTGATTATCACAGTCAGGATCATAATTGGGCCATCATTAGTTACATCCAGCATCTCCTCATGAATTGCTGCAAGATGAGATAACTTTCTTATTTTATATTCATCAAAATTATTAACATTAAAAACTGGTACTTTAGACATAAAGTTTGAGGAATCCATAAGTACAGATTTGATATATTTATGTATATAGTAGAAAGCACTGAATTGAAAACTACTTTGAAAATATGTGATCTCCTTGTTACCAGAAATTAGATCTGAATGTTACGATACTAGAACACCGCTCCTCCGATACCAATTGTTGGTCCCAGAGAAGGGTAAAACTATAGTCAGATGGGGGGTGAATGACTATAGTGGAGTTTCAAAAACTTTTCTTATATTTAAAAGCTTTTGGCCAGCGGATAAGTCCTTTCTTACTAAGTTATTTCAAGGTAGTTTAAGCAATATGATGTAATATAAGCAATTAAATCAATGCAGTAAGGTACATTGCAGAAAGTAAATTGACACAAGGCTTATAGTGGTTCAGGGTGGTGTAATCCCTTAATCCACTCTTCTCCTGTGATGATCGGAGGAATTCACTATTGCTTTCACAGATACAACAGTACGATTGTCCTTGACTTCACAAGCTTCACAATCTAGAAGATCACACTCTTGACCGCAATGCTTGATGAATCAGCCTCTTTCACTGCTCCTTGGGATCAAATCCTTTAGCAGCTATCACAAACACAACTCCTTCTCAGATGGCTCTGATTCAATTGCTTGATTGATGTGAATTGGATTCACAAATTTGTTGATCAATCTCAATGCTTGATGTTTGATTTGTAGCTCTCAGATTTGAGTTGATCACTAGATATTTCTTTTTAGCATGGATAGAAGACTTTTTACTTTGACAGAGTTTTTGCTCAGATTTTTTATCGTGCGTTTTCTCACATTTTTTTATTTTTTTTTCTGTCAGTGCCTTCTGTTTATAGCCTTAATTATTCTTGATTTGAATTTCTGTCCGTCACCTATATTAATGAGGGGAATAATCCTTGATTTTATTCTTGATTCCCCCTTAATTGTATTCTCCATGATTGTAGCGATCGGATTTTTCTTCAAACGTTTACCATACAATCTGTCCTTGATTGATCCTCTATTGATTGTGCATTTAATGCTTGATCTTATGTATCTTCTTCATATTTCAATAATCTGACTAAGTAAGGTTTACTCAGCCATTCTTTGATCGGTCAAGTGATCCATCTGACTTTGCCGCTTAGATCTTCCTTCACTGCTTTGTCTTCACTCAGCCGTAAGTCAGTTTACTTTGCCGATTCACTGTTTCTTTCATTCTTTCAGTTTAAAGAGAATCATTGTACTTCACTGATCCTTGATTTGGGTGAGATCAGTGTACACCATATTTAAACATTAAGTTTCATCACTCAAAACATAATTTAGACTTATCCAAGGTCATCACGGACTTCCTTGGTGGTAAGTCAGACCATAATATCTTCATTGCTTCTCTGCTGGTACTTGAATGGCTTTACTCTGCCGAAAATCTGTTTTTGCTTTACCGTCCTACCAACTAGTATAATACTTGTCTAACTCAACTTATACAACATGTCAGACTCTAAGTAAAGACTATACAGAGTGTTCTAACTTATTTTAGTCTTGCTATAACAGCTAGTATGGTCATCATCAAAACATAATAAAATATTCTTAACAAATCGTTAATGCAAAGCTTCCTTGTTCTTCCAAAGAACTTAGATCCCGAGTCGAGTTACTCGGTTAAGAAAGTTGCTAAGGATTCATTGGTTAGTGATCCGAAATCACTTTCCTTATCCTATACTTTCTTTAATTAATATTTCGGTATAGCCTCAAACATAATTTAGATGATTAACACTTGTAGACATTCTTTCCCATTCTTGACTTTCCTTAAAAGGAAATAGTCTTGAACTAGCAGTTCGTTTGAGTAGACACTACTCGTGAACCGTGGGATGTCTAATGAAAGCGTTACCCTATGGGACTAATTTTCTAATAAATCAGAAAAACAACAAAACATAATATTAAAGCTCCCACTAGTTAATCGGCTCCAATTACCGTCTAACTAGCAAAACTTTAAATTATGATTCTCCAATTTTTCTTTTTAGAATATTTCTCATGTAGTCACTACACAATTAAAAATTCACTAGAAGAATTTTATCGTCCCATCATCTTTCAAACTAACTACGGTTGTCTCTCGTTCAACACGAGTGACAGCAGTGACATATTTATTTACGTCACTTAAGTCTTGAAGGCTCAAGAGAAATATCTCTTCCGAAAGATTAATCGCATGTATGATTAATAAGTACAACGTTCTAGTTACTTACCACTTTTAACGAAGTCGATACTAGTCAATTTAAAACATACACTAGCAGTCTAGTACCCTAGAGAGATATATAAATAGTTGTAACTAAAATTGACAGAAAATAAATCCAAATTATACATTACTAATTGATTTTAGGAACTATAAACTAATGCATAGTCTATCCTACCATTCCAAGGATTTAGTCTCACACCTTAGTTCCGCCTTAGGGTAGGTCAAAGAGGTGATGACTAAATTGAGATCTTTCCCTCTCGATGATTAAAATGGAATCGAACATCCAATTTTTAATTCCTGATTACCTTTCTTTTTCAGCCAAGGTATTACCAAAAATACCCATAATAAGTGTGACCTACTATTTTAGATTATTAGGCAGACCGCGAGTATGCTACCTTAGGGTTGGTCAGTGACCCGCCGAGTACCCAAAATCCTATCCTTTCGGAGACCAAGCCTTGAATTTTGATAGCGGTGAAGTCCTTCCTTAGGGAGGCCGGTTCCAGGCCGGCACGAGGCGTCACCATTCTCTCACGTTGCTTGTGTCAACAGTAGAGGCCGTGGAGTCGGTTGTCGCTTTCCCCGCTCCCACTCAATATTTTGAAAAAGTGGTGGGTTTACTGATTTCGTTTTTGAACTTGATGTATCTTTAAGGAACAATAAATCATGGGCCCGAATGGTGTCGGTTATACGGGCTAGCCCACCCGACCTATTCGTTGGAACATATGCGGCCGTCGGACGAATCAGGGCTATAGGAGCTCCGTTGAGCCATACTTTCTTGCCATAGCTCAGCCTTGCCGGACCCCCATGCAAACGCCACACATGGAGGGTTAAGTCGATCGAGCCGTGGCTCAGTTGACCACCCATCCATGGTTTGATCACTTTCGAACCATATTCGCCCATAATTGTTCAATCCCTTAACATCAAACTTTCACGTAGACACTACGGACAAAAAACGCAATCTCGTCGAGGTTTCGGGATTTTTCTCCCTATGCTTTCGCAAGGTGGGATTCACCGAGAATCCATCACCTAACCATGACGATTGACAAAACCCAGAATCCTCGGTTTACCTAATTAGTTTCTAGTTAATATCATACAATTAATTAAAACTAATCGCGTGTTGTATACATGCCTAACTAATTCCTCGAATTAATTTCTACATGTTTATGCGTATGGAGTGGAATTCATGATATGATGCATGTCATGGAAATTTTCCGGTTCTACGCATACATCCTAAGCATACATACTAGTGCGGAAAATAAACATCAAGATGGACCGTTGGCACCCCCGTATCTAACGTATTAGGAAAAAAACCGTAACTAGGGTTTACTAGTTTCTAATACAATCTGCTTCTGATCCGTTTCATCGATGATCGGGCATCCAAACGAACTCTGATTGTCACGAAACTTTGTGGACCTGTTTTTCACTTCTCCTGCTTCAATATGGACGGTTGGATCCGAGTTTCGATGGCCCAATTTTCTCCAGCAATCCACCGATCCAACTGCTGCATCTGTTAATAACTGTGGCGCAGCAGTGTCTTCCCGGAGCCGATCGGGAATCGAGACAAAACCCGATCGACCTGAAATTTTTAGGGCTTGTTCATAACTCCGTGTTAGTGAATCTGAATGGTCGGATCTTTGTCTCAACATTCCAAACTCTTCTAGAAATTCGACGAACTCACAGCTAGGGTTTTTACGGCTGCAGTGCTTTTCTGTTACAGCCGTATAGTAGCAATCTAATATCGAGACGGACTCCGATCGACCCCAAATTTTGAGGGCTTGTTCATCAACTTTTGATCTTTATTCTGAATGGAGAGATTGTTGTTTCAACGGGAAAAATAGAAAACCGAACAGCAACAAAACAGATCAATTTCTAGGAAATTTAAAATTACATCAACAAATAAATTACAAAATTTTCCTATACTCATATAACGAATTTATATGAGTTTACAATAGATCTAAAGGGTAAACAGTGTCAACCCCAATCCATCTCTTCAACCATAACAACCAATCACATATGCATATATTTATATATTTTTTTAAATCTACATGCAATTCCACTCATTTTAAATCATTTATCTATGAATATAATTCATAGATCGTGGAACATGTCTCTGATACCACATGAAGGATGTAGTTTCTTTGTGCAGCGGATGGATCACGATCTACAAATTACAATACATAAATAAAGGATCTAAAATCCTACGAGGGGGTTAAGAATGTCTTACCAATAGTAGGAAGAGAAGTCAAGATCTTCCAATGTGTTCTCCAAACGGTGGTTAGTGGACACCAATTCATGGTACTAGAACCTCCCTTATATGCTTCCAAGAAAAATTCATAGTTTTTCTTCAACTAGAAACCCAAGACAATAAACATATTTTTCTCTCTATTTTCTAATGTGTATGTCGAAAATTACTTGTGTCATATGTCTTGGAAGAACTCTCTTTATATAGGAGAGTAAATCCTTAGCCTCCAAGTTTCTAATTAATTAAATAATTAAAAAGAAATCACAATAAAGGATAATTCCATTTATAAAAGATTGTGATTAATCAATCAATCAGTTACAAATCAATTATCATTTATTAATTAATTGTTTAACAAGTAAATAATTAATCACACAAGAAAATCAAATCTTGCATTTAAGACACATGAGGCGCCACACACTTAGGGTTTAGGCCCACATAAAATATCTTTTCTGTGTATTATATTATTTAGCCCAACTAGATAATATTTCGCATATCAATTAATTGGCCTAGCCAATTAATTATCACTGAGGCCCAATAACAGGAAAAACACCCGAATTAACGGAGCCACAGTGTGTACCATTGACCTATAACCAGTAGCTCCAATAATTAAGCAAAATATTCATCGAACAGAATATTCACACTTAAATTATTAATTCCGGGATTACGCCACCAGAAACCCGAAACTGAACTCTACCAATTATAGATATATACTTACACTCAACCCTATGAGTAAATAAGCATCCACAGATATAATCACTACATACGGACTAACCCTCCATAGACTGTCCATTCTGAGTGGGAAGTCTCCGTGAACCCGACTCACAATATCTTATCCTTATTTACCATTAACCCTCTTATGATCAATTAGTTCAAATATCTGACTAGTAGCTAATTAGTCTAATATGAACTGGGCCCATCGATCATTTTCTTAGGGCTAACAATAAGGGGACTGTCTCTCTACTTCCCGCAGGAAGTAATTGATTCCATGTCTGTGAAAACCAGAACTACTCACTCATCAGGGAATAGTGCCAACGAGAAGTGACTTGGATCACATATCAAAGTGATCCGTAACTAACACATCAAACACTACCCCGAGACAAGCAGCATCCTGTGATCTCCTCAGGATTAAGGTCAATCCATATATGATCATCTAATGCTTTAATAAGTTATCTCGATTACGGAATTATATCGAGAAACCCAGATTAAATCGGTCCAGTCCTATATGAATGCCATCATATATAAATGCCCCACTTAGGTACCCTCTACCGATAGTCTGGATAAGAATATCACACCCCAAGGTGTTTTAGGCGCATTATTGGTGTTTTAATCATGAGACCTTAAACTCTGATTAAGTTCACCATGGACTAATAGTTTAAGTATATCACCACTAACTCAATCCTCACGTGCATGCCATACACTGAGTTAAGCGGTTACATACTGATATACTTAGGGTTTGCAGCAGTGTATTACTTACAAGTACAAAGCAAGTAATAAGGTGAGATAAATTCTGTTATCCATTCTCAAAAAATATTACACAAATTGTCTTTCGGGCACTACACCTAACAGTGGCATCATCAGAGGTTCACCAGTCACAGCTGACCAAGCTGTGGCATATGAGATTGGATCATATGGGTGAAAGAAGGATGCAAATTTTGTCTAAGTCTGATCTACATGGAGGACATAAGGTCAAGCAGCTGGAATTTTGTGAGCATTGTGTGTTTGGGAAGCTACATAGAAACAGGTTCTCAAAAGCAATTCACATCACAACAGGGACTCTTGATTATGTACATTCTGATTGTTGGGGACCTTTAAGGGTGGAGTCTTTGGGTGGTCACAGGTACTTTGTGTCATTTATAGATGAATATTCAAGGATGGTTTGGGTAATTATGATGAAGCAGAAGAGTGAAGCATTCAAGCACTTCAAGTGGTGGAAGGCTTTGGTTGAAAATCAAACAGAGAAGAAGATCAAGAGACTTAGAACTGATAATGGACTGGAATTTTGTTGGTCTTAGTTTGATGATTTTTGCAAGAATGAAAGCATTGCTAGACACCATACTGTCAGAAATACCCCACAGCAAAATGGTGTTGCAGAAAGGATAAATCAAACTCTTTTGGAGAGGGCAAGGTGCATGTTCTTTAATTCTAGTCTAGCAAGAAGATTTCAGGCAGAGGCTGTTAACACATCATGCTACTTAATCAATATGGGGCCTCACACTGGGATCAAGCTCAAAACACCACTTAAGGTTTGGTCAGGAAAGTCAGCAGACTACTCTAGTCTAAGGGATTTTTGAAGCACGGTTTATTATCATGTCAATGAAGGTAAACTGGAACATAGAGCCAAGAAATGAGTATTTGTTGGATATGAAGGTGGAGTTAAATGGGATAGAATCTAGTCATCAGCTGAAAATAGGGTTATACTCAGCAGAAGTGTAGTCTTTGATGATAATTCTATGCTTAACTCATATGTGAGGGCCACATCTGAATCTAAAATTGGATCTGAAATTGAGAAGGTTGACAAATAGGTGGTTCTTCAAGTAGAGTCTACTGATTTGAAAGACTCAGCAAGGGGACAATCAGCACTCACAGATCCAAAACTGGATCTAAACTAGTCTGCCGAACAAGGGTCAGCAGATACTCAAACAACATGATATTGGTCAGTAGAGTATAGCTCTTATCAAAGCTAGAAGGACCACTATTAGACCCTCAAGAAGATATGGGTTTGAAGAGGATATGGTTGGATATGAACTACAGGTAGCTGAAGAAGTGGGTGGTTTTGAACCTAACACTTACAGGGAAGCTGTGACATGTTCTGAGGCATCCCAATGGCTTTTTGCCATGGGAGAATATTGGTCCCTTGGAAAGGCTGACACAAGTTTAGAGGGGGGGTGAATAAACTTGTCACCAAAAACTAGATTTTAAGTCTGATTAGTTCAGTTTTAACTTGTGTGGAGTTGAGTTGACTGAGCTGAGTATAAGTCAAAACTAACTTATGCTAAAACTGAGTCAACCGGCAGCGGATAAGTTTTAGCCTTAATGCAAATCTTGTTGTTTCTAAGAAAAAGCTGATGAGTATGCAAAAATTGTATTCTATTGAATGTCAGTTTGTGAACCGTGAGTGAATATCAATCAGTTTGTTCAGTTATACGTATAAGATTTGTATGAAAAACATTCACAAATACAAATAAACTAAATAACATAAATTAAATGTGTAAAGTAAATAAGGCAAGATTTATAGTGGTTCCAGGTGGTGTAATTTTGTCAGTCCACTCTTCCCCTGTGATGTAGGAGGAAAATTCCACTAGCACTTTCTAAGGTAGCCGGTTACAAAAAGTCCTAAACGATAGTCCTTGACTAATCCCTATCTTCACTATCTAAAAAACTGTAGAAAATGTGTGATTGCTGCTCTACAACTGCTTAAAACATTTGGTCCTTAGAGGGTTGTATTTCTTCTTCACCAGCTCCACCACAAACACAGTCTATCGGACTTCTGATGACAATTGTCCTTGGCAAATCCTAAACCGGATTGCTTCATAGTCTAGACCCTTGATAAAAATCAAAGTTGGGCTTGATTCTCGCTTGTGGTTCTTCTAAGTGTTGAATTCTTGATGAAGACTTTGTAGCTTGAACACTTGAAGAAATCTGGATGTGATCTTGTTGAGCGCAAAGAATGATAGTAATTCAGATGAACAAGACTTGGGCACAATAATACTTGTATTCTCATTAATTCGTGTATTTGATCCTTGATGCCAAGTCCTTTATTTATAGTGTAAGGTCAAATGTTCATCTTGTTTGAATTTTGAATTCTATCAATGTTCAAATCCATATAGCTTTCCAACATTTTAGTTCATATAGCCGTTGTAAGGTGTCAGGGACCGTTCTGACTTGTCAGTGCTTCATCCAATAATATTTCTTGTTTTGTAATGTTCATATTTAAATTTAGTTCCTTGGATGACTGACATTAAAACTGAGTATCTTGATCAGTTTTAATCTGAGTATGTCAGTTATCAGTTTGTAAACTGACTTTGATCATTAACTGAGTTTTTTACTCTTCTTCAAAACTTAGTACTTTATTCATCTGACTTTGTATGATTTAATCAGAGTACACCATATCATAATAAATCATCTAAGATATCATTGTCCTTATGATTCTTAGGTCTTCTTACAAGATCCATAAAGTCAGTTCAGGCCATCATAGACTTACCTGAATTCTAACTTTACAGTTTCAACTTTAATCTTCATAACTGAGTTTGAACTCTCAATACTTCATTCTTCATTAACTGAGTTTGTGTCCCTCAGTTCTTCATCCATTGAGTCTGTTCCATAAGTTCTTCAATCATCTGATAAGTCAACCAAGTTTGTGTCCCTCAGCGAACTTACCTTCTTCAGTTCTGAGTAAAAATTCAGTTTTAAGTGACATCTTCAGTTTTGTTCAGTATCCAGTTTTCTAAATGATTTCCATTTTTCAGTTTTACGACACTCTAACTATTACAGTGCTTGTCTGATATAACCCATACAATTATCAGACTCTAATATATCCTATACATTCAGTTCTAGACATCTTTTAGCTTCTCACTATAACAGCTAGTTCCAGCACTTCATCAATGAGGTGTAAACAAACAAATAATCAAATAAGATGAATCATCATCAAAATATAAATTTTATTTCCAACAATTTCCCCCTTTTTGATGATGCCAAAACCCTCCTTAAAAGAAAAGCTTAAAGATAAAAACAATACAAAACAAGGTAAAACTAGAAACTGGATATATAATTAAGATTCTAAAAAACTGGATCAAGTTACACATTAATTGATAAATATTGAAATAAAAGCTAAGTAGCTCTTTGTGTAACTAGTAAGAATTTCCTTTGCTTATCATGAAGATGAAATTCATCTTCCAACTTTGTGTCTTCTTTGGAGAAGGCTTTGTTGTAGTCCACTTGACTTATCATCTTCCATTTTCTCCAAAGAGCTAACTTGGGAAGTTCAGTGTTGTCTCTATAGTATTTTTCAAATTCATCAACATCTATCTTCATCTGCTCTTTCTTATCTCTGATCTGAAGTCTCTCTTCGATCTTCTTTATCTTCTTGTAATTTTCCATTTTCTGATTATAGAATTCATCTGACAAGAAGTAATTCAGAGATTCTTCATAATTCTTGTACTTGTACTTGGTCTTGGTATGATTGTAATCTTGTAAATACTTCATCCATAGATCATGATTTAGGGTAGCTCTTTTATCTCCAGGTTGACTGTATTTCAAAATAAGCTGCTCCGTACTGAGTTCTTCAACCTGTCTGATATTGGATTCCATTGCGGATGCTGATTTCCCTTTCTTCAAATCTGTAAGTTCTGCTTCTAGCTTCAGTTTCTCCTTTTGCAACTTCAGATTTTCTTCCTATACTTCCCCCTTTTCGGCATCATAATAGATGAGTTGCTTTATGATCCTCTGCTATCCCTTTTTTAGAAGTTAGAACCTCTTTAATCTGGGTTTCTAGTCCATAAATCCTCTGATTTAGGTGCCGTTCTTCCTTAGCTTGAGTTTCACGATCTTCTTCTGTTGTAATCTCAAACATTATTTCAGTTTAAGAATTTCGGAAACTGAGTTAGAAGTTGTCTTCTTGATAGTATCAAGCTTTGTATGAACTGATACATCGGTTTGTTTCCTGTAGTCCAAATAACCAGAGATTCTTGACAGTAGAGCATCATAGTCTTCTTTCTGAGTGAGAATGTTGTCCAAGGTTGATTGTAGCTTGGCCAGTTCTTCAGCTATCACTGTTTCAGTTGGATCTACATCTTCATTGATTACAGATTGAGTGTTATCTTCAATCACCATCAGTTGTTGATTTTCAGTTCCTTACCCTTTTTCGTCCTTATTGTTAGTAGTCTGATTTCCAACTAGCAATCCTTCCTGGTGAGTATCAGTTTTCTCTTTTTTACCTTCAGGTTGTATGTATGACTGTAAAATTGTACTTGGTTCAGCATCTTTCTTCTTTAAAACATCATTCCGTATAGATGATGTAACTGATTTTTTTATCTGAGTTATTTCTTCAATTCTCTTATAGCATTTAGAAAGAAATTCTTTCAAATGAAACAATGCATATAAGTCTTCTATATCTAGGCTGTCCAAAAATAGCTTCTCTTCACTTTGTAAAACATCCTTAATAGCTTCACGATAATCTTCAGTTTTAAGTTTCATTTTCATCAGTTTGATGATTCTTTCAGCTTCAAATGTGTAAGCCAATTGTTGAGTCTGTTCTTGCTGAATTGGCTGCTGCTGAAATTGCTGTTGCTCTTGATTTTTGTCCATAGCAGAAACTTGTTTCTTTGATATCTTTTGCTTCTTTTGAGAAACATCTTCAGCAAGCTGACTATCTTCAATTGTCAGCTATTGTTCCCCCTCAATTGGTGCTATTTCGTATGAAGTACCTGGGAACAAACGCCTTCCAACTGACTTAACCTTCTGTGAGACAACTTTCCTCTTAATTCCTTTTTGCTGAGCAATCTACTGAGACACAGTTTTCTTATTGGCTTCAGGTTGGGGAGCCTTCGAGGTTTATTTCCTAGAACTTACTACTGCTGCACTTTTTGTAGATGCATCAACAGTTTGTGTAGATGCAGCAACAGTTTGTTCTATCTTTTTCCCATCGCTGAGTCTTTCCAAATAATGTTGAATCAGTATACTGAGTGATTTCTTCAACCAAAATCTGCCAACTAGTTGTCTTCCTTCAGCTTTGGTTTTGCTAACACATGTTAACTCAATGTGTGTTGTTTCTTGATCTGGTTGAATTTGTATCATGCCAAATTGAACTCGATTTCATTCCATATGATGTTCATCAGATAAATCCCATCTTCAGATAGATCATTTAATCCTTTGTGATGTCCTATGACATGCTTGCTGACCCATCTGCTGAGTAGGGCAAACTCAGTTTTGAGACCATTGAGCTTCGTATTGAGATCGACAGGTTGATCTGTTGCTGAAATCTGCTTGAGAAAGGCTTCTCGTTTGAGTGGCAAATAGGCAAGTATTGATTCTACAAGTGGCTTCTTGAAATCGAATAATTGCCTAATTATTTGTTCATTAAAAATAACCTTTTCTCCACGAACTCTTGTCACAACGGAGTTCCTAACTATCTTCATATTCTCCCAGAGTTGCAAAATCCCTTTCAAATCAAGATCTTTTAGCAATTTCACTTCCAACAGGTTTCTCAAACCTTGTAAATTCTTGATCTTTTCGCATATATGACATGCGAGAAGAGTATTGTTGCAGAAATTTTCAAATTCTTCAAAAGATAGAGGTTCTACAACGGCGATTAATCTGGGTTCTTGAGTTTCTTTTGAGGCTGCCATTGTAAGAAATAATAAGAAGAAAAATAAATTCTGGATATTTGAGAAAGAGAAAATTTTGATTATACTGTAATGCGGAAATGAGATAATGTGAAAATATATAGTGGGGAGGCTGGCGGTTTCTGATATAAACCCACGATCTTCTGAGGATTTTTGTATCAAATTTTCAAATTCCATGATTATTTGTATAACCGATGCATGTACTATCTGACAATAGTGGGGGTGTACATGCAACAAATTCTGCCAGAAACGGCGGTAATTAAATGCGATGTAACCACTGTCGGTTTTATCCTTTCATCTTTTGACTTTATTTGACTGGATAAAAGCTGTAACGGAGATCAGTTTCTTGTTGAGTTCAGTACCGTCATATTTCAGTTTCAGTAGTCAGCTTGAGATTGTTGATGTCAATGACTGATTTGTCAAGTGAGCTCACCCAGCATGACAAAGATCAATCCCCTTGACGAATCTCTGAGCTTAAACTGACTTAACTGACTTTGATAATCCCCAATTCAGTTCTCAGTTTTGCAAGCATTTCTTTGTCCAGTGGTTTGGTAAAAATGTCAGCCAACTGGTCTTCAGTTGGGACATAGTGAACTGTAACGTCCTTTTTCTCTACATGATCCCTGATAAAGTGATGTCTCACATCAATATGCTTTGTCCTTGAGTGCATGACTGGATTGTTAGTTATGGCAATTGCACCTATACTATCACACATTATAAGAATCAGTCCTTCTTCTATCCCATAATCACTCAATTGTTGTCTTATCCACAAAACTTGAGCAAAACAGCTTACAACTGCTATATATTCAGCTTCAGCTGTTGATGTCGAAATTGAGTTTTGTTTCATACTGAACCATGACACAAGTCTATTTCCAAGTAACTGGCATGTTCTGAAGCACTTTTCTATCCAATTTGCATCCAGCATAATCTAAGTCTGAGTAGGATATTAACTTGAATTCTCCTTCTCTTGAGTACCATATCCCTACTCCTTCTGTGTCTTTTAAATACTTCAAGGTTCTCTTGACAACTGTAAGATGACTTTCCTTAGATCTAGTTTGAAATCTGGCACAAACACCAACTGCAAAGGATGTGTATGGTCTACTTGCTGTGAGGTAGAGTATACTTCCAATCATTCTTCAATAGAGAGTTTGATCCACATCCTTTCCATCTTGTCTTCATCTAATCTGATGTTAGTTCCAATAGGTGTTGCACTGCCAGCTGATATCTCCATTCCAAACTTTTTGATTAATTCTCTTGTATACTTGGTCTGATGGATAAATATCCCTTCATCCATCTGTTTCACTTGTAAACTGAGAAAGTGATTCAGTTCTCCCATCATACTCATCTGAAATTTGCTCTTCATCAAACTTGCAAATTTTTCACAGAGTTGTTCATTTTCTGATCCAAAAATAATGTCATCAACATAGATCTGAACTAGGAGAGTACTTTCTTCAAATTTCATTCTGAATAAAGTCTTGTCAATGGTTCCTTTGATAAATCCATTGTCCACTAGAAACTGGGATAAAGTTTCATACCAAGCTCTTGGTGCCTGCTTCAGTCCATCAAGAGCTTTTCTCAGATTAAAGACTTTATCAGTTTGGTCTATAATCTCAAATCCAGGTGGTTGCTGTACATAGTCTTCTTCTTCAAGTATCTCATTCAAAAATGCACTTTTAACGTCCATTTGATACACTTTGAATTTCTTATGAGCTGCAAAAGCAAGAAATAATCTGATTGCTTCCTACCATGCAACTTGGGCATAAGTTTCATTGAAGTCTATCCCTTCTGCTTGTGAGTATCCTTTGGCTACAAGCCTAGCTTTATTTTTGACAATATTTCCATCTTCATCAAGCTTATTTCTGAATACCCATTTGGTGCCGATTATGTTGACATGATCTTGCTTATCCACCAATTCCCAAACTTGATTTCTTTCGAACTCATTAAGTTCTTCTTGCACGGATAGTATATCTTTTCAATGATTCTTCTATCTCTTTAGGTTCAGTTTGAGATAGAAAGCATGCAATCATAGCATCAAGCTAATTTCTTGTATGAACTCCTTGTTGAAAATTGCCAATCACTTGATCTTCATAGTGATCTCTCATCCATTGATGTACATGAGGTTGCATAAGAGGGTCTTCATTCTGTTGAACTGGTTCTTCATGAATTTATCTTGAGCTGGGTCAGTTTCATGTTGTTCAGCTGTAGGTTGTTCAGCTGTTGAAAACTGATGTTGATCCAGATCCGAGGATCCTGATGTTTTAAACCTTCCAAGGTCGACAAAAACTTATTCCGGTATTACTGGTAACTGAGACTGAGAAATTGGTTCTTGTTTATCTTCAGTGGTTTCACCAGAAAATTTTGGTTCATCAAAAACTACATGTATTGATTCTTCATGCTTGAGTGTCCATTTGTTCAGTACTCTAAATGCTTTGCTGACACTTGAGTATCCCATAAATATTCCTTCGTCAGCTTTGGGCTGAAAAGTCTTGAGTTGATCCTTTCCATTATTGTGGAAAAACATTTACTTCCAAAGGCATGAAAATAAGAGACATTTGGTTTTCTCCCATTCCAACTCTCATAAGGTGTCTTTTCATGTCTTTTGTTCATGAAAGCTCGGTTCTGTGTATAGCAAGCTGTATTGACTACTTATGCCCAATACCTTTCTTGTAATTTTGATTCACAGATCATGGTCCTCCCTGCTTCTTTGAGAGTTCTATTTCTTATTTTTGCTACTCCATTCTACTGAGGTGTTGTTGTAGCTGCAAGTTGATGTAGCACTCTATTTTCTCCACAATATTCAATGATTATATTGTTGAGAAACTCTGTTCCTTTATCTGATCTTATCGTAACAACTGTTTCACCTTTCTGGTTTAGGAGTCTCTTGAGAAGTTCTAAGAGTGGTTGCTTGCTTTCACTCTTCTTTGACATGAAAATTACCCATGTATATCTTGAGTAATCATCCACTACTACCAACATGTACTTCTTTCTGTTGGTCCCAGAGAAGGGTAAAACTATAGTCAGATGGGGGGTGAATGACTATAGTGGAGTTTCAAAAACTCTTCTTATATTTAAAAGCTTTTGGGCAGTGGATAAGTCCCTTCTTACTAAGTTATTTCAAGGTAGTTTAAGTAATCACGAATATATGATATAATATAAGCAATTAAATGAATGCAGTAAGGTAAATTGACACAAGGCTTATAGTGGTTCAGGGTGGTGTAATCCCTTAATCCACTCTTCTCCTGTGATGATCGGAGGAATTCACTATTGTTTTCACAGTTACAATAGTACGATTGTCCTTGAATTCACAAACTTCACAATCTACAAGACTATCACTCCTTGACCACAACAGCTTCAGTCACTTAGTCTCTTTCACTGTTCCTTGGGATCAAATCCTTCAGCAGCTATCACAAACACAACTCCTTCTCAGATGACTCTGATTCAGTTGATTGATTGATGTGAATTGGATTCACAAACTTGTTGATCAATCTCAATGCTTGATGTTTGAATTGTAGCTCTCAGTTTTGAGTTGATCACTTGATGTTTTCCTTTAGGCGCAGAAAAAAGGCTTTATACTTTGACAGAGTTTTTGCTCAGATTTCTCGATCGTGCGTATCCTCTCTCTTTTCTGTCAGTGCCTTCTATTTATAGCCTTCATTAATCTTGATTTGAGTTTCCGTCCGTTGGCTATATTAATGAGGGGAATAATCCTTGATTTTATTCTTGATTCCCCCTAAATTGTATTCTCCTTGATTTTAGCGATCGGATTTTTCTTCTAATGTTTACCATAAAATCTGTCCTTGATTGATCCTCTATTGATTGTGCATTTAATGCTTGATCTTCTGTATCTTCTTCATATTTCAATAATCTGACTAAGTAAGGCTTACTCAGCCGTTCGTTGATCGGTCAAGTGATCCATCTGACTTTTCCGCTTAGATCTTCCTTCAATGCTTTGTCTTTACTTAACCGAAAGTCAGTTTACTTTGCCGATTCACTGTTTCCTTCATTCTTTCAGTTTAAGGAGAATCCTTGTACTTCATTGATCCTTGATTTGGGTGAGATCAGTGTACACCATATTTAAACATTAAGTTTCATCACTCAAAACATAATTTAGACTTATCCAAGGTCATCACAGACTTCCTTGGTTATAAGTCAGACCATAATGTCTTCATTGCTTCTCTTCTGGGACTTGACTGGCTTTACTCTGCCGAAAATCTGTTTTTGCTTTGCCGTCCTACCAACTAGTACAATACTTGTCTGATTCAACTTATACAACATGTCAGACTCTAAGTAAAGACTATACAGAGTGTTCTAACTTATTTCAGGCTTGCTATAACAGCTAGTATGGCCATCATCAAAACATAATAAAATGTTCCTAACAATTTGCCCCTTTTTGATGATGCCAAAACCCTCATAAGCCTGAACATAAGTATGCCAAATTTTTCATAAAAGATTAACAGAATAAGACTTAACGATTTTATTCATCCATTTAAGGGCAATAAGATATTGCATCTTTTTATTCAAAAACAAAAGCCGGCATATAGAAATAATTCAATTAAACAGAAGGGCTACTTCTTCTTCTCTTCAAACCTGATGCCTTTGCCTTTGGTGTCCTTTCCCTTAACTGTTGGGCTTTCCTTCTTTCAACTGGAGCTGTCAGGCTTTGAGCTTCCTTCCCCCTTTTTGGTATCACCAAACCTTCTTCAAGAATCCTGATTGCATCTTCAGATTCAGGGAGGGGACCATATCTTTTCTCCAGTATCTTGTTGGTTGCCTCACCAATTTTGAGAAGGGTGTTGAGTTGCTTGCCAGAGTACTCCATGACCTCATCCAGATGCTGAATTTGATGAGCATGTGCATTTAGAGTGTCCACCAAGGGTTTGAGATTGCAGTCAATCTTTTCAGCATGAAATTCAAGATTGGTTTGGACATAGTAGGGAATAAGATGTTGTAAGTTGCAGAGCAAGTTTCCCTGTTTTTCCATGACCTCATCTTGTACCTTGATATGACTGATGATGGCTTCAATCTTTTGGTTTAGGGAGGTTGCTTCACTCTTTAAAGCAGCTTTCAGGTTTTTCCTGCTGTGATACTGCTTCTCCATGTCCACAATCAGAGGTTGAATGTCCAGATTGAAGGTTCTTTCTGGATCAATTTCCTCTGGTGCCACTTCAACATTCTCATCATCTTCATATTCCTCCTCCTCTAATTTCACTTCATCTTCTTCCTCCTCCTCTTCTTCCTTTTTACATTCTGCATCTTCTTCTCTTTCTTCCTCATTAGACTCCGGGTCATTTAGAGGTTGCTCTGGGGTGTTGGCTTTTTCATTTGTTGGAGATGTAACTTTCTCTGTTGTTGTTCCCCCTTGATCAATAATGGGGGAGTTGACAAGTTTAGGGGAGTGAGTTTGATCAGCTGGCACACTTGGCTGTTTGTCAAATTTGTTGATGCTCTTGAAGAGTACCTCCTGAAGTGTCAGCTCATCATCAAAAATCTCCATGTTTTCTAGATTTCCTTCCTCACCTTCTTCTAGATAGGTGATGTCCTCTTGTTGCTTTTCTTCCTCTGTTGCTGCATCATCACTGATTACCATAGGTTCGTTCAAGTTGCTGGTGCCAGTCATAGAGGTGTGCTCTTGTGCCTTCTGGGATCTTGTTCTTCGTCCCACGCCTGATCAGTTGCTTTCAGGTTGTTTTCTTTTTCTCCCGGCAAGTGGGTTTGGGTTCATAGATGCCTTGATGTAGGTAAACATTACCTTTGACCTATGTGGAGGCTGCAGATTTGTGGGTTTCACTTTCAATGCGTCAAACAGGTGTTGAAGAGGGAACCCATATGATTTCCTCTCCCAAAAATCACCTTTCTTCTGAATGCCCTTGCTTGGTGCCGTAATTGACAGATCAATCTCCTTTTGAATCTGGTCTTTCAACCTATTGAATACAAATGTTGCCCAGTCAAATTTGGTACCTTCGTAGATGATTTCCATTAGCTTGACCCGTAACTCAGTTAAGTTTTCCATCGACCCTTTTCTGCCTTCGATGTTCTTGGTGATGACCGTGCAAATTCAGCAAACGGAAGTTTTAGTGCAGATCTAGGTAGGTTGTAAGTTTTGTTGTTTTTCTTAGGGTTCTTGGCTATCTCAGCCCAGAATTTCTTGATGTCAATCTTCACAAACTTTAAATTTGCCGGACCTATCATTGGTAAGTGTAGGAATCTATTGAGAAGACCAGGCGTAATGACTATTTCTTTCCCAAAGATTGAACTCTTTATGCAATCGATACCGGTTTTCTTTGTGTTGGGCACAAACTTTGCATTTTTCCAGAATGCAATCAGATTTTCATAGCAAATTCCATTGATTGAGGGGTTTAGGAAGGTCATTAACCCCAGATTTGAGTAGCAATCAACCAAGCGTAGAGCTTGTGCATCATTATCACAGAAGGAAAGATAGGGTTCAGGTTTGAAAAACGATCCAGTGATGATCGATTTTTCATAGCATCTTTCTGTGGGAGATATTGTAGAAGATGAAGCCATTGTTGAATGTGATTGATAAATTGAAAAGTTTCGATCTTTCAGGGGAAGAAATGAGGTTTATAATTTGTAAATAAGCGTAAAGATTTCTGAGAAACCTCTAAGTATCATTTATATAGGATGATTTGGGTAGTGTGAACGTGGTTTGAATGTGGAAGGATTTTATGAAATAATGGCGTGATTTTGTGTATATGAATCCCGATATTCGAGTGAAGTGGGAGAGTGGATTGAGGTAACTAATGATAAATCCCGGGAATCGAGGCGTTTATAATCAGAGAAATAATATGGTAACCTCCATAATTGTAAATTGATCTCCACGTGTATAATCATCCACAGTATAATTCTCTATAACTTCCTTATTCTCCACGTGTATAAAAGTTGATTTGGTTCACACTTTAATTTGCCCATTTCTTCATTCTTCATTTTGGTGAAGTGCCTTGGTTGGTCACTTAGCCGATGTAATGAATTTTTTTTTACTGAGCTGCTTTATACTACTGTTCCTAACAATCAGTGAAGTTAACTTCGCTGAGTACCAGTGCCTTACCTGCTACATCTCCTATAATGGCAAAGGTTTAAACAGCTGATAAAGTCACTTAGCTGATTTACTCCAGTTAGCCGCTCTTTGGTACTTAGTCAATTTCAATCATTCCCAACTCAGTTCTTAACATGCTAAATCTTTTATGACTGAGTGTTTTAGGGAAGATGTCAGCCAATTGATCTTTAGTGGGTATATATCTTAAAATAACATCTCATTTCTCAACATGATCCCTGATGAAGTAATGTCTCATATCAATATGCTTTGTTCTTGAGTGTAATGCTGGATTTTCAGTAATAGATATGGCATTTGTGTTGTCACATATAATTGGAATTGTCTTTTCCTCTATTCCATAATCCCTTAGCTGTTGTCTAATCCATAGTACTTGTGCACAAAGAATCGCTCTTGCTATATATTCTCGCTTCACCGTTGATGTAGATATGGAGTTTTTCTTTTTACTGAACCAAGAGACTAGTCTGGTGCCTAGCATCTGGCATGTTCCAGAAGTGCTTTGTCTATCTATCTTGCATCCAGCATAGTCAAAGTCTGAATATGATATTAACTTGAATCCTCCATCTTTTGGATACCAAATTCCAACATTGATGGTGTTCTTCAGGTATTTGTTTATTTTTTTGGCTGCTAGAAGATGTGATTCTTTTGGTTGAGCTTGAAATCTTGCACATAATCCTACTACAAATGCTATATCAGGTCTGCTTACAGTTAGATAAAGTAGGGATCCAATGATTCCTCTATACATTTTCTGATCAACATCTTTTCCAGCTTCATCTTTTCCAAGAATGACTCTTGCAAACATTGGTGTATCTGTTGTGCCACTTGTGTCCATACCATATTTGTGTATGAAGTCCTTTTTATACATGGCTTGACTGATAAAAATACCATCCTTCATTTGTTTCACTTGAAGGCCAAGAAAGTAATTTAATTCTCCTATCATGCTCTTCTGAAATTTGCTCTTCATCTGATTTGCAAATTTCTCACACAACTTTTCATCCTCTGATCCAAAGATGATGTCATCAACATAAATTTGTACTAGCAATATACTTGATCCTTCCTCTAATTTGTACAGAGTTTTATCTATAGTTCCCTTGTTGAATCCATTCTTGATAAGAAATTGTGATAGTGTTTCATACCAAGCTCTAGCTGCCTGTTTGAGTCCATAAAGAGCTATCTTGATTTTGTATATTTTGTCTTCTTTTCCTTTGAGTTGAAAACCAGGAGGTTGTTCCACATATACTTCTTCTTGCAAAAGTCCATTCAGAAATGCACTCTTGACATCCATTTGATAGACTTTGAAGTCTTCGTGTGCAGCAAAAGCTAGAAAGAGTCTGATTGCCTCCAGTCTTGCCACGGTGCAAATTTTTCATTATAATCTATTCTTTATGCTTGAGAATAACCTTTTGCAACTAGCCTTTCTTTGTTTCTGACAACTGTTCCTTGCTCATCCATCTTGTTTCTGAATACCCATTTTGTTTCAATGATGTTGGTTGTGTCTGGTCTGTCTACAAGTTCACATACTTTATTTCTTTCAAATTCATTTATTTCTTCTTGCATGGCTGTAATCCAATCTGCATCTTGGATTGCATCATCTATTGTCTTGGGTTCAACTTGTGATATAAAACATGTTAGCATATGCTCCAGTTGTCTTCTGGTTCTAACTCCTGTGTGAATGTCTCCAATGACTTGTTCTTCAGGATGATCTCTTAGCCAATTTAGGTTAGGATGAAGTTGTTCTTCACTTGGTGCTTCTGCAACTCCAGGTTCTGCATGAGCTTCAAGTTCTGGTGCTTCTTCTGTTGTGTTGACATGTGGCTCATTTTGATTTTCAAAATGGTGATTCAGAATGGTAGCTGGTATGATTGTATTTGTATATACTTCCTTTTGTGTTACTTCTTCTTCTTGATCTTGTAGACTTTCACCATTTGTGTTTGGTTCATCAAATACTACATGTAATGATTCTTCAATCACCAATGTTCTTTTGTTGAGAACTATGAATGCCTTGTTGGTGTCTGAGTATCCCATCAGCTTTTTCATCAAAAGTGTGTAACTGATTCCTGTTCAAAACAAAACATTTAGATCCAAACATGTGTAAATGTGAGATGTTAGGTTTTCTTCCATTCCATATCCCATATTGCGTTGTTCCATGATGTTTATTGATGATTGATCTGTTCTGGGTATAGCATGCTATATTTGCTGCTTCAGCCCAAAACCTTTTAGGTAGGCATGCTTCTGCAATCATTGTTCTGACTGCTTCTTTGAGTGTTCTATTTCTTCTTTCTGCTACACCATTTTGTTGTGGAGTTCCTGTTGCAGATAATTGATGTAATACTCCATTTTCTTCACAATAAGTTCTGATCACTTCATTTAGAAACTCTGTGCCTCTATCTGATCTGATCTTGATAATCTTTAGTTCTTTCTCATTTTGAATTCTTTTGGGTAGATCTGGCATCTTCTTGAGTGTCTCTTTCTTCTTGCTCATGAATATGGTCCAGGTGAATTTGGAGAAGTCATCTACCACTACTAGAGTGTATTTCTTTCCACTTACACTTACTGGTGTGACTGGTCCAAACAAGTCCATATGTAACAGATGCAGAATTCTTGTTGTAGATTGGTTGGGCTTTGATTTGAAGGAGCTTTTGATTTGCTTTCCTTTTTGGCATGCATCACAGAGACTCTTCTTCTTGAATGTGATTTCTGGCAGGCCTTCAACTAACTTGTTGTTTGATAATGTGTTGATGGTCTTGAAATTTAAATGATTTAATCTTCTATGCCAAATCCAGCTGGTTGATTGTTTGTTTTTGACAAACAAACATGTTTCTGCTTTAGCTGTTTTCAAATCCACCACATACATGTTATCTTTTCTTCTTCCTGCAAGAACTACTCTGTTGGTTTGGCTGTGAATCACTTTGCATCCTTCCTTGTTGAAGTGTACATTGTAGCCTTTGTCACAAAATTGACTGATGCTTAGCAGATTGAAATTGGGTCCCTTAACATATGCTACATTTTGAATCTTCAAGTTGTTCTTGAGCATTGTGCCTTCCCCCTTAATCTTGCCAGGGTTTTCTTTGCCTCCAAATGTGACCTTGGGTCCATCAAAAGCTTTGAAGTCAGTAAGTCATCTCTTGTTTCATGTCATGTGTCTGGATCATCCACTGTATATGTACCAAACATCCTACAAAACAAATTAAATATGTTTAGGTACCCAACACTGTTTGGGTCCATACTTGTTAGCAGTCATGCCTCCTACTCCAAGTGTATATCCAAATGATCTTCTTTTTGGATAATTGAAATCATCAACTTCATATGGATAAGGCATGGCGGAATAGCTTCTGATATTTCTACTGAAGGTATTCTGATACTTTTCTCTACATTTTGGTGCATTTGCATCCTTCTTCACCTTCCAATATGCAGTGGGAAACCTATGCTGCTTCATGTGCCTAGGAACATACCTGTTGACTTTTCTTAAACACATGATGCATATCATGGTATGGTTTCTTCTTGTATTTTGGAGGTGCAACATTCCAATCATCCTCTGAAGGATAAAGTCTTCATTTACCTTTCAGTAGGTCTTTGTTTATGGTTGACTGGAATGATGGTTTAGTTTTCTATTTCACTATATTAGGTTTTGACTTCACTGGTACAGGATGAGTGGTTGAAATTATGGTCTGTCCTTTTCTGAACTTTGGTCCATTTTTGGTCCTAGATTCAGAATTGTGTTATCCATTGTTTCTATTCTCATCCTGACTATTGTAGCCAAGACCAGATCTGGATCCAAACCTTCTTGGAGGTTTGTAAGCTAGTGCATTTAGTGGTGCAGTGGTGTTTTTAGCTGCTAGGTGGATTTTTTTAGCTGATCTGTTAGCAGTGAATGAGTTATCATCTGCTGCTTTTTCATTAGGTGAATATATCTCCTTAATAGCTAGTTCAGCTTTCAATTTGTCCAGTTGTTCCTTTAACCTTTTCTTTTCTTTTCTTAGATCCTTACATTCCTTTTCCATAATTTCATGATTCATCTCAATTTCATCAAATTTAGTCATGAGATTTTGGACTAGGACTGCTGGATCTAATGGGAGAATAGAAGATTGTGCAGTGTTAGATGTGGATGCATTTGATGAAGAGTAAGAACTAGATGTTACCTCAATTTCATCAGATTCTTTGGCCATAAGACATAGACTTGCTTTATTAGCTGAACTGTCACCTTCATCTTCATCTAATTCTTTGGTCATGAGACATATACATGCTTTTTCATTATCTGAGCTGTCTTCTTCATCACTATTATCTAAATCATTGTTAGATGATTCATTATTCTTTTCACTGCTGGATTCAGCCTTGAGTGCTTTCTTGACTTTTTTCTTTTTAGATGCTTTGTACTTCTTCTTTTCCTCATCTTTATTGTTTTCTTCGGGGCAATCAGCCTTGAAGTGACCTTTCTTGTTGCAGTTGAAGCATCTGTATTCATCATCTCTTTTCTTCATCTCTTTGTTTGAGCTTGACCTCTTGTTTGATGATGGGTTTCCTTTGAATGCCTTCTTTTTGCTAAACATGTCAAAAGGTTTAACTAATAAAGCTACCTGTTCTTTGAGTTCTAGTGTCTCTTTGCTGATGCAATCAGCAAAGTTACTTTGTTGTGGTGCTATCAGTGCACTGGCTCTTTGTGTCTCTACCGGAGCACCTTCTTCACCGTTTAATTCAAATTCATGAGCTTTTAGTTGGGACATCAGAGTCAGAGTGTCAGTGTTTGCAAGGTTTGTAGTTCCTCTGATTACTGATGTTATGATCTTCCATCTTTCAGGTAAGCCTCTCAAGATCTTTAAACATACTTCTTTCTGAGGATATGTGTGCCCAAGCAGTTGCAGTTCACTGATGATGCTTGAGAATCTGTTGTCCATTTGATCAATGGATTCACTAGCCTTCATTTTGAAGTTCTCAAATTTCTGTTTTGCAACAGATAATTTGTTTTCTTTAATCGCTTGGATCCTTCATTTATCGCGCGACTTGTCCCACATCTCCTTTGATGTTTTGCAGTCTTTGATTTTCACGAACATGTTGCTTTCAAGGGTCTTCAAGATCATATCTTTTGCAACAAAGTCTAGATTTTCTCTTCTCCTGACATCCTTGGTCCAATCTTTCTTGGGTTTATCCACTTCTTTTCCTTGATCTGCTCCAGTGGTTATCACAGTCATGATCATGACTGGGCCATCATTAATTACATCCAGCATCTTCCCATGAGTTGCTGCAAGATGAGATAACATTCTTATTTTATATTCATCAAAATTATTAACATTGAAAACAGGTACTTTTGAAATAAAGTTTAAGGAATCCATAAGTACAAATTTGAGATATTTATGTATATAAGTAGAAAGCACATATTTGAAAACTACTATGAAAATATGTGATCTCCTTGTTACCAGAAATTAGATCTGAACAGGTTCTGATACTAGGAACACTGCTTTGATACCAATTGTTGGTCCTAGAGAAGGATAAAACTATAGTCATATGGGGGGTGAATGACTATAGTGGAGTTTCAAAAACTTTTCTTATATTTAAAAGCTTTTGGGCAGCGGATAAGTCCCTTCTTACTATGTTATTTCAAGGTAGTTTAAGCAATCACAAATATATGATATAATATAAGCAATTATATGAATACAGTAAGGTAAATTGCAGAAAGTAAATTGACACAAGGCTTATAGTGGTTCAGGGTGGTGTAATCCCTTAATCCACTCTTCTCATGTGATGATCGGATGAATTCACTATTGTTTTCACAGATACAATAGTACGATTGTCCTTGACTTCACAAGCTTCACAATCATAAGACTATCACTCCTTGACTGCAACAGCTTCAGTGACTCAGTCTCTTTCACTGCTCCTTAGGATCATATCCTTCAGCAGCTATCGCAAACAAAACTCCTTCTCAGTTGACTCTGATTCAGTTGCTTGATTGATGTGAATTGGATTCACAAACTTGTTGATCAATCTCAATGCTTGATGTTTGAATTGTAGCTCTCAGTTTTAAGTTGATCACTAGATGTTTTCCTTTAAGCGCAGATAGAAGGCTTTTTACTTTGATAGAGTTTTTGCTCAGATTTCTCGATCGTGCATATCCTCTCTCTTTTCTGTCAATGCCTTCTATTTATAGCCTTGATTATTCTTGATTTTGAGTTTCCGTCCGTTGGCTATATTAATGAGGGGAATAATCCTTGATTTTATTCTTGATTCCCCCTTAATTGTATTCTCCTTGATTTTAGCGATCGGATTTTTCTTCAAATGTTTACCATAAAATCTGTCCTTGATTGATCCTCTATGGATTGTGCATTTAATGCTTGATATTCTATATCTTCTTCATATTTCAATAATCTGACTAAGTAAGGCATACTCAACCGTTCTTTGATCGGTCAAGTGATCCATCTAACTTTGCCGCTTATATCTTCTTTCACTGCTTTATCTTTACTCAGCCGAAAGACAGTTTACTTTGCCGATTCATTGTTTCCTTCATTCTTTCAGTTTAAGGAGAATCCTTGTACTTCACTGATCCTTGATTTGGGTGAGATCAGTGTACCCCATATTTAAACATTAAGTTTCATCACTCAAAACATAATTTAGACTTATCCAAGGTCATCACAGACTATCTTGGTTATAAGTCAGACCATAATGTCTTCATTGCTTCTCTGCTGGTACTTGACCGGCTTTACTCTGCCGAAAATCTGTTTTTGCTTTGCCGTCCTACCAACTAGTACAATACTTGTCTGACTCAACTTATACAACATGTCACACTCTAAGTAAAGACTATAAAGAGTGTTCTAACTTATTTCAGGCTTGCTATAATAGCTAGTATGGCCATCATCAAAACATAATAAAATGTTCCTAACACTTTCCACTAACACTGATTGGTATGACTGGTCCAAATAAGTCCATGTGTAGAAGTTCTATGACTCTTGAAGTTGAGTGATGAGATTTTGACATGAAACTGGCTTTTACTTGCTTTCCCATTTGGAAAGCATCAAATAAGCTATCCTTCTTGTAAGAAATCTCAGGTAATCCTATTACGAATTGCTTTTTGACTAGTGTGTTGATGTCATCAAAGTTGAGGTGACTCAGTGATGTGAGTCAACTAGTTGATGCGTTTCACGATGTTTTATCCCCATTTCTCATGCATTTATTGATGTTCTTGTATCAATTTGAGTCATTAGTTGCTTAGTTTCACCCAAGTGTGTAGATAGTAATTATTATATAAAATATCATTTTTTTGATAGTTTTGTACCGGTTATAGTAACCGGAGCGTCGTGTCGGGTTTATGCTTGGTACTTTTTGTATTGTATTGCAGGATTTGTACCATAAACACGTCTTTTGATGGCTAGGAGAGTGTGCCGGAAGTGTACGAGTTCAAACGGGTCATTTGTCTTTGCATTTCTACCGTAATATACATTCAACGGACATTTGACCCAGCTTAGATGCATTTTCTGGAGAAGACTTCTGAATGAGAGTTGTCAATGATGAAATGAGCTTTCCAACGCAATTTTAATGACATCAATTGGAGCTCTACAACTAGAGTTATGACGATTTTTCTGAGCTGCTGTGAAATTGGCTATTTGGAGTGAAACTCTCTTAATAGCTACAGTGACGTTTGGCGCGCGCCAGACCTTTTGTGGCGCACGCCAAGCGTCGGAAAAGCAGATTTTCAGCTTAAAATATCATTTTTAGATCAAATTTCCCCAATTCATTGAACCCCAACTTCATCTTCTCCATTTTCCATTTCTCTTGGTGGCACCACCACCCCCCAAGGGGCTGTCCTAGCCGGATTTTGTCACCAAAATCAACTATTGATTTCCATTGTAATATTAAGGACTCCTAGTTCAATTTCTTCTACTTTTGCTTGGAGGTAGTACACTTGTGTATCAACTCCATTTTTAAGATTTGGGAGCTCGAATGAAGAACATCAATTTCGAGCATCTTGCTTGTAATTGGTAACTCTTAATCTTTATTTTGATTCAAGTGTTCTTATGATTATGAATGTTAATCTTGACATGTTAATGTTTGTAGTTCTGAGTGGCTAGGTTGACTAGCCAAGACTATGTTGTGGAATTAGTTAATCTCTTATGTTGATTGGGAATGGTTGTTTATGTTGTTTAGTTTCAATTGTTGTGAATCTTTTCCTACTTGCATTGTATGGCTTGCTTGTGTTGGATTAATTAACTAATGCTTGCATTTACACACGTAATGGAGAGCGAAAGGAGATATTAGGTGTGAGAAGAGGGTAGGAGAACCGGAAGGTAAAATCGACCATTCGAGGCATTCGATTTCTTATCCAGGGATAGTTGACATTGTCATTGCATTCACGTGCGTAGCATACCGATTCATTAGGTATAGGATGCCTAGACCAAGGATGAGGTAGAGAGTAATTCCATACACTCGTATGAGGGGAATTACTTTCTTAGGAATGCACCATTTCACACTTTTGAACACCATTGGTAGGTTGGAAGGAAATCATTCACATGACACTATTAGAGGTTGCTAGTCCACACATTGTCTTAGCTAGGTCTTTTATCATTTTATCATCTTTTAGTAGTAGATTTTTAGATATATCTATCTTATTGCAAAAATTGCGACTTGGATCGAAAATATGAACCTAATCGGTAGTTAACCAGTACACTCCTTGTGGGATACGACCTTGACTCACCAACTAGGCTACAGTTGACCCGGTACACTGTCGGTTAGACTGAACACCTAGAAAAGGGCATTTTCATGGTTATGCCATCCTTGTGCATTCTCAGGATTCTCATCCATTTCTTCTTCTTGATAGGATGATGCTTGGGAAGATTTTTCACCAATTCCAAACTACGGCGAGCTTGACTACCTTTCTTCTCTTTAACCAAATCCATAATATACGTATTGATATCCGGAATAATGGGAGTATCGGGTGCCTTTCCTCAACGAGAATGGTTCATCCACTATATGAGTGAAACAACAAGAACACAATCAAATAACACTTGGTAACTTACCAAAAAGGTAAGCACCAAAAACAAAATAGAAAAGATTAGAAAAGATTGACTTATTCTCGAAAATCTTAAGCTAATATAAGTATTAACCATTACACTCCCCGGCAACGGCGCCAAAAAGCTTGATCAGACTTTTCTAGGTGTTCAGTCTAACCGGCAGTGTACCGGGTCAACTGTAGCCTAGTTGGTGAGTCAAGGCCGTATCCCACAAGGAGTGTACTGGTCAACCACCGATTAGGTTCATATTTTCGATACAAGTCGCAATTTTTGCAATAAGATAGATATATCTAAAAATCTACTACTAAAAGATGATAAAATGATAAAAAGACCTAGCCAAGACGATGTGTGGACTAGCAACCTCTAATAGTGTCATGGGAATGATTTCCTTCCAACCTACCAATGGTGTTCAAAAGTGTGAAACGGTGCATTCCTAAGCAAGTAATGCCCCTCATACGAGTGTATGGAATTACTCTCTACCTCCTCATTGGTCTAGGCATCCTAAACCTAATGAATCGGTATGCTATGCACGTGAATGCAATGACAATGTCAACTATCCCCGGATAAGAAATTGAATGCCTCAAAGGGTCGATTTTACCTTCCGGTTCTCCTACCCTCTTCTCACACCAAATATCTCCTTTCGGTCTCTATTACGTGTGTAAATGCAAGCATAAGTTAATTACTCCAACACAAGCAAGCCATACAATGCAAGTAGGAAAAGATTCACTACAATTGAAACTAAACAACATAAACAACCATTCCCAATCAACATAAGAGATTAACTAATTCTACAACATAGTCTTGGCTAGTCAACCTAGCCACTCATAACTACAAACATTAACATGTCAAGATTAACATACATAATCATAAGAACACTTGAATCAAAATAAAGATTAAGAGTTACCTATTACAAGCAAGATGCTCGAAATTGATGTTGTTCATTCGAGCTCCCAATCTTAAAAATGGAGTTGATACACAAATGTACTACCTCCAAGAAAAAGTAGAAGAAATTGAACTAGGAGTCCTTAATATTACAATTGAAATCAAGAGTTGATTTTGGTGACAAAATCCGGCTTGGACAGCCTCTTGGGGGGTGGTGGTGCCACCAAGAGAAAGGGAAAATGGAGAAGATGAAGTTGGGGTTCAATGAATTGGGGAAATTCGATCTAAAAATGATATTTTATGCTAAAAATCTTCTTTTTCCGATGCTTGGCATGCGCCACCAAAGGTCTGGCGCGCGCCAAACGTCACTGTAGCTATTCAGAGAGTTTCACTCCAAATTGCCAATGTCACAGCAGCTCAGAAAATTGTCATAAATTGAGTTGTAGAGCTCCAATTGATGTCATTCAAATTGAGTTGGAAAGCACATTTCATCATCTACAACTCTCATTCAGAAGTCTTCTCCAGAAAATGCATCAAAGCTGGGTCAAATGTTCGCTGAATGTATGCTACAGTAGAACCGCAAAAGACAAATGACCTGTTTGAACTCGTACGCTTCCGGCACACTCTCCTAGCCATCAAAAGACGTGTTTATGATACAAATCCTGCAATACAATACAAAAAAATACCAAGCATAAACCCAACACGACGCTCCGGTTACTATAACCGGTACAAAACTATCAAAACATGATATTTTATATAATAATTACTATCTACACATTTGGGTGAAACTAAGCAACTAATGACTCAAATTGATATGAGAACATCAATAAATGCATGAAAAACTGGGATAAAACATCGTGAAATGCATCAACTAGTTGACTCACATCACACAGTTTCTTGTGCCATAACCAGCTGACTTCTGATTTGGTATGCACAAGAAAACATGTTTCTGAAACTGCTGCTGACCAATCTACAACGTAGATATTCTCTTTCCTTCTTCCAGCAAGAACTACTTGGTAAGCTGATTCGCTAACAACAATGCAAATCTCCTTATCAAATATGACATTGTATCCCATTTCACAAAATTGACTAGTGTTGAGGAGATTGTAGTGAAATCCTTCCACATAAGAAACATTCTTGATTTTAGGTCCATTTCTGATTAAGGTTCTATAACCTTTCGTGTATCCCGGTCTATCCTTACTTCTAAAATTTACTTTAGGTCCATCATTGGCTACAAAATCAACTAGACTGTATTTTCTCTTTGTCATTTGCCTTGAGCATCCACTGTCGAAATACAAATATCCTGCAAGACAAATTAAAAGGTTTTAGGTACCCAACTCTGTTTGGATCCATAAGGGTCAGTTGTCAGTACAACTTGGGGATATTTCCATATGGTCTTCTCCGGAAATTGTTGCACTTAATTTCATATATATATATAAGCCACACTTCCATAGTATCTGTTTCCGGATTGTGTCTTATTTATATGATTTCTCAAGTCTTTTGGCTGAAACTGGTTTCCATGATGCTTCCTATTATTGAAGACTGAATAATAACCATCATTCTGTCTGTACTGAGGTCTGGGTTGACTTTGGTACTGAAGCTGTTGTTGAGGACTGAGGTGAGTCCTTTGCTGAGTCTTGGACTGAAACTTATGATAAGTTTTCTGTCTAGAATGATTGTTCGTATCAGTTTTAATAATGGGTTTAGAGAAATACCAATCATCATCAGAGGGAAATAATCTGCCTTTCCCCCTGACTGTGTGAATCTTTGAATGACTAATATTCTTAGACTTTTACTCTTACTGAACTTTTTCTGGTTCTTCGCTTGATCATCTTTTGTAGATCTGACAGTTGATCTACTATTTATGTTTCCTTGATGCGCAACAGATTTACCTTTAGATTTGCTTTTGTTAATGAACGCAACTGACTTCTTGGAAAACTGATGCTGAGACTGAGTGGATTCATGTGGAACTGGTTTTACTGGTTCAGCAAGCTTCTCAATTTGAGGAAATTGCTCTGCTGTGAACTTAACGCCAGTTTTGACATTAGGTTAAGCAACTTTGCTCGTTCATACTTTCGATATTTGCTGTGTATCAAATCCTAGGCCAGTTTTGTCTCCATATGACTTTCTAGATTTGAATCCAGTAGCTGAACTTGATTGGGCAAAAGATTTAGTTGCTGATGCTGATGCACTAGACTGATACTGATTCTTTCCTTTGTCAGTTCGAGTCAGTTTCAACATGTTCAATTCAGCTTTCAATCGTTCGACTTCTAGAATTAGAGCTTCTTTTTCAGCTTTAATTGATTCATAACCAGCTTGTATAATCACCATTTGATTCATTAATTCGTCAAGAGTTTCTTCTAATTATGGATTTCTTGGATTGGAATCAACAGTCGAAGAACAAGCATTTTTCCTGGAAATATGTGTTGAGCTATACTTAGAGTTTGATTCACATACTACATTTGGATCTTCCATGTGAGCCACTAGAGCTGTATCATCTGATAGTCAGTGCCAGCTTCATAGTCTGACTCATCTCCGGCTAAGAGAGCTCTTCAATCAGTTCTTCATTGCTGAGTCTTCTTACCAGTCAGCTCTGGACATTCAGCTTTGTAGTGTCCAGACTTTTTGCAGTTAAAGCAAAGATATTCATCATCTTTTCTTTTCTCATGAGTCTTTTTGTTGTACTTCTGAGTGACTGGATGTCCACTCTTCATCCTTCTAATTATGTTCGTCATGAGAGCCAACTATTATTCAATTTTATCTAATTGCTGAAGATTGCTAGAGGAAGTTTCTTGATTGTCATTTGATGCTGCTGCAAGAGCTGTTGTTTTGGGTTCCTCCAAAGTTTTGATTATTGTTGTTGTGCTTGTGAAATCTTCACTGAATTCATAAGCTTTCAAGTCTGAGAAGATTTTAAAGGAATCTTCTATATCAAGTCTCTCTGACTCTTCCATTGATGTGACCTTCATCTTCCAACACATAGGTAAAGCCTTCAAGATTCTAGTGTTAATTTCTTTCTTGGTATACTCAATCTTGAGTAGTGCTAGTTCATCCATTATGGCGCTGAATCTTGTCTCTATCTAATCAAAATTTTCTCCTGATTTCATCTTGAAATTCTCAAACTTCTGTTTGGCAACTAAGATCTTATTCTCTTTGATGGAGTCAGTTTCTTCACAGACCAGCTGAAGTTTCTCCCATATTTCTTTTCAGTTGTGAAATCTTGACTTTCAGATACATGTCGCTGTTGGGAGTTCAGAGGATGATATCCATGGCAATGTTGTTTAGATTGTTCCTTTTTCAATCATCATTATTCCATTAGATTTTGGGCTTGGGGACTCTAACTTGATCATCATTGACAGTTTGCATGTGAGTGATTTGGATAGGTCCATCAGTGAGTACGTCCATCATCTCATCATGAGTGGTAGCTAGCAAAGCCTGCAAACGACGTCTATATTCATCAAAGCGGTCCATGTTGCACATAAGCATATGTCTGGCACACTATTTGTATCCATAGTGTGAGTGAGTTTATGCAAGAACTGGAAACTGAAAACTGAGATTTTTCAGGAGAACAACTAGAGAGTATAATCAAAACAAGTGAGTTTTTAACAAGGGATTCTTTAAGAACACTGCTACGGTACCAATTTTTGGTCCCTTGGAAAGGCTGACACAAGTTTAGTGGGGGGGGAATAAACTTGTCACCAAAAACTAGATTTTAAGTCTGATGAGTTCAGTTTTAACTTGTGTGGAGTTGAACTGACTGAGCTGAGTATAAGTCAAAACTGACTTATGGTAAAACTGAATCAACCGGCAGCGGATAAGTTTTAGCCTTAATGCGGATCTTGTTTTTTCTAATCAAAGCTGATGAGTATGCAAAAACTGAATTCTGCTGAATGTCAGTTTGTGATTTGTGAGTGGATATCAATCAATTTGTTTAGTTATGCGTATAAGAACTTGTATGAAAAACAATCACAAATACAAATAAACTAAATAACATAAATTAAATGCGTAAAGTAAATAAGGCAAGATTTATAGTGGTTCCGGGTGGTGTAATCCTGTCAGTTCACATTTCCCCTGTGATGTAGGAGGAAAATTCCACTAGAACTTTCTGAGGTAGCCGGTTACAAAAAGTAGTAAATGATAGTCCTTGACTAATCCCTAGCTTCACTATCTAAACAACTGTAGAACATGTGTGATTGCTGCTCTGCAACTGCTTGAAACACTGGTCTTTAGAAGGTTGTATTGCCTCTTCACCAGCTCCACCACAATCACAGTTTACCCGACTGTTGATGACAATTGTCCTTGGAAAATCCTAAACCGGATTGCTTCACAATCTAAACCATTGATAAAAATCAAAGTTGGGCTGAGAATCAATATATTGATTCTTGCTTGTGGTTCTTCTAAGTGTTGAATTCTTGATAAATTCTTTGTAGCTTGAACACTTGAAGAAATCTGGATGCAATCTTGTTGAGCACAAAAAGTGATAGTAATTCAGATGAACAAGACTTTGGCACAATAATACTTGTATTCTCGTTAATTCGTGTATTTGATCCTTGATGCCAAGTCCTCTAATTATAGTGTGAGGTTCAACGTTCATTTTGTTTGAATTATGAATTCTATCAACGTTCAAATCCATATAGCTTTCCAACGTTTTAGTTCATATAGCCGTTGTAAGTTGTTAGTGACCGTTTTGGCTTGTCAGTGTTTCATCCAATAATATTTCTTGTCTTGTAACTTTCATATTTAAATTCAGTTCCTTGGATGAATGACAATAAAACTAAGTATCTTGATCAGTTTTAATCTGAGTATGTCAGTTATCTGTTTGTAAACTGACTTAGAGCATTAAATGAGTTTTTACTCTTCTTTAAAACTTAGTACTCTATTTATCTGATTTTGTATGATTTAATCAGAGTACACCATATCATAAATAAATCATCTAAGATATCGCTGTCCTTGTGATTCTTAGGTCTTCTTACAAGATCCATAAAGTCAGTTCAGGCCATCACAGACTTACTTGAATTCTAACTTTACAGTCCCGACTTTAATCATCATAACTGAGTTTGAACCCTCAGTTCTTCATTCTTCAATAACTGAGTTTGTGTCCCTCAGTTCTTCATCCACTGAGTATGTTCCTTCAGTTCTTCAATCATCTAGATGAGCCAACTGAGTATGTGTCCCTTAGAGAACTTATCTTCTTCAGTTCTGAGTAAAACTTCAATTTTAAGTGACATATTCAGTTTTGGTTAGTATCTAGTTTCCTAGATGATTTCCAGTTTTCAGTTTTACGATATTACAGTGCTTTTCTGATATCACCTATACAATTATTAGACTCTAATAAATCCTATATATTCAGTTCTAGACATCTTTTAGCTTCTCACTATAACAGCTAGTTCTGGCACTTATCAATGGGGTGTAAACAAAAAAATAATCAAATAAGATGAATAATCATCAAAACATAAATTTTATTTCCAACAGAGATGAAATGGATTCACTTCAGAAGAATGAGACTTAGGATCTAGTCAAACAACCACAGGATAGAAGGGTGGTCAGCTGCAAATGGATTTTAAAGAAAAAGGAATGAATGACATTTGCTGAGGACTTCAGATATAAAGCACGTTTGGTTACCAGAGGGTTTACTCAGAAAGTGGGGGTACTCTATGAAGAGATTTGTTCTATAGTGGTATAACATAATTCCGGACATCAGGGTGCTATTAGCAATAGTGGCACTTCAGAATCTTTAACTTGAGCAATTAGATGTGAAGACCACTTTTCTAGATGGAGATGTAGATAGGGAAATTGACATGACTCGGCCAGAGGTTTTCCAAGTTCCTGGCAAGGAATGATATGTTTGCAAGTAGAATAAGTCCTTATATGGACTTAAGCAGGCCCCAAGACAGCGGTACAAGAAGTTTGACAGTATAAGAAGTCCTTATCAGAATGACATTTGACCACACGTTTCTCTTTCACAGAGACTATGTCTAGAACAACCACAAAATATCAAGGATAACAGCCATACATATATTTGGTTGAGATTTTATCACATATATCAACTATATAGTGACACCAATCTAGTATGTTAGATTCAATGACTATTCAACTTTATCGGAATAACGTTTATTCCTTACAATTGAATTTGTCCATTAAATCCTAACGTACAACTGAAAACGTGTTCTTCATAAGAACCGGAACACAATAACATTTATTTAGTTCTTTTGCCATTTTACTAGATTCATAATACAATATGACAAATGTTGCAACGTTTGCTTCATTTTCCGTATCTTAGAGTATTTTGTATTTAATCTTTCTAATTTAATCATACTCATAATATATCATATATCTTAGAATTGACTCGAACTTAGACACATTTATCACATCTTTCTTAGAATAGGGACTTGGATATGTTCTCCTATTTAAGAACATGCCGTAACTTTCCTTTTTAATCATTTACGCACTTGTAAATATTTCTTAGTTTAGTCTTCTTCTGACTTTAAGAAAAACCACAAGAGCCATGTCTTTAATCTTCTCTCATAAAGAAAATCCGAAGTCTGTTAAATGGTTTATTAACCTTTTGAATCATATTCAAAACATGAACCATTTTAATTAACCTTCTGGCAATGAATAAAGAATTAAGTCGATACGTAAATCTTACAATTTTGAGAACAAAATTTCCAAAATTCGTTGTGGTCATTCACATTCAACACATCTAATGTTTGAATTAATTGTCATCGTATGACAGAATGACCCATTGGACATCATCGTATCCAATATATGATTTCGTTGAAACTCATTTCAGGTGATTTAATCATATCATGAGTTTCCGTTTTGATTAATAATTAAAGTCTTAGAGCACTCCATCAAATATGTAGTCTCCTTGTCTTTAACTACTATAACGTAGTTGCTCTTGTCAATGCTTATTTTATAAGGATTAAAATTACTTAACATTGTTTGAGAACGTTCCTCAAAGGTAACAATCATCAATTTGGTTTTAACAATCTACAATAAAAACATAGAAATAAAAGTTTGCCGGAAAACTACTACATAAAGATAAAAGAGTGTTGTCGTTTATACATGCAAAATCAAAGATGGTCTTTTGATTTATGATTTTGCTCCCACTACTCAACTACTCTCAACTGACTTTCAAGAATTTTTTCAAAAATTCTTTAATGGCCAAGATTTAGTTACCCCGATTCCCTACGTGGGCCGATCAACCGAGATAATTCGACAAGTAGGTAACACTTTACCAGTCACATCTCTATGTGACTCTTGGTGGTTCACTAGTCAACTCTTTGACACTTCACATAACTATGTGATAGCCAACCTCTTGTCTCTAAATTTAGACGGTCCTGACGGGGGCCAATCACCGCAACACTTTAGTTAAGTCATAACCCAATATTCGCGAGATCGCATACGATCATATCTCAATAATAACGATATACCCGAGGTAGGTCAACTCCCGATGTGGGCCGATCAGTTGGATCCGAACAAGGACTCTTCACCGTCATTATAATATTAGAAGACAAAATTCCGACTTAATTTTTGTTGTGAGAGTATTTTAAATTAATTCACATAATTAATTTTGTTAAATTACGGTTTCATCATAACATATCTATCTCTATAGACTTACACCATATACGATCATCTAGATCGTGCCTAGTCATGCATCTATCGTATCATATAAAATAAATACAAACATAAAACAAATAAATGCGTAAAGTAACCAGATCATGGACTTTTCCTAAGTGAGGTTTTGAATACAAATTGACGAAATCGCGGGTCACGATTTATGGGTAGCTGCAACCATCAATAGGATCTCTATGTCTTCTTTCTTTGGCCTTCGTCTTCTGCTCCATCTTGTTACATGAAATTTTATCTACAAAAATAAATACACCCGCCGCACACAGGGGGAAACTAACGGGAATAAGATAATGCATAAAATAAACTATATCATGTTCTTCATAACGGCCTAGGACAATTTTTTTCAAACCAACAGAAAAATTAAATCATTCACATCTCTCTTATTGGTCGAGTCCATGATCAATCGGGGTCCTTATAATCATATTATATCTACAATATCTAATCCATTTAATAAAATCTTATGAAAAAGAAAAAATATAAATTTACCAACTTGCATCCTTTTTAATCCAATTAATTAATTAATTAACATTTAATCAATTAAATAATTTTAATCGAAATTAAAATTAACGATTAATTTTAAACAATTTCAATTTTAACTTTAATCAATTAGAAATATTTCAAAATGAATCAAATTTAAAATTAAGTCTCTTTTGTTTTTTTTCCTTTTGATCATAATCAAAAGGGATGTCTTTGGTTTCCAAAACCAAAAGACTAGTAACCTAGGCCATTTCCAAAATCAAAATTTTTGGAAAGACCTAGACTTATTCCAAAAAAATTGGAAAGACCTAGGTTTATCATATAAACCAAACCTTTTTTTCATAATGCCATGTGGCATCCCAATGGTCCAAAATATTTGAATCATTTGTTAGCTACATGACATTAACTAAACAAAGAGATATCACCGATCACTATTATGAACCATATTGAATCACAAAATACACAAAACAAAAAGAAAGGACCCACCGAGCAGCCACCAGCCAACGCCGACAGCCAGGAGGCTACAGACGCCGCCGGCCACCAGACGGTGGTGGTGCCGCCGCCAATCGGCTGAGCACCACCCGAATCGTTTTTTTCTTTCTTTACGTGTATCGTATTGCGAATCAAAAATATTTCATCTTTAATTACTTGATTTAAATGATGAAATTAACTATGCAAATTTCTAATGCTTATTGCTTAAGCTCGAAGACCTCTCTGATACCACTGTTCGGAAATCTACGCGGGAACGCAGCGGAATTTAAAATTTTATTTCCTTTTACAAGGATCGACTTCTTTTAAGCAACAAGCATAAAGAAGTAGACAAAAGAATTACCTTGGATGATCTAAAATGGATTGTTGCTTTGTCTACGGTTGATGGTCCAAGCACCGAGCCGTCCTAGTGTCCGGCCTCTAGCAGTAATCCACTCGAACAACCGCCGAAATCCCCGAAAGACTGCTACCGGAAAAAGCCGACTGCTAGGTCGCCTTTTCTTTTTCCCACAAAAACTCTCTTTCAAGAACCTTTCATTCTTTCACTAGAATATTGCAATAATATTGTGATACAAAAGAGTTGGCACAACTCTCCTTAAATAGGTGTATGGGCCGCCACTTACATCTTGGGTGTAGTGGGGAACAAGAAACTATTTTCCCAATAGAATAAGGATTTAATAAATCAACTAGTTAATTGATTGATTATCTCATTAAGTACTTACCTTAATCTTATTAAGGATTTTCCTTAAAACCATGTATGTCATATATTTAATATCTTATATTAAATACCTTCGAAGATATATATATTGTCAATATCTAATAATGAATATATCTTTATTATATTACCATATATATATATATATATATATATATATATATATATATATATATATATATATATATATATATATATATCAATTATACATGTGTATATATCACATATATATACTACACATATATCTATATATATTAATACAAAATATTAATAATAATATAATATTATGATTAATTAATTTGCAAAATCTATGTGTATCATATACACATTAAAATTGCCCCACACATGTATGAAAATACATATTTAATTAATCAACATATTTAATATCTTGTATTATATTTATTAATAATAAATAAATATTACTATATTAGTTTATCACTATAACACTTTATAATAGGCATAAACAAATCCTCATCCGGTTATCGCTATAACCACAAATTAATTCCTGCTAGTTATTCATATATGTGTGACCCGATAGGTTTCCGAATATGTTGGCCGTGACCACAAAGTGCATTTACTAAAATACCCTTCACCTAACGATCATGGATAGCGTTTTGCAACACATCCACGACCCCCAATCATCGGAAAGAGTCAAGTGCTATGACTACAACCTTTCATGTGAAACGATTACCGAGTAAAAGAATCCTATCGCTGTTACAATATCCATACGGTCGTATCTCGAGTGTCGATACATTAACGACCGTATCTTATAATATGGATATCATGCTCTCTCGAAGTAACTCATTTACTCCCACTTTGTAAAGATTCTCGAGAGCTAGACATTCCTTATAAGAAGACCCTTTCGGATATTTACTCCTACTATTAGGATACGCAATTTCCGGACGAGCGACATGAATCCTACACATGCTTCAGTAATCACACCCAATCACTACCGCATGATTGTCCCATGGTTAAGGGAAACCCCAATAGTGTCAAAGCATGACAATCCACACCGTGATGTCATGATGACTCCGGTCTTATGATAATTACACAACCGCCACATAGTGCGACACTTAATAAAGTAAGTGTGTCAGTTTAATGTATGCATTCTCTAATACACGTCCACGTATAGTCCAAGTGTATCTACACTTCGATAGACGAGATCTATCCCTATCTTGAAAAGACAAAAGACATCTAATACGTGCTAGTCTAATCGTACTATGAATGTCTCAGTTTATAGCACATAAGACTAGAGACATTTAAGTCTCAAACCTTTTAAAGTGAGTCAAGATCTCATCAACCATAATCACTGTTATGATTTCTCTTTCACAGTTTGACACTAGGGACGTTTTATCATACATACAATATCATAATTGGTTCGTTAAATGTACAAAAATATAATGATAGAAAGTCATTTAATATATATATAAATATTAAAAGAATAGTAGAGACCCGGTCAGATCCAGTCCAACCCGATTGGGTTTTAGACACTTCTGCATTGTATGTAGTTTCATACTTGTTGCTTTTCTCAATTTTGATCCCTTAGATTTATTGCTTTCCATTTTGTGCAGAGGACATGGATCCGACCGAGTTGCAAGCACAATGAGACGTTTGGCTCGCAAACAGAAAGATGAAAGAGCATAAGTATTTTCAGTTCGTAGGGAGCAGACTATCCCTCATACGGTTGTGTATGATCCCAATGTTCCTCAAATTGCTCAGGGTATGGCTATAGCAGATCCTTTTCAAAATGCGGGCGAGGTGCCGGCTGTCCGAGATCTGGCCCAGCGTAGGAGGCGGGGAGGTTCGTTGAGAATCCAAGAGTATGTTTATGTTACCCCAAGTGATGGTGAGGCAATTGAATTGATAGTTCCGGCGAGTCTGACCCGAATGTGGACGCATTAAAAAGGGCGAGATGAGATGATGGTGCTAGCTCTTCAGCTGTTGTGGCTATTTTGATTCGAAAGCAAGGTGCTCTTGTTACTGCTGATGAAGGGCCTACTGTCGAAGCCATTAAAGTTGAAGATACTTTGGGCGATCAGCCCATTTTCAAAGCTGCTGGGGATAAAACTCCTTTTCCTCCTCCTGGTGAAGGCCTTATTTGGGAGAGGCCTCTTTTTCACCAAACCGCAAACCGTGGTGAAGGCGAGTAGCTGGCAGGAGCGCTTATGGAGGGAATTCCTCATGTACGAAATCTTAACTTGACAACCTTGAACAATTTGTCTTACAGCATTGGAGTTGGTCTCGCGGACCGAATCGTCCTTCTTGATAGAGTATCTGACCTATTTCTAAATCCCAAAGATTTATATGGGTTTACTGGTTACCTCGCGAGCTTGGTAGGTTCTTTCTTGTTATATTTTCAAGCCTTCTCTCTATTCTCTTTGTTTTGTTTTGACGAACTGGTACATTGTCTTTTTTAGATGGTGACTGCGGCGGGACAAACTGATCATGTTCGAAGATAGTTGGTGAACCGCTGTCAGCAATATTCAGATGAGGTTGTTGAGTTGATGAGGCAATTAGGTGAGGTGAGGGCTCACGCTGTTGAATCTGAGATCGTGGCAAGGTGAATGTGGAGGATGAACTAGGCACGATGGCTGCCGTTGTTAATGTGAGAGCTCGTGACCTCACCGTAGCTCAGAAGGAGTGAGATGCAGCTATTCAATCTTAGGCCGACTATGCTAAGATTTTACTTGAAGAGAGACGCCTTTCTGATGAGTTTGCTGAGAAGTTTAGGAAAGCCAAGGCTTTGGTCGAAGCCTGAATGCAAGCGGTTTGTGGTCAAGCCGTTGAAGATTACAAGGTATCTTAGTAGAATAAAGCCGTACTGTTGGCAATCAAACTTGAGGGATTTGACCAAGGAATCTACCACATTGCGAGATGCATGGGACGAGATATGAACCCAACTCCTGCTTTGACAAATATTGCTGGTTGGGCCGGTGAGCGGCTATTCGCCCCAAGTCTTAAAAAAATTCATGACTATATACCTTAAACCACGGCCGAGATCGAGGGACATTTGAAATACTTGGAGAAGGAAGGCAATGAGCCTTGGGTCCCTCCCAAGTTCAGCCTGAAAACTTTAGATTTTTTATAACTGGCGAGGAGGTTGATCTCGCGGCTGAACCTGACAGTCAGGAGATATCTGATGATTCTCTATCTCTTTACTTGGGTGTTGATGCCATAAGAGAGGCTCATGAAGCGAACTTGACTTGCTTAATGGAGTCTATGAACTGTAGTGCTAATCTTGATTCGTCTCGACCCTCAAGTTAATCAAAAACCATGTGATCTTTGTAGATTTTGAAGATTTGTGCTGATTTTGACTTTACCATTTTTGTCTATGTTGTAATCTCATAACTTTAACTTGGCCGTGTCTTTTGGCCTTTACTTTTGTCATTATTTGGACTTATATTTTTCCGAAATTTTTGCTATCTTTCGGACCACTTTGTATTTGTTGACATATGTTAGTGTCCCCCTTGTTTTTGACAAGGTCGAGGGGCGTTTTGACATGAACTTGTTGAAAACATTTATCGAGTTGTTCTTTTTGTCTTGGCTGAACACCGTCAGATTGTATAAACAAACCCCAAAATTTTGAAGGCATAGTGTGAAGTCAAACTTTATTAACCTGGTCTCTCTATACTAGCGATTCTGATGATTACAAGAAAGTGAATCGTTCACGTGAGCTCACGAGAAAACGAATGCCATAACCCAAAATAAACTTAAGCATGAAGGCGCGGAGTAGTTCACTTAATCCATGTCGACTTTATATATCTGGTACCTTTTTGAATTGTCGGGGCTCACGAATGACGTTGAAGTTGTGACTTTCCCTTAAAAAGCTTCAGATTTATTCCATGTGGGCCTTCTGGCCCTCTAGAACGTGTGTTATCCATTGATGTGGTTAGCCGACTGCGGTCCCTACCTGATTCCCATCGTTGAATTTTGCCATCTGATGCAGAATGTACGCAACCATTTGGAATTTCTTGAGGGTTGAGAATCCCAATATGACATTGTAGTTCGACTGTAAGTTGACTACGAGGAAAGTTATCCTTTTAGTTCCGAGCGGCTCATAATCCCCTACCTGCACATCCAAGTCGATGTCACTTTTGGCTTGAACCTTGTCATTGGTAAATCCTTCGAGGATGCCTTCGTACGGCCGTAAGTGAGAATATGGTAGCCAAGCTTCCTTAAGAAATCATGGTACATGATGTCTTTGCAGACTCCCGTGTCTACTAGGATTCTCCCTATGTGAGTATCATTGATAACCGCAGATATGAAGATTGGCAGGTTCAGGGATTCCGGCAGGTTCGCCAGCTCACAGTGGGTGAATGTCAGAGTATGTTCAATCCAACGCAGGACAACTAGTTTCTCGTGGATTTGACTAGCGAGATGATTTGGCTCTTCCGCTTGTTGCTGCTTAGAGGAGCCTCTGCTATGACATGGATTTCTCGTCCAAATCGGAGAGCAAGAGGAATTCCTCTATTAGTGTTTTCCAGGTCTCGCTTGTAGTAATTCAGAGATCCACGCGCAATCAACTTCTCGATCTCTTTTCGCAAATGGTTGCAATTTTTGGTGGTATGACCATGATCGCGATGATATTTACATCGCTTTGTCGTATCTCGATCATCACGCGAGGCTGTTTCCATTTTGCAAGGCTCCGGGAGCTCATTTTTAACTTCATGCATGATCTGCGCCATGGGAGCATTAAGAGGAGTGTAGTGTTCCTCTTCAAAATTCTCAGGTTTTTTGAATTCCTGATTTCTATTGTTGTGTTCCTTTGGGTTAGGTTCAACCCTCTGCTTCTGTTGCAGGATGATGGTTGAGGAGCGAGCTCAGATGCTCCATAGTTTTGAGCTTTACCGAGCATCTCTTGCAGACCTTCTGGAGAATGAAGGGTGAAGTTGGACTTGAGGTATCCCTTCGTCAATCCGGTTTCGAAGCTGGTCATGACCACACTGCCAGTCAGACCTCTGGTCAAATCATAGAACTTCTTAAAGCGCTCATAATAGCCGCGAGTTGACTCGGTTTCTCCCTGTTGGATTTCGAACAGTTCATTCTGCATTTTCTTCTGCAATCCGGCAATCCTGAACTCGGCAATGAACTTAGAATGAAGATCACTCCAATACTTGATCGATCTAGACGGTAGGTTCCTGGCCCAAAAGGCCGCTACATCTTGCATCGCACATACAAAAGCAATGCACCGGGATTATTTATTTCTCGTCACTAGGGAGACCCTAATTTGAAAAGTTGTCAACCAGTCACTAGGGAGACCCTGCTTCTGGAGCAGATTTTAAGACTCGTTCATCAATAACGCTGGTCCCTTAGGCTTGTTTATCCTCCTTTCCGACCTTTAACCAATTTGCAAGTCCTCGACTTGCTTTTGTAGTACTACAAATTGATCCTCGAGCGGATGCGGCGCGTAGTGTCGATAACTACTTGCCGTCCTGGACCTCTCGGATTGGGCTCTCTGATCTTTACGGCGACACCCAGCCTTGACTTTATATTTCAATGAGCCGAGTTGGCCTCGTCACTTTTCTCTTAGGGAGGACGCCCATCTTCCTTGCCAGACTTATGTCCTAGATGGTAATGAACCGGCCTTTTTCCGTGATGTCTTCCCGCAGATGACTGGGCACCTCCTTCCTTTTCGAGGTGGTGGGAAGAAGAAACTACAGTAAGGGTAACTAGCACAGAATACTTCGTTATGGTTGGTGATCCTAGGGGAGAAACGAATTCACTGATCGGGAGGATTGGTTCTCCGAAGCGGATCAAATCCTGGTTAGTTTGATGGAACCTTTTGGCATAGGCGGCATGAGCGCGCAATTCCCTTACATAGATTTTGTCACAAGATTCGATTTCCTCATGGGGAGATACTTGATTAGAATGGACTGGGATAGAAGATCAAGCCACATTCTTTCGTTGGTTTGTGCCTGTGACTTTTGCTAGATGACCCAGAGATTCTTTAGTCCTTGCCCGGCTGTTGAGATAGGATCTCGCATCGTATTGATCATTTTCGCCCTACGGGCTGGAAGTATGATGGCCTTTTGGATCACGTATCGCGATGTCGCAACCCAAAGTCACGCCATCAGTGTTTTGTGTCGTACCCTTGCCGTGCTTTTTCGCAATAGGAGGTAGATCGTTATACAAAGCAGCGCCTGCCGATCTCGTAGTTGACATATTTGATGTTGATAGAAAATTGTCGCTTTCGGATGGGACTGACTAGTGTGTAAGTGTCCGTTGATGATCCAAAGGGAGACTTTAGGTGTGATCTGGTGTTGAAAATAAGACTTTTTTTGTTCTCGAATCTTGATGAAGATCTTGGCGATCTAGATGATTCTATGAACTAGATGGTGATTCCGGTAGAAGTTTTTAGATAAAACTCAAAAGAGGTGACTTTATGAAGCCGGAATTGAAGAACAACTAACAGACTCTCACAGACCAGAGAAGATGTTTTTCACAAAAAATTTCCCGGTAATGGAGCCAAACAGATACGGTGGAAAAAATCATGGGTGCGGTGTTATGTTAAACAAGGATATCTATATCAGTATTTGTGTGTGTAATTGTTTCTTATAATTCAAGAGAGGACTATGAATGCTACCAAGAACAATATGCATGTGAGAGAGAGTGTTTGTCGACAAATTGGCAAAGCTTGGCTACATGTTTCAATGAAAAGTCGATCCTCATTTGAAGAGGGGTAGTGGCGCAATTTATAGGGCTTACACATCGGGTACAAATCAAGTAGAAAATATAATATAAATGGTCTACAAATCCGCGAGTCTAGCTCATTATGTCTCCTACTATGACTTGAGTTGATTCTTTATAACCGGACTAGAATGCATGATGTGGGCTTCATTTCGAGGAGCGAGATGGTCGATCCCTAGTGCTTCGTATCACCTGATACTTGGCGTACGAAGCTTAATGATGCCTTTTACCAGATCGACTATAGACGCCGTGATGGCATAAGATGGGCTTAAGTATGCTCGGCCCCACTCGTCTTATCATAACGCGAGTTGACGGGACCAAGGACCCTATTGTTGGTGGGTTGACCCAATAAGAATCTACGGGAGCGTTTATGGTTTTGGCATATCAAAAATGAAGTCGATGTGGTATTGGGCTCAGCCTGTTGTAGCGCACCCGGGTGTTTTAGGCTGAAATTGGTTTTGGCAAGAAAACCTAACAAGGCTTGGGCCTTGATTGCTTTCCTAGGCTTCTACTGAATGTCAAACTCTTTAAGCTCGATAGCCTATCGGAGAAGGCGATCTGAAAGGTCGGGTTAATGCAATACTTGGCGCATCGGGCTATCTGTTAAGAAAGTGATTGTATGTGAAGCGAAATAGCCCCTAAGTTTACGGGCTACTATGACAAGCGCGTAGGCTAGCTTTTCAATGTTAAAATAGCGAATCTTCACTGGACTGAGAGCTTTCCTTACATAGTAGATGGGGTTTTGGAGGGTTCCGGCCTCTTTTACAAACACGGCGGCTACAGCCCGATTTGAGGCCGCCAAATACAAAAACAATTTGTCCCCTTCAACTGGACTAACTAAAAGAGGAGGCTTCCCTGAATATTCTTTTAATGCCTTGAACGCATGGGAGCACTTTTTGTTCCAAGAAAATGTCTTGTCGCCTTTCAGGATTTTGAAGAAGGAGGGCATTTTCCCGCTGATTTGGAGATAAACCTTTCCCAGATTAATGATTCTACCGTTGAGTCTCTGAACTTCTTTGACGCAGGTCGGCTCTTGCATGTCGAGTAGTGCCTGAATTTTTTCTGGGTTGGTTTCGATCCCACGATAGCTGCCATGAACCCAAGAAACTTGTCTGCCTAGACACCAAATGTACATTTGGCCAGATTGAGTTTCATTGAGTGCCTTTGAACATTCTCGAAGGTTTCTTGTAGGTCAGCATCGTGACCCTGGCAGGACGACTTGACGACCATATCGTTGATATAGGCCTCCATATTCTTCCTGATCTACGAGCTGAAGACCTTGTTGACCATTCTCTGATACGTTGAGCCCGTGTTATTCAGCACGAAAGGCATCATTTCATAATAATTTAGGCCCCCAGCAGCTCTGAAGGCCGTTTTTCTTTGTCGCATTCAGCCATCCTTACTTGATGATACCCCAAATATTCATCAAGAAAACTCAGAGTTTTGAATCCGACAATGGAGTCTACTAGTCGATCAATCCTTGGGAGAGCATAGGGATCTTTCAGACACTCTTTGTTGACGTCAGTAAAATCAACAGACATTCTCCACTTGCCATTATGCTTCTTCACCATCACCACATTAGCTAGCTTTGTAGGATATGATAGTTCCTTGATAATTCCCGCTTGAAGAAGCTTGTAAACCTCCACCTTAACCGCGGCCTCTTTTTCAAAAAATAATTGTCGGGCCTTTTGTTGTATCGGCTTGAAGAGGGGGTCGACATTCAGATGATATTAGGTGACCTCAAGGCCAACCCCTCTAATATCCGTAACTACCCATGCAAATGCATCCAGATTTGCTTTGAGTTGGACGATGAGGACCTCTTTCCCTGGGATAGATAAATGAGCCCCAATCTTTATTTTCTGGTCGGGGTAAGCCTCATTGATAGCTACCTCGACCAACTCTCCAGCCGCTCTGAAGTCATGCTCGTCTCTAACCTGTAAGGTCTCGCATTCGATCTTAGGGAGAGCTAACTCTTAGACCATGTTGACATGGCTAGATCCTCCTGAAGGATTGAACTACTCAATATTGGCTTTCTTATTGTCTCCTTGATTCTTGAATGAATGTAAGGACTTTCTGAGGCTCGCTGACGACCACTCCGACCCTAATGCCCACATAAAATTTTGTTCACTGATGTGGAACCGAGATAACCATCTAAAACTGTCTCAGAGCCGAAACCCCTATGATCATGTTATAAGTAGTTGAAGGTCAACCACGAGGAAAGCTACCTTCTCTATCCTACAGGGTGCATAGTCACCCATCTGCACATCAAGAACGATGGCCCCCTTGACCTGTACCCGATTGTTGGTGAAGCCCTCCAGGGTTCCATTATGCGGCCTCAAACTAGAATCGCCAAAGTCCAACTCTTTGAAGCAGTTGTAGTACAGGATATCTCTGCATGCTCTGGTGTCAATCAGGACCCGACTGACGCAAGCACCGTTAGTGACACGCGATATGTTGAGGCACATGTCCAAAGCATCAGGCAAGGTCACCAGCCCTCTACGGGTTAAGGCGAGCGGTTGCTCATTTCCTCATAGGACAATTTGTTGTTCCACATGCTACTTTAGGGAATTGATCCGGTTTTTGATCTGATTGTTGCTTGGCGGCTTCTCGGCTATCATTCGGATCTTCCTATCATATCGGAAAGCCTAAGGATCGCCCCGATTTGCGTTTCCCCATCCCACTTATAGTGGTTCAGAATAGCATGGGCCATCAGCTTTTCAATTTCTTTTTCCATAAGTTTGCATTCCTGTATGGTGTGCCTCTTATCCCGATAATACTCACAGAATGTGCTCACATCCCTACGGTTGTCCGGTTTCATGGGATACGGATCAGGAAGCTCATTTCTTACCTCATTCAATATCTAAGTGTAGGACACGGTTAGGGGAGTCAGATCTTCTTCTCTAAACTTCTCAGGTTTATTGAAGTCTCGATTCCTATGGCTGTCCCAAGACGGGCTGCGCTCATCCCTCTGTTTGCTCTTATAGGAAGAGGATGCTTGTGCGTGCTCAAACACCGCGTATTTCCTTGCTTTGCTAAGCATCTCCTGGAGGTTCTCAGGTGGATGAAGGGCATAATAAGATTTTAGGTAGCCCTTAGCCAGCCCCCTCTCAAAGTTGGTCATGACCACATTGCCTTCTCAACCTATTGTCAACTTGTACACTTTGTTAAAGCGCTCATAATAGCCGCGCCTTGACTCATTCTCCTCTTTCCAGACTTCATGATTATCTATGTGCGTTTTCTTGGGTTGCCTGACAGATTTAAAATCATACGTGAACTTGTTTCCCAGGTCATCTCAAGAAGAAATCGAGCCCAAGGAGAGGCTGCAGATCCATGAAGCCGCTCTGTCATGCATGGTGCCTCTAAAGGCGATGCACTACGCGTTTTCGATTGGAGTGGCTAGAGTGATATTACATTGAAATGCCGAAAGCCAATCATACGGGAAAGTCGTTCCATTGTAATTTTGAAAGGTAGGATAATGGATACCTCCTCTTGGGGCCGATTTCAGAATGTCCTCATGAAGGACGCTTGAGCCCCAAGTGGGCCTAGTCACTTTAATAGCTTTTCCCCTCTGTAAGTCCTCGATCTGCCTCTGCATTCTGCCCAACTGATCTTCCACGGCTGGGGCAACCGGACGACAGGGAACGCTCACAACGTCATTTCTTTTTCTGACCCATGATGCGACTCTCCGTGGCCCTCTCTTAGTCAGGCTCGGACATGGCTAGAGCTGGCTGGGTGTTCGGCATTATCCCACTCAAGGGCTGCACCGCGTCTGTCACGCGCGTTCTTGAGGCGGTCCAGTGCTGATGTTGGGAGGATTTTGCATCATAAAAACAAAAGAAAATTTATAAACCTATACTTAACATGCAAACTAACTCCTAACCGACCAAATATCGGGTAGTTGATAGCATAGTAGGGTAAGTACAGGGTCGATCCACAGGAAAAGGGATGAAGGATCTAATCTCACTAATTCTCTCAATTGCTACTCAAGAAACGGAAGACAAAACGTAAAACAGCAAAAATAATTCAAATAATCTAACCTAAGGAATAAAATAAACAATCTAATCTAAAGACATGGGATCAAACAACCAATATACAAACCTATGTGATCTCAATCTTAGTTAATCTCATGATTCTAATTCGATTTGTGGTTTCACCTTTTCACGAGACATAAACCCCAATTCCTTAGTGAATTTATTCTCAAGCTACGGATTCCTAATTCCTTAGTAAATCCAATTCATCAATCTCTACTCTCTCGTAAGTTGAAACTGATTTTCAATACAAAACTCGTGTAGATTCAGGTTAACTCTCGTATTTTAGAATCTAACAACCTAGATAATTAATCGATTAACTTGTCATCATTAACGATTAAAAATCCTATCTTTCTATGGTGATCTAACGTTTACACAACTTCCGTATTATAAACATCTATCGTGAACTAATTCCTCAATTTATTCACATAGCCATACAAACCGCATAGAGAAGATACAAATAAATTGAAATCATGAAGAAGAATTGGGATTGAATAAATCTAAAAGAACTAACATGGTTGTGTACAAAGGTTGATCCTTGAAAAGAAAAACGAAACGAAAAGACTCCTAATCTAACCTCGGTTCACCCGAGCACAAGGCTCGGGTGACCGGCCTTCAACTCTCCAAGATGCGGCTGTGCTCTCTTTTTGATGTGAAGAAAAATATGGATGCCCTTAGGGTTGGGGCGACGGCTGTTTAAATAGAAGATTAAGTCGGTTTAGGCAAAGGCGGCGGCGGACGCTCGTTTGAATACATGGACGCCCGTCCAGATTGATGCAGAACGGATTTCTTGATATTTCCATCTTTATCTTGATTGATTTCTTTCCTTATCTCTTTTATTCTTCCATATCTTTAATTGATCCTCTTCCATCTCGAATTTAGCCTTTTAGGATCATCTTTTCCATCATTAATTGGGTATCTACAAATATCAAAAACATACCAAAACGTAATAATTTCCAAAATAATATAAAAACATCAAATAAACATAAAAATCGATATGTTTTCATATTTAATCATTAAAAACCTCATTTACTCAATATTTGACTATAAGGCCCGATATCTATGAAAATAATCCATATATGGGGAAATTGATTCATAAAATATATATGAAAATCACTATAATTTGGCCCTTAACAACACCCCCACACTTATCTTTTTGCTCGTCCCCGAGCAAAACAAAACATAATCAACTCGAGATAAATAAACATCTATGCAAATATGAAGCATATTTGTTAACTTAGAAGTTCACCCAAGTGAGTGTGTGCATAGCCATAATAAACTTCCACTAAGTTCCACAATTTGAAAGTTATTCAAACCAAAACTAGCCCGGTTTCCCATCTAAGTTAGAAATATTCAAAAACTATAACAGCACTTTACAAAACATACATATTCCGAAAAGAAATAGTAGAGAATATCTAAAACATTTCTGACGACTCAGAGGATAATCCCTACAACATATCCTTCCGTTTATACTGGGGGATAAGATCGACGATAACTAAGTCGTTACTTATTCATAATAATATATTCCAATATTTTCACTTTTTTTCACACTTTTCTAACACACATCGAATAAGCTTTTGCCTCATAGCGAATAGGACATTTCAAGATAATCCCTACCTTACTCCAATCATAAGGCAACTATAAACCGACCTGCCGTGAGCTTTTGGTCATCATAGTGGAATAGGACATACGTGGTACACCCTACCTCACCCAAATCATAAACCAAACTTCCGACACACACACAATTACAATTATGTTTACTTAGAGATTTACAATCGGGCAAGGGAAAAGATTATTTTCTAGTAGCACGCACCAATCGAGCATAACACCTCAAGTAAACAATTTATTACTATTGCAAAGACTTAATCACGCTTTCACTTATCACATTCAAACTTACGAGATATTCACAAGATGTCATACTTTAATCCTAGAATACAAACTACTAAACTTTTCAAGAATTGTACATAAGCAAAGAAACATGCTATAATCATCAAAAATCTCCAACTAAAATGGGGTAGGCTTTCAACATTTAGCTCATCATTTACTATGGCATGTGAAAAAGAGTGTCGGGTGAAACAACTAAAATTACTAAATATACAGAATATAGCAAAAATGATATAAACTCAAGCAAAGATATGCCTTTGTCTACTCGGGACAAAACAAAAAAAAATTTTGAAAATATTTTGAAAATTAAGCACTTTTCATAGAAAATTAAAACTAATATGAGCAAATGAAAGTAGATACATAAACCATCTATCCCTTCCCCCACACTTAGATTGCAACTTGTCCTCAAGTTATACAGAAATAATAAATTAGAGAACTTAGCTGATTGGATGCTGGCAATTACGGAGGAACCAACAAGAACCAGGATTGCTTGCATAGCTCAGTAGACTGTGGAGCATCACAGGACAACTGAATACATCTTTAAAGTGCACAATAGCTATAGAAAGTATCCTGCAGACTTGATTAGTGCAAAAAGAGTCTACGGGGAAAAAGAAAAGATTACATATATAAAGCACATGAAGAAAAGGATCATAGAGATTTTTCAAATTAAGCTCATATAACGATGGAATACATATACATGGAACATTACACAACAGTAGGCTAGGTGCAACTACATGAAAATATACTACAATGCAGCCTACATGACATGCAATCCTAAAAATAAAATAAATAAAAATAAATTCTGACAGGCTCAGGCTGAGCAAGTTGACCCCTGACAACTCTACAGTGACTACGGCCCGTGCAGAAACAAAATAAAAACGAGGTAGTATTACGAAAACCGACAGTTAACTACGCTCAAGAAAAATAAAAGAAAAATAGAAAAACAATGCAACTAGATGATATGCAGCTAAATGATATGCATCTAAGTGATATGCAAAAATAAAAGAAAATAAAAGAAAGAAAACTAGCCCACTCATTAGCAACACGACATGTATAAAATAAACGTCTACCAAATAATGACAGGTTACGATAAACGACAGTGCTGTTCATTACATGCAGTGTAGACGCGCTTTAAGACTCATTGAAGGTGATAGCATTATGGAAACCAACAGTTAGCTATACTAAACAGATATAACTCATATGGCCTAAGACGTAGCATACGGAAAACCGACAGTAGCTACCCATATGAACTATAAAAACAAAGGAAGCACGTAAGTCTTAACGCTAACAAGATTCATGACAAGATATGCAGCCTACGTAAACGACATTAGCTACACTAACATTAACATAACAACTATAGCATACGAGAACCGACAGTTACTATAGCATGCATGAATCAAGTATAAGAAATGAATCAATTATCTAACATGGATTCATAGATGGAAAAATATAAAATATGTAGGTTCGTGACATCTATGTAATATTACTTAGCCACGAAGCTCGAATGAAAGCAATCCAAGTTAAATAAAAGCATTAAAACAAGATCAAGAAGAACCTGGACCATGAATCGGTGTTTAGCAAAATGTACGGCGTTCACCGCAATTCAGCCCGGACGAAGCGTTCATCAAAACAAACGCTCGCCTGCGCTTTGAAAACCAACCGGACGGGCGTTGTAAAGTATAGGCGCTGCCTGGTCTCTAAATCGAACAGATTGAAAATATTTGAACGGACGAAGCGTCCAATACTTCCTAACGCTGCGTTCACTGCGCAGATGAAGAATCGGCGGGCGTCCAATGAATGAGACGCCGTCCATACAACAAGAATGCACAGATGCCAGGAAAAAACACAGCAAAACCCTAAATACTTATGAACACAACACAAAGAACACGAGATCACAAAGACAAAGAAACCTTATCAAATTAAGCACAGGGTCGACTAGGTAACACATAAACATATAAACTTCACGTAAAACAAGTTGAGTAAAAACTTTTGCACATTCTTAACCTAACGGTCATGAAACACGGCAAAATAAAAACTCTCAACTTGGTATACGCTACTTTTATTAAAAACAAAAATAAAACGTAACAAAATCGAGAACTAACAAAACTAGATTCAACATGACACCTATTTCCCGGCAACGGCGCCACTTTTGTTGGGAGGATTTTGCATCATAAAAACAAAAGAAAATTTATAAACCTATACTTAACATGCAAACTAACTCCTAACCGACCAAATATCGGGTAGTTGATAGCATAGTAGGGTAAGTACAGGGTCGATCCACAGGGAAAGGGATGAAGGATCTAATCTCACTAATTCTCTCAATTGCTACTCAAGAAACGGAAGACAAAACGTAAAAACAGAAAATAATTCAAATAATCTAACCTAAGGAATAAAATAAACAATCTAATCTAAAGACATGGGATCAAACAACCAATATACAAACCTATGTGATCTCAATCCTAGTTAATCTCATGATTCTAATTCGATTTGTGGTTTCACCTTTTCACGAGACATAAACCCCTAATTCCTTAGTGAATTTATTCTCAAGCTACGGATTCCTAATTCCTTAGTAAATCCAATTCATCAATCTCTACTCTCTCGTAAGTTGAAACGATTTTCAATACAAAACTCGGTGTAGATTCAGGTTAACTCTCGTATTTTAGAATCTAACAACCTAGATAATTAATCGATTAACTTGTCATCATTAACGATTAAAAATCCTATCTTTCTATGGTGATCTAACGTTTACACAACTTCCGTATTATAAACATCTATCGTGAACTAATTCCTCAATTTATTCACATAGCCATACAAACCGCATAGAGAAGATACAAATAAATTGAAATCATGAAGAAGAACTGGGATTGAATAAATCTAAAAGAACTCACATGGTTGTGTACAAAGGTTGATCCTTGAAAAGAAAACGAAACGAAAAGACTCTAATCTAACCTCGGTTCACCCGAGCACAAGGCTCGGGTGACCGCCTTCAACTCTCTCAAGATGCGGTCAGTGCTCTCTTTTTGATGTGAAGAAAAATATGGATGCCCTAGGGTTGGGGCGACGGCTGTTTAAATAGAAGATTAAGTCGGTTTAGGCAAAGCGGCGGCGGACGCTTCGTTGAATACATGGGCGCCCGTCCCAGTTGATGCAGAACGGATTTCTTGATATTTCCATCTTTATCTTGATTGATTTCTTTCCTTATCTCTTTTATTCTTCCATATCTTTAATTGATCCTCTTCCATCTCGAATTTAGCCTTTTAGGATCATCTTTTCCATCATTAATTGGGTATCTACAAATATCAAAAACATACCAAAACGTAATAATTTCCAAAATAATATAAAAACATCAAATAAACATAAAAATCGATACGTTTTCATATTTAATCATTAAAAACCTCATTTACTCAATATTTGACTATAAGGCCCGATATCTATGAAAATAATCCATATATGGGGGAAATTGATTCATAAAATATATATGAAAATCACTATAATTTGGCCCTTAACAGCTGACATTCGTCTCTACTTGGTACCGAAGTTGCATGACTGCTCGCCTCCCTATTAGAGTGGTGAGATCGAGCTTCTTGTCGCTGGACCAATGTCTGCTCAAGAACTTCTGGTGTCGGAATAGGTGGAACGAAATCTTTAACTGGGCGAGGTGGGAGCCCCTCCGCTATGAGTGTCTGACTGAACTCATGCATCAGTTCCAAGTAGTCCATATGGGCCTGTAGGGCCATACCATGCGGACTTGGGCGCGGTTACACGCCGCGTTCGGGGATGCATCCTGATCTCTTCTTTGGTGGGAACCTTCCGTAACATTATTTCCTCTATTTGGGCAGTATCAGCCTCAAGGATACCCCGGGTTTTGTTCCTCTCATTGATATAGGCATATCGGTTCCCTGACTTTGACCTGGGTTTTCCTACATTGAACATGGCCTCATGTTGGGCTCGGCCTGATTACGTGCAGGGCCTGTCTCCTCAGCAACACATATAGTGTTCTGGTTGGTCCTCTTGGACGATGTAGCAGGTACAATATTTTTACCTCTAGCCATATTGGTTTGAAAGGTTGCATGTCGAATACTTCAATATCAACCAAGTGTGTATGCTGACGTGACTGGTAACTTGCAAATTACTCAAACTCATGGTTTCACTTTATGCAAGCAAGCCTTTCACAATGCTAACCTGAGGATTCTGCAGATGATGCCACAGAAATCTAGGGTTTTTTAAACAAATCCGTGAGATATACACCAAAAGACGAGTCTGCGTTCAAACATCGACTCTTCTGACAGCAACTTACAGGTTTCTGATGAAGATGTGAGGCTTTTCCGATGGTTTTGATGAAGCTTGGGGTGAGCTTTGTTAAATCTTCGATTGGCCGGTTGATCCTCAGACGGAAATGATGATTTTTAGGTCATACAACCCAGAAGATCCAAACTTCTGATGATCGGAAGGCTGAGAACAGGTGGCATGAGCTCATCGAACATTTTTGGGTGATGGAAACAACCGAAAAACGCTGAATGACAATGATTTTCCCGGTTATGCAGTCAATTGATATTGTAATACCCTACTCCCGACCCCTAGGTCCACTGGGATCATTCTAGGAGGGGTTGTGAAGGTCTCGCCGCGACTTCAATACAAAGACCAGAAATCCCACAATAATCCGATCCACTAAATCCACAATTTAACATAATAAATCCACAAGTTAATTTTACATCAATTCAATAATTATTTCCATTACAATATTACAAACCATAAAATTACAATAGCCCTAAAATTAAATGAAGTACCATCGAAAACATTAAATTAAATTTCCTCGGATCTCGATCAAAATTATCTCCTGTACTCTTCAATCCTCTCGATCATTAACCAGTATTTATATTTATACTCTTCAATCCTCTCAATCAAAATCATCTCCTATACTCTTCAATCCTCAAAACAACTATATTTGCGATGACTCTACAGGATCAGGGGCGGATCTAGTGCATCATATGGGGGTCCACAGACCCCGCTAAAAATAAAAATACTCTGCATTTTACCTATAAAAAAATATTTCAGACCCCTTGAAAAAAAATTATTTACTGTGTTAAATATTTACTGAACTCGCTTAAATATATTTCTCCATTCACTCGTTTCGGCCAATTCATTTGCTTTCGCACTATTTGTTTTCCTGGTTCCTTTCCCCTAGCAAATAATAAAAGCCTCCTCAATATCTCACGGGTAATGATAGATCTATTCCCTCAAGTCTACATCATTTTTACTCCCAACATAATCTTGTGGTTGTGATTTTTTCAATTTTTTTACATTTCTTTTACAAGTGAAAAACATGTGGTGAGATGATGATGGTGTAAAAATGGTGTAGACTTAAGGGAGTAGCTCTATCACTCCCCATATCTCACCCCATTAACAAGTCAGTCGTCCCTTTGTATTAAGTAGTAGTAATTATTTCTTCTATAGCTAATTTCCATACATGAGTACACAACAACTATACAGCCATCACCGATGAAAAGACATTTTCCAAATTAATCCCATCAAAACCTAAACGTATTTTTCTGAAAATTATACGCCAACTATGATGAATTACAACCATAATCTCCTCTACAGACAAACCCGATCGAGACGACCACATCTTGTTTTATCCTACGACGCCAACGGAGGTAAAGAAGCGGAGGTGATTCCTCCTAAAACAAATTCCCCATGGCAAAACGATGGCGATCCCAACAATATGCATGCTAGACCACTCCTCAGATTCAAGGTCAATTGAGGAGACGAGTCCATCGCATGAACCGGGCAGGAATGGCAGAACCAACAAGATGATAGATGTTGCTCTGTCTGCTGGCTGATCAATGTCTTATCAAGAATTGGAAATATCATGTTGTAGAATGGTAGTAATGGTTGATCATCAGATTGGTGATATAGCAATGATGCCTTCGGTACCAACAGAAACGGTTGATGACGATTCGCCGCAACAATACTTCGGGTGACCATTTGGCTAAGACGACTATCCACCGGACAATATCGTGTCGATAATATCAAGTGGATGATAAAGGAGTAATATGGCGGGGAAGAATGGGTTTGATGTTCTTGGTACATGTGGTGGTTTCCGGCGACCTGATTATGTCATGTTGCCGGCAAGGAAAACTTGTGTGATTCAGAGGGTTTCACTTGCTAGGTCACGATGGAAACTGTCAGAGAAAGATTTAATGGGATTTTGGAAAATCAGGCTTTGTCCCCCACCCCCACTTGGAATTAAAGTTGTAAAAGGGAGCACATTTGGTTTTAGGTTTTACGACAATAATATTGGAGTAAAAAGATTTTTTTCCTCCATTAATAATGGAGTAAAAACAGTGATTTTACGATGTTATTATTGGAGCAAAAAAACTTTTTACTCCACTATTATTGTCGTAAAAAAAATTAACTCCACTATTATTATCGTAAAATCTTTTTGACTCCACTATTATTGTTGTAAAAGTTTTTTTACTCCAATAATAATGTCGTAAAATCACTGTTTTTACTCCATTATTATTGGAGTAAAAAATCTGTTTACTCCAATATTATTGTCGTAAAACCTAAAACCGAATGTGGTCACTTTTACAACTTTAATTCCAAGAGGGGGTGGGGGACAAAGCCTGATTTTCCAAAATCCCAGATTTAATATATGATTGGTTGCATTTATTAGGAGTTAATTAGGTGTGGTCAGTTTATAAGAAACGGAAGAGTCTAACTAATTGAAGACAAAAGCTACAGAAAGTAGAGGGTTAACTGATATATTAAACATAGTTAATGTATAAAATAAATATTGTCGAGAATATTATCACCGAAGACAAATAGTGTAGAATATTTTATTTATTTGTATTATTTATTTTATCTAAGGGAAATATAACTGTGCCTATAAATATCCATTGTAATACATTTTTACAATTAATGACGATACAATTAAATTTCTAAAACCTAATATGGTAGCAGAGCCTCTCTAAACAAAAAAAAAAAAAAAAAAAAAAAAAAAAAAAAACCTAGCAGCCACCGCAAAACGCAGCACAGCCGCCGTAGCCATGTCCGAAGTGGTAGAAGAAACCACCGCCGCTGCCGCCGCACAATACCCCTCCTTCACCCCTTCTTCTGCTATCCGTATTACACAACTCACACGTCAAAACTATAATCTTTGGCGAACACAAATCGTCCCATACCTGCGAGGACAGGGAGTTTTCGGCTATGTGGATGGAACCATACCACCGCCACCGCAAACCATCACCACCGGCAAAGGTGCCGCAGCAACCACCTCTGTGAATCCAGCCTTCACAACATGGACTCGAAACAACAATCTTATACTATCTACGATTACCTCTTCTCTCACCGATGACGTTTTATTGCAAGTTTAAACGGCCACAACATCATCGGAAATTTGGTCGGCCCGCTCCACCTCCTTTGCATCTCAAAGCCACTCAAAAATGGTCCAACTCCGCACCTCCCTGGCATCAACACGCAAAGACGACAGCACTGCCTCTGAATACTTCTTCAAAATTAAAAATATCGCCGATCAACTCTCACTCGCCGGCCATCCCCTCTCCGATGAAGACATCATTGCGTATCTCCTCTCTGGTTTAGGACCTGAGTTCGAGTCCCTTGTTACCATGCTCTCTGTTCAGCCGACTCTCTCTCTCAATGAATTATACTCCTAGCTTCTCACTGCCGAAGCCAGAATTAACAACTACCGCCCAGTTGCTATCACTGCTTCCCCAACGCCGCTCCCACCATCCGGCTCCATCGCTACGAACTATGCTGGTAATTCTTCTCATGGTAACAATTATGGTACTGGTTCAAATAATTATAATAATGGTTCTGCAAATTATTCATCTAATAACCGCAACCGAGATAATGGTAACGGGAACAACAGAGGCCGGGGGCGTGGTGGTCGTGGCCGAGGTCAACCTCGTCCATCACAACCCTCTCCCTCCAACCCGAATAATCCATTACCCAAGTGTCAGATATGTGCTAAAACAGGTCACACAGCTCAAGTTTGTTATTGGCGTTATGAAGAGTCCCGTGGCTCCAACCCACGGCCTCCTCGCTCTCGACCACCACACGGCTTATCTTTGCGTACTTCTATCCAGAGCAACATCATGTCACTCATCGCATGCATGGATTCCGACCTTTGGACCGGGCAACGATCATCTCACGAATGATTTTCGCAACCTCAATCTCACTTCGAACCGTATGGCGGCACCGATCAAATACACATAGGAGGCGGTGCAGGTTTACCAATCTCTCACTCTGGTTCTTCTTCGTTTATTTCCCCCCGCACTTACCACTTATCTAATATACTTTTGTCCCCTTCCTCTTAAAAATCTCTCTTTCGGTCCACAAATTTACCTCGATAATTACTTTTCTCGAGTTTCATGACACCTTTTTTGTTGTGAAGGACTACTCGGGCAACATCCTTCTTAGAGGTGTAGTCAAAGATGGGCTCTACTACTTCTCTCCTCAGCCAAACCGTCCTCCACCACACGCCCTCTCCGCCAATCTATGCTCATCCACCATGTGGCATCGTCGTCTTGGGCATTGCTCTTTCCCAATGCTCCAACAAGTTTTCAAGCGTCTTCCTTTTCATGTTTCCAATAAGGCACCTCCTAGTGTTTGTGCCCCTTGTCAGCTGGCCAAGAGCCATCGTCAAACTCTTTATGTTTCAGATTTTACTTCTCGTGCACCATTAGATTTGATTTATAGTGATGTTTGGGGTCCTTGTCATGAAACTTCGACCTACGGGTCTCATTATTATGTTAGTTTTTTGGATGATTTTACCAAATATATTTGGCTCTTTCCGATCAAACTTAAATCTGACGTTGAAACAATTTTTCCCGCTTTCCTAAATTTAATTGAACGACAATTTTCTACTAAACTAAAAGCCTTACAATCCGATTGGGGAGGTGAATATCGTCGCCTCTCTCAACTCCTTACTACACTAGGCATCCAACATCGCCGCTCGTGTCCACACACCCATGAACAAGTCGGTGCTATTGAACACCGGCATCGCCAAATTGTCGAAATTGGCCTCTCCTTACATGCCCAGGCCAATCTTCCCCTTCCATACTGGGAGGATGCCTTCATCACTGCCACTTACTTCATAAATCGCCTTCCCACCAAAACTCTCACTACAAGAAAATTCGGTTTTTACAGCGCGCATTTTACAACGTGCTTTAACGCACGTTGTAATCCTTACCTTTTATGGCGTGAAAAAAAAAAGTATGTTGTGATTTTGTGTAAATACACTTATTTTACAACGCTATTGTGGATACATGTTGTAATGTTCCTGTAATTTACAACGTTCTTTGAGTGCACGTTGTGATTATTAATTTTACAACGTGCATATGCACGCTTGTAAAGTCCTTCTCACATACTCGGCGTGAATATGTGTGTTTCAAACGGGAATATATACAAAAGGCTTCTATTTTTCTACTTATCCACCCGCCCGTTTACGCCTAATCATCACATCACATCTTCATCGCAAAAGTGCCGCCATATCCATCTCGAATTAAGCATCGATCTGAGCCCCAATTTCAGCCTCGAGGTTAAATCGCCACCATGGCCTCCGCCAACTCACCGTCATTGTGCTCCTTCGATTGTGCAGACAAGTAGGCGGCATTGTGCAACCGCTGGAAGTGAAGGAAGATTTATTCAATTCTTCATTTTCTTCATTACAAAAGTCGACGGAGTACCGCAGTTAATCATTGATCTCTAATTGTTTGTGTATTGATCCATTCAAACCAGGTAAGATTTTATATTTTCCTCTGTATTTTTGTTGTTTTGTAAATTTGGTTGTAAAGAAGGCTACGGGTAAGGTTAAGGGTAAGGTAATTTGTGATGATGATAGAGAATCAAAACAGGGATGATTATGTAAAGTCCGTTAAATTCAGTGTAGTGATTATGCTTTCAAAGAGTTTCGCTGTTCTTCAAATTACTTAGAACCATTTGATGATTTAGATTTCTAGTGGAAAAGACAAATGGTTTCAATACTTTCTCAGAGCGATTTATTTACGGTGCAGTATTGAACTTAAAACACATTTTTTGGTTACCTTTGCTTGATTTTTGTGCGAGATTTCTCTTTAAATCTCTTGCTCCGATTCTCTGTATTTAGTAAAGTCCCTCCTTCGCTTTTACCAAACTGCTGCTTTCGTCCTAATTGTTCTTTTCATCTCATTTGGTTTTGGATTTAAGGTTGGGCCTTTGACTACTCCCCACACCTTTTTTCCTTTATTCTAGAGTGTTATAAATGAAGAAGAGATCTTAAGACCAGTAAGAAGGTGGATTGTATATTGCAGAAGCTTTGTTTAATTTGGCTTGAGGCATGTGATATTTTATTGATTGGAAAATGTTATTGCAGCCAGATTGTGTCATTAGTTATGTGAAACTTTGAGAGTAAGTCGTTTTTTTTTTCTCTGTTTGATGGCTTTGTTTTTGTAGTAAATTGAATAACAAGAATGCATGAATTCATGTGTTTGATGGCAAATATTGTTATCTTTACACTAAGTTTCACATACATTGTTTTTAGTCATGTTGATAATTCATGTGTTTCCTACATTAATGCTACTGAAGAATAGATTTCTGGGTTAAACAGCATGTTGTTTATATATTTGTGAGTTAGCCCTGTTTTTTTTTTCTTTTCATATTGTAGTGATGATCTTTTGTTGATTCCTTTTTATAAAGGTTAGTAGTGTATAGCTTGTCAATGCATTTGTTAATCATTTTGGTTTGCAGGATCACGATCTTTCCTGACCTTGTTGAGAAGCTATATCACATGATTGCCTGTTTTTTGTTTGCTTTTTGATGCATCATATCTTATAAACTGATGGATATAAATTGTAATCACTGTAGTTTAGATGCATTCTTTACTGATTTAGTAGTAGTTTGGATGATGAAAAAGTGATATTTACCTATTTGTTTGCTTTCTTTGGATTTAAGGTTGGGCCTTTGACTACTCCCCCTGCACAAATTCATTAGTCAAAAGAAACTGTATGGAAAGCGGAGAATATATTTCTTGAATAAAAAAAACTCAGGTAGCATATGTCCAGTATCATCCAAGATTTATTATATATAAATAACAAAATGAAAAGGAGTAATTTAGAATATTTATTATATGGACAAGATTTGATGACTAATCAAAATTTGTGAAGTAAGGGGAACAAGTCATTTGTGAAGGCATATACCACTTAGGCATATACCACTTAGAGATGGATACCATTTATTGTTGTATGTTTTCTTATATATGATATTGTGTTTGCTTTTGTTAGATTGACGGCTAGTGAAAACAAATGATTGATAAGTTGATAAAACATGACAGGGAGGTAAGAAGTTGTGCATTGATTTTTGTGTACTTCTTTTGTTCTTTGTTACAAACATTTCATTGATTTTTCTTCTTTCATTACTAATCACGTTGTTCTCAAAAGGAGAAAACAGTAAAAAACAACAAATGGCTGCCGAAGCAGCTGCTATAGCTTTAATGTTGCAAAACAACAGAGGGGTTCGCATTTCTGAACCACCAATGGGATCCCAAGATGCACCACATACAAATGTGCAAACGAATGATCGAAACTCAGAACCGACCGGAAAAGGTAAAGCCAAAGTTGTATTTGATACGGGTGAAGTATCGAGTAATCAAAATTCAAAACCAAAAGGGAAAGTCACAAGCAAAGGAAAGACCAACGGACCAAAGAAGGTCAAATTCAATGAACTCGGTCAACCTGTTGGTAAAAAGCGACACCGTTTGCCCATTTTCTTTCGAGAGACTGACCGAGGCTTTGTACCATTGATAGTTCCCAATTGGCACAAGGATCTCAATCTGCCGAATACAAAGATGTAATATGGAATCATGTCAAGGCAAGTCTAAGTTTCTGGTGTATTATTTCTTGAGATTATTCTACATTGAAAATTTTGTAGTTGTATTATCCCACTAAATTTGCTATCTTTTTTTTTGTAGAAACATTACATTGTTGATGATTGCCATAGGAAACTTTGTTTTCAAAACATGGCTAAGTCGGTGCTATTGAACACTCGTGTCCACACACCCATGAACAAGTCGGTGCTATTGAACACCGGCATCGCCAAATTGTCGAAATTGGCCTCTCCTTACATGCCCAGGCCAATCTTCCCCTTCCATACTGGGAGGATGCCTTCATCACTGCCACTTACTTCATAAATCGCCTTCCCACCAAAACTCTCAACTACAAAACTCCTTACGAAATGGTTTACCACCGTTCTCCCGACTACTCTTTCCTCCGTGTTTTTGGTCAGTGCATGTTTGGCCCTATTTAAGTCCTTATATAACCACCACAAAACCGACTATCAATCCGTCACCTGTGTTTTCTTGGGTTACTCTCCCTCCCATTATGGCTACAAATGTCTTGATCTTGCCACGGGCCGCATCTATATTGCTCATCACGTGGTTTTCAATGAAACTCTCTTTCCATATACTCTCTCTCCTACTTCCACTACTCCTCCCTCCACTACAGTTCCTTTACCCATCTTCGTCCCTTCTACGTCTCCACCTATTCACCAACCTCACCCCCCTCCCACGCCTTCGCCCTCACCCACTCCGCCAAACAGCCCCTCACCCGAGGCCTCTTCCAACTCTCCACCAGAACCACCCTCCCCTGGCCTAACCGTCGCCTTATCTCCACCTCCAACTGATCCGCCTCGTATGATTACCTGCACCCAAACCAACACACTAAAACCCAAACAAATGCCTGACTACATTCGCTATCCCATCTCCCGAGCCCTACTCGCTACCACTTCCACTTCGGATCCCACCTCTTACACTATTGACTCTAAACACCAAATTTGGCGCCATGCGATGCAGGATGAGATTGATGCGTTATTGAAAAATCAAACGTGGGACCTTGTGCCTCGTCAGTCCCATATGAACATTGTTGGTAACAAGTGGGTTTACCGCACCAAACAACTTGCGGACGGGCGTTTGGAGCGCCATAAGGTGCGTTTAGTGGCCAAGGGATTTCATCTGGCCGAGGGAATTGATTACCATGAGACCTTCAGCCCAGTTGTGAAACCGGTAACAATTCGCCTGCTTCTGTCTCTTGCTGTTTCGCAGGGTTGGTCGCTTCGACAGGTTGATATACAGAATGCATTCGTACATGGTCACCTCTCCGAACCTGTTTACATGCAACAACCCAGGGCTTTGTTCATCCTGACTTTCGGGATTACGTTTGCCGCTTGAAGCGCAGTCTGTATGGTCTTCGACAAGCTCCCCGAGCTTGGTTTTCCCAGTTTACTGATGCTCTTACTCAGTTTGGCTTCGCTGGCTCAAAAGCCGACCCCTCCCTCTACATTTTCTCTCGTCATGGTGCTCGTATCTACATACTTATTTATGTCGATGATATCATTATTACTGGTTCTTCTGCTCCACTTATTGAGCAGGTTATTCAGTTTTTGGCTACGCAGTTTTCGGTAAAAGATCTTGGTACGTTGTCCTACTTCCTTGGTATAGAGGTCCTTCCCTCAGATGATGGCATCTTTCTCACTCAACGTAAATATATCCTACAGCTTCTCCAACGTGCCTCTTTGGATAAGGCTAAGCCTTGTCAATCACCCATGAGTGCATCTACTCGCCTAATTCGTGATGATGGTCCTCCATGCTCCGATCCTGCACTCATCCGCTCCGTCGTTGGGGGTCTTCAATACCACGGTTTTACTCGCCCCGACATAGCCTTTGTTGTTCATAAGGTTAGTAAATACATGCATGATCCTACTGATGCTCATTGGATGGCAGTGAAACGCATCCTGCGATATCTTAAACACACTATCTCCGAGGGTTTGTTCTTCTCACTCCTATCTTCGATCATTATTCAGGCTTATTCGATTACATCGATGGCGGCCGACTCGATAACCGCCGCTCGATCGGGCTTCTCAGTCTTCTTGGGATCTAACCTCATCAGTTGGCGCACCAAACAGCACTTGACTGTCTCCAAAAGTAGTACTGAGGATGAGTACAAAACACTGTCGAATACTGCTTCTGAGATCCAATGGTTGTGCAGCTTATTGCGGGAAATTCAACTCTTTAACCACCGTAATGCTAACGAAATTCTCCTCTTCACAGTGATCAATGCAGAACTCATATTCCCTCTACCGAATAAGACAATGTGAATAAAAGATGTTGTAATCCATGACCAAAATATTTATATCCTCACATCTCTCTTGTTTCACTCACCCTTACGCTCAATCGTAATGAAATTTTTTTGACAGCAGATTTACACAGGTGTGAAAATTTTCACACCCAGGGTGTGAAACCCACGTATTTAATGACCAAACTAATACGAATCTGGAAAAACTCAAAAGACAAAATTTGTAGAACATATATTTCTAAAAAGGATGTCAAAATTTCAGATTTTTTGGAGATATAGAAGTCACTCAAACAATTGTTTTTCGGAAACTGGTGCAATCTGTCAGAATTTTCCAGATTGATATCAGTTACTTAAGGTGCCGACTGCGATAAAACTACAGCGAATTTGGAAAACCTCAAAAGATAAAAGTTGTAGATCGCAATATTTCCTATAAGGCCACAAAATTTCAGGTAATTTCGAGTCGTTTCACCCACTGAGAACGAATTCGAACAATGATTTACTGCTGCAGTTTTTCTGGACAGATTGTTTGGAGTAATCGCCGGTTTTAGGCAAGATTTATGTTGAAGGGTGTAAAGACAAAAATTGTAGAACACGATGTGCTGGAGCTGTGGTAAAATTTTCGGAATTTTTGGAGTGGTTTAGGGTATAAATCGAACTGAGATAAAAACGGGTCTGGAAAAATAAAGTTAGGGTTCTTGGGATGAAGGTTTGAAGATTTGAAGATCTTCAATTTTTTTCTGGGTAAGATGGATGAAGATTTGAAGGATTATGGCTGGGGAGGGGACGAAATTAAAGGAAAAAAATTTAAAAAAATTAAAAAAAATTTGTTGGGATCATACGGAATAAAAGGAAAATAAAAATAAAAGGGATATTTGCTCACCAAAGTTGCTAAGCTCTGATACAAATTGATGTGATTCCGGTTGGAATCAGATCCGATGTTTCGCACAGGAAGTAACTAGGGGAACAATGAAGGGCTAAGGATCCTAGACCTAGTAATCTAACTAAATCATAGGAAGAGAACGCCCAACAATTACTCACAGTGCTGGTAAATTCTCAAAGGGTTGAACCTTCTACGACGAAGAAAGTTCTCACTCGCAAGTGATGTTCAAGTCTCACGACTTGGTTGAGTAAAACTCAATAAACTGATTTTTCATATAATAATTGTGTAAATAATCAAAAGTTGGTGTTTGCCTTATATAGACTTAAAAATAAAAGAACTAACAAGGAAAAAGCAATGTGGGAGAAATTCTCACTAATAAAATGCCCCTACCTCCTATTGGCCAGAAACGAAATGTTCCTATTGGCTAATAAAAGAATAAATAAATAAAATGCTGAAAATCCAATATAAAAAAAAACCAACTCCTAATTAATTAAATAATATTCGGCCATAGGGTTTTCATAATACTAATAAATAGCACGAATGATCCTCCGAGCATGAACCGGATCACATCATGTTTTAATTCAAGAGTCTAGACCAGTGGCATATTTTAGTGAAAATTTGAAAGGTGCTCATTTGAATTATGCTACTTATGATAAGGAGTTGTATGCTTTGGTTAAAGTCTTCAAACTTAGCAGCATTATCTTCGACCTAGGGAATTTGTTATTCATACTGATCATGAGTCCCTCAAGTATCTTAAAGGTCAGGGCAAGTTGAGTAAGCGACATGTTCGTTGGATGGAATTCATGGAATCCTTTCCTTATGTGATTAAGTATAAAAAAAGGCCAGGATAACATGGTAGCTGATGCATTATCTCGTAGATACACTTTGATTACTACCATGCAAACTAAATTTCTTGGTTTTGAATTTATTAAGGAATTGTATGCTTTAGTTCCTGATTTTGGTGAGGCATTTGCGGCTACTGTGCATGCGGCCGAGGGCCATTTTTTTAGGAATGAGGGATTTTTGTTTCGTGATAATGTTATTTGCATTCCCCAATGTTCCTTACGTGAATTGCTGGTTAGGGAGGCACATGGTGGCGGCCTTATGGGTCATTTTGGTATTACTAAAACCTTAGACATGCTTAAGTCACATTTCTTTTGGCCTAAAATGAGAGTTGATGTTACACGTATATGTGATGCTTGTCTTGTGTGCTAATTGGCTAAGTCTAAGTCAGCCCCCCACGGTTTGTACACACCACTCCCTATTCCCACGTCCCCTTGGACTAATTTGTCTATGGCCTTATGTGTGGTAAGGATTCGGTGTTTGTTGTGGTGGATCGTTTTTCTAAAATGGCTCACTTCATCGCATGTAATAAAACGAATGATGCATCTAATGTTGCCGATTTGTTCTTTAAAGAGATTGTTCGTTTGCTTGGGTCCCGCGTACTATTGTGAGTGATCATGATGTGAAATTTATAAGTCACTTTTGGAGAGTTCTTTGGCAGTGTTTGGGTACTCAATTGTTGTTTTCTACTGCTTAGCATCCCCAAACGGATGGTCAAACTGAGGTGGTTAATCGAGTTTTGGGGCACTTACTTCATGTGGTGGTCCAGAAAAATTTGAAAAATTGGGAAAATTGTTTGCCATATGTTGAGTTTGCCTATAATCGTTGTAAACATTCTGCTACACGTTTTACCCCCTTTGAGATCGTGTATGGGTTCGACCCAGAAACGCCTTTTTCTTTGGTTCCTTTGCCCGCATGTATGCATGCTAGCTTGGATGGTGAGCAGAAAGCTGATTTGGTAAAAGAGCTGCACGCGGATGCTAGGAGGCATGTGGAGAATGCAACGGCTCGATATGTGAAGCAAGCAAACAACGGCCGCAAGGAAGTTATCTTCGCACCCGGGGATTGGGTGTGGCTGCACTTTTGCAAAGATAGGTTTCCCAAGCACCAGAAATCTAAGTTACATCCTCGCGGTGATGGTCCTTTTGAAGTGATAGAGCGCGTCAACGACAATGCCTATAAGGTTGCTATTCCACCGGAATGGGGCGTCTCTGGCACCATAAACGTCTCTGATTTGATGCCTTTTGACAACCCCTACAATCTGAGGACAGATCCTTCGCAACCGGGAGGGAATGATGTGATCCATGATGACATTCCCGACCCATTGGCACCTATGCATCCCGTGGATCATCTAGTAGTTCGAGATGGGCCAATAACAAGGCTCCAAAGGAAGAGATTGAGAGAAGCTATGAACAACTTGGTGTTAGAGACTTATTCAGAGTTCGGAGAGCCCGTGGAGAAGACTGAGGCGCCAATTATGACACTCCTTAATGCTGTGGGGCCTGGTTAGAGCTTTATTGCGTGGCTTGGCTTCATATTGGGCCAAAAGCCCAAGTTCTGGACTCCAAGATGAAGATGGACGAAATTGTTAACGTATTGGACTTATTTTACTTTGATTATTCCGCTTTTGGTTTGATCACTAACTACTAAAGGTCATTGGGCCTAAGTAGATTAGGTAAGCTCACCTATGGGGGCATATTTTCCTAGGGTGGGAATTCTCCTACATTTCTTTTTAGTTTCTAGTTCTTTTGGTTGTAAACTTATATAAGGCAAACACTAGCTTTTCATTCAACACACAATTATTATATGAAATTTTAGATTATTGAGTTTTACTCAACCAAGTCGTGAGACTTGAACATCACTTTCGAGTGAGAATTTTCTTCGTCGTAGAAAGTTCAACCCTTCGAGAATATACCAGCACTGTGAGCGATTGTTGGGCGTTCTCTTCCTACGATTTAGTTGGATTACTAGGTCTAGGATCCTTAGCTCGTCATTGTTCCCCCTAGTTATTTCCTAGGCGAAACATCGGATTTGATTCCATCCGGAATCACATCAGGTCAAGTCGTCGAATTATGCATTTTTGTTCAAGTTTTTTTTTTTCCGAAAATACATATTTATAAATTTTTTTTTTTTTTTTTGCCTTTATCGGTTCGAGTAATTTTTTTTTTTTAGGTTTTTATCAATTCAAATAAAAAAAAATTAACACATTATATTAACTTGGATCGTATTGGATCTACACGAAATTTTTTCTTTTAATGAAACATGTAATGTTGGGTCCCAGCACCGTTGGCCTAAGACCACCGTCTCCTCCGCCTTATTGGAGGCCTGACCCTCTTTGGCATTTTGGCTTATCCATCGGAGGCAGGGACGGCTGCAGGATTTTTTACATGTGGTCAGAAATTTGATAATTTTTTTCCGTATAACACGTATATGTGGATATTCAATTATATAATGTAATTATGGGGCAAATAGATAAAAACTTTGGGTCAATACATAAATATAAGGGAGTCAATTGCACATACATAGGTGTTTAAAAAAAATTATCTATTATTTATACATAATATTTTTATTTTAAGGGGTCGGCTGCACCCTCGGGCTTCAATGTAGAGCCGCCCCTGATCGGGGGATTGGGTTTGCTCCATGGCTTGGGCTCAAATCTGTTCTTATATAGATGCGTTTGTCATTCTTGCAGGCAACATCTGGTTGATTGGTAGCGAGGAGCTGTTGTTGTTGGCTGCATTTCCGTTTTCATTTCCCTTTTTTCTGTTTGTTCGGGTAATGGTTTACGGGCTTGTACACCTTCCATCACCTTATATTTGTCAAATCTTATCTAGCTCTTTGGACTTTCTTGTGGTTGACAAATATTCAGTTGTTTATTTACTAGGTTGATTCAGCATTGTTTTCTATATATATATATATATATATATATATATATATACACACACACTCACACGTCTATTAGCCAGCTTTAGGGCACATGATCTCCAAAAAAGGCATGGAAGAAGATAGAGCCAAGATAGAAGTAATAGAGAATCTCCCTCTACCGACAAATCTTATGACCCCGCGAGCCTTTTTGGGACACGCAGGCGTTTATCACCGGTATATAAAAGACTTCTCCAAAGTTTCACAACCCTTGACATAGATCTTGGCAAAAGTTTCACTCTGTGTTCATTGATGAGTGCGCACATGCCTTTCAGACCTTTAATGACATGCTAGTCACTTCCCCGATCCTAGTAGCCTCTGATTGGAACCGAGGTTCCAATCTCGTATTCCGAAATAGCTACTATTTCCGAAGCTGCTTAAGCTAGAGCTAGACCGGATGAGCTCATCTCAGTCTCACTATTTTTTTTAGGGGGAATCGGACTTATCCATGGTTAGTCAACATAATTGCGTTGGCCCGAAGCCAGTAGCTCGGCATGGGAGGAATATCCTGAACTAATGGTCGGCCGCTTACGCTTACTCTAGAATCCTAAGTTAAGCCTCTTCCCCGATAGTCCAACATCGCCCCCTATCTCAACAATTATAGGACCTAGCCTCTCATTATAGTTATTTCACTCTCAATAGTGCTATCCCTCATCATTTTGAGTTGATGTGCGATGCAAGCGACATGGCGATGGGCGCTCTAGGACAGCGGAAGGATAAAATCTTTCGACCCACCTATTAAGATAGCCGTACGTTGAACTCCGCTCAAAGGAATTATGCTACTACGGATAAATAACTTCTGGCCGTAATATTTGATTTTGATAACTTTAGATCTTATTTTTCTAGGCTATGAAGTTACCAATTTTACGGACCATGCAGCCTTAAAGTATCTCCTAACCAAGCAAGATTCAAAGTCCAGGCTGCTCAGATGGATTTTATTGCTTCAAGAGTTTGATATGGAGATAGAAAATAAGTCGGGCTATGAAAATCCTACAGCTGATCATATGTCAAGATTGAACTTAGATAATCAGAGGCAACAGACTAAGATAGTACAGGCCTTTCTAGATGAGCAGTTGTTCACTATTTCAAGGATAGCACGAGCAGAATCTCAAGCCATAGCGCTAATGTGCTACGCCAGGGCCGAGCCAAGTGAAATCTAACCCTGGTTTACGCATATTGTCAATTACCTAGCGGGGAGAAATTTGCCACAAGAATTCTCCGATCAGGACAAAAAGAAGTTCTTTGCAGAGCTTGAGAACTATTATTGGGATGACCCCCACTTATATAAGGTGTGTTCCGACAAGGTGTTGGGGAGATGTGTTCACGAGAAGGAAATTCCAAGCATTCTTGAACCTTGTCATGCCAAAATTTTTACATATGATAAAGTATTACTTAAATGACATAAATGTAAAAATATTTGATCATTTAATGAGATTCAAAGCATTAAATACGCTAGTCAAAATCTTTTTGAAAAGTCAAACAGGACAAATAAAATGGGACGGAGGGAGTATTTCCTTTTTCCCCCCTTCCCCTTTCCCTTCCCCTTGAAAGTTATATATAACCTTTTACTTCAAACATTCCGAAACTATAACTATAATTGGATCATTGATTGTCCGGAATGTCGTCGATGACGGCCATAGGATGGATGAGAGTATTGTCCCTACTCCACCGCTGTTTGATGACAGTCAAATGTTCATTGATCTCAGACTTCATCAAAGGCCTTCTGGGATCACAAGAAGTATTATCCTTGAAGACAAAAACCTGATATAGAGTGCAGCCACAGCTAAATAGTTAAAACCCTAATCAACTGATATTTGATTTTACGCAACAGCTTGCAAGACTCGGCTCATTTTTGTTACGTCTAATGAAAATTTTTATAACCGAATTTGACTACAAGTGTTATATTTGCTTTGGTTTATGATGATGATATGACAACTCTAGTTTGCGCAAAATGTCACAGGAGCCAAAACAGTACCCGGATTATGATGATAGGCAACGCTGTACAAACCCTAGTACCTATTAACACACAAATAAATGCTCCCTATCTGGAGAGTCAGCAAAAGATGTATTATTGTCTACGTATGTTGGTTGTTATTGGGTGACTGAATGATTAGAAAAATATGTACGAACGAAAATAGTCACAGGAAAACAACATACATTAATCTCCTCGGCCTTGAACTCCTGCTGGAACAGTTGCTGAAAGCCATCAATTGCTGTCTGCAAATAAGAAACACTTTTTAGGACATTAAACCGGCATCATCATCTCAATCTCAATTAAGCACAATAAATCCTTTGTTAACTTTTATTCCGGGAAACTGGACAGGATCATTATACTCTTGAATAAACAGTTGTTCCATGCTTGCCAAGGAGGCTTACCTCAATGGTTAAGCTAAGGTCACGGGTTCGAGTCTCACCGTGTGCATGTGCAAGTTATAGTCCTCTAAATAAGGTAATTTCTTTTCGGTGGAAAACAAAAACAAAAACAGCTGTTCTGTGCATATAAGTTAATCATTAGACAATGCTCTTGAGTCTTGGCCAATAAGTTATGTTCAGATTTAACCAAAATAACTGGAAAATCATCACACAAAAAATGAATACATTCTTTAGCAGAGGATCTAAAAATACAAGTTCGATACCCATCAAACGTTCATGACAAACCTAACATTCTATGTTTGTCATACACCTTTTCTCGAATTGTAGATTCATGTCTTGTGACAAAGATACTAAAAACAAAGCAAAATTTCATCTCAAGTTTGACACACATGCACAGAGGCACGCACACTAAAATAGCCATTCCAGCCCTTGAATAAGCTCGGAGAATACACAAAATTCCAATCGTTTATATTTGCTTTTTACCTGTATAGTTTCATGGTCAGCAATAGCAGAATCGGTTTTCATTTTATCCTGTAAGAAACCAATGGCCGTGTCTTCATCAGGCACGGCATGTGAGGCCTGTTGAGAGTGCAAACATTGTCAGATTAGTTCACTGTTTTGTGTCTAAACAAAACCCAAAAAAACCACAAGACCAAGTTAATCGTGGAAGTGCTCGATTTTGTAAGGCCATCAGGCCCATCAGCAAAGCAAGTTCGTATCACAAAAGAGTCGGCACGCTTAATGATGAAATGGTCTACCTAAAGGTAAAAATATTGGCAGACCAAAATGAGATCCCCGTCAGAGTTTCAATTTAAACAAATTTGCAGCAGTGAAGCGATTTCGGCTTTGTCAAGATTTCCTCTTTTCTTCTCTAGGGGATGGGGGCGGAGGGGGAAAGGTGCCAATAAATCTGCCCTTTCAGATTCTGTCACAACAGCCTAGAAAAGCAACATCCCCTAACCTCCCAATAGCACCGAGAAAAGGCACCCGTGAATGCACTAAGAGACTACAGGTTAGTATTTAATTTATTTAAAATATCTTGCAACACCTCTGCATTATAAAGCTAAATAAGTGGTTGTTTTGTTGTCTTTTGTCTTAATGGTGTAGATCCCTAACTACCCATTAATGAGCCGCCTAGTCTTTAATTCTTTCTTTGTTCCAAGTCACTAACTACCATATATACCCAGCCTATTTGGCTTTCACTGAATAAGAAGAATAACCTTCTCTTTTCTAAAATTCAACATGGTATCAGAGCCTCTGAAAATTCAGACTTGATTCGCACCTGTTCGTCTTCTTCTTCCTCAAAAAATATACGTCATCCGGCATTTCTACCGGAATCTCTTCTAAAACCATGAGTGGATTTGATAATCCTACTCTTCAAATCACTTCTGTGAAGCTAAATGGCTCAAATTATCTATAGTGGGCCCAGTCTGTCCGGATCTTCATCACTGGTAGAGGGAAGTTGGGGTACCTTACTGGTAGTGTCAAAACCCTAGCAAAAACCGATGAAGATGCTTATAACACTTGGGAAACAGAGAATGCAATCATCACAGCTTGGTTAATCAACTCTATGGAGCAAGAGATTGGCCAGGTTCATCTATTCTACCCAATTACTAAAGCTATCTGGGATAATGTGGCTGCAACATACTCTGATCAAAGGAACATTGCAAAAGCCTTTGGTGTCAGAACCAATCTGAAAGAACCAAAGCAAGGAACCCTTGATGTCACCAAATACTTCAACAACCTAAAGAAGCTATGGCAAGATTATGACCAGTGAACAGTCATTGATTGGGACCGCACTGGTGATGCCTCAAAACTCCAGAAGCTAGTGGAGAAGGATAGGGTTTTTGACTTTCTTAGTGGTCTAAACCTGTTGAATGATGGTGTTGTTGTCCTTAATCTAGTATTTATCTAGTGCTAATTACCTTAGTTTTAGCCACAGTTTCCTCTGTTTTCTCATAGTAATGCTAACGAACAGTAAAATGTTTTTACTGTTCATTAGCCATTGGTAGACAATCTGTTTAAAGTTCATAGCCCTTGCTGGGTTGTCTATAAAGTGTAATCAACACTTATCATACCCGATAAGCAGTTTTCATCTATTGAAAGTGTTTTCCTTTCATTCTTATCTTTATTTCTCTATTTCTACAAAACTTATCTATGATGCAGCTCGTGAAAGGATACTTGCACAGGTTCCCCTGCCATCTGTGCAAGAGGCCTTTGCTACTCTTAGGAAGGAGGAGAGTGTCATGGGTGGATTGTTGCCTACTCCTGGAGGAGAGCACTCTGCACTAGCTGCTATGAATGAAGAGTCTGCTTTCATGAGTGGGAATCACAAGGGATCATTCAAAAGAAATGACCTAAAGAGCAATATGTTGTGTGACCATTGCAAGAAAAGGGGTCAGATTAAAGACTCTTGCTAGAATCTCCATGGAAAGCCCCCCACCAGATTAAAGACCAGAAGAGCAATATGTTGTTGTTTGCCCTATAACGAACATGATTCAGTCAATGAAGAAAGCTTATCAAGGGTGTTGAGCTAAGGACCTCGGACGACTGGTTAGGCAGGTCCAAGTGCAGACCGAGCCATGGACCTACCATGGCCTCACATTACGGGTCTAAGAAACTATCGATCCTTCTGATCAAGAGAAACCTAGCTATGAGAAGGGGTGGTGCCACCACTGCGGAAAAAAAAACATGGTCATACTAGAGATACATGAGTGAGTTCATAAAAAGCATTGTTTGAGGCCCAAAATCTCTTGGAGCAGGTCAGCAGGCTTCTCTATGACTTCTGCCTTTCACAAACGAACAACCATAGCAAATACCTTGTACACGGACCAAATCCTCAAAAACATCAAGTTCTTTGCCATAATGAGGTGGTAACTATGTAACGTTTTTTCAGGAGCATACGGTAACGTATGTTGGAGTGTAGACTCATTAGCTGCAGACCGCATGACAGGAACTTCAAATCTATTTACCTTGTAAGTTGCTTGTGTTGGAAATCAAAAGGTTAAAATACCAGATGGATCTTTTTCAGCTACAACTGGCAAAGGTTCAGGGACTATCTTGCCTAATCTAATCTAACTCTTCAAGAAGTCCTACATATTCCTTGACACTCATGTAACCTACTACTATTAAAAAGCTTAATTCTGAAAACCATTGCAAAGCTATTTTTTTAATTTGAATGACAATTCAGGACACACTTACGAAATGTGATTGGCAATGCAAAGATGTTAGGACTCTATATTCTTGACGAAGACAGGCCTTTCGTATTGAAGCTTGTAAGACTGGTTGTTATAATTCCTCCCTGATTGCCAAGGATGAAATAGTATTGCGGCATTTTAGGTTTGGTCACCCCAGTTTTCTTTATCTCAAAAGTCTTATGCCAAGTTATTTAAAAATAAAGATGTCTAACAATTCAAGTGTGAAGTGAGTGAAATGTCCAAAGATTGTAGGTCATCACATAACCTGCATTGTGAGAGAAAAGTAAAAAGGCATCCAAGAAGATGAAAGCTCTTTGAGTACCTTATGGCAACTTTCTTTATCAACATTGGGGAATGAATTCACAGAAACTGCAAAAAGCAAACAGAAAAAAATATATTAGTAGAAAATGCAGATAGATTTCCTTTGTGTAGCGCTAAAATTCCTGCGTCCATACCAACAGCAAAAGGCTTCCCACCGAGTTCTTTAGAATAAGTTGACAAGTCTGCAAGGTCTGCTCAAACAATGCATTAACCAAAAGTTTCAAGTGAGAGGGGAAAAATATGTTTAGTCACTACTATGATCAGAGTGATGACGTTTAGCCACTACTACGATCAAATCAATAATGGATCAATACGCACGCACATAAACAACACACGCAAAAAGAAAAGAAAAAAAATATTGTCTGGAGGCTAAGAATGACTTGTTACTAGTAAGAACCTCAAATAGAAGGAAATTTTCATCTAATATACAACTATGATGAAACCAATCCTTACTACTAATAAGTGCTGCTATTTACGCTTAATAACCTATCCTTCTATCTTTCATATCACTAACCAACCTTGAGCCAAAATGAGCTTCCCTACAACAATAACGAAAAAAAAATTATAGTCATTATAGGTCAACATCAAATTTAACACATAAAAATTAATGGGTCGATTTCACACACACACATATATATATATATATATATTCAACCAATGTAACTTACTGCTAAATTGTGTGACTAACGACACTTTCAACACCGGACTTTGAATAATACCCATGTTGTGACTCACGATACTTCTAACACGGGACTTTGAATAATACCCATGTCATGTCATTATTGACAATACTCTCAACACGGGACTTTGAATAATACCCATGTTATAACCGCAGGACTTTGTATAATACCCATGTTACGACTGACGATACTCTCAACACGGGACTTTGTATAATACCCATGTTACGACTCACGATACTCTCAACACGGGACTTTGAATAATACCCATGTCATAACCGACGATACTCGCAACACGGGACTTTGAATAATACCCATGCTACGACTGAAGATAATCTCAACACGGGACTTTGAATAATACCATACTAAAAGATATCAACTTTGAAAAGACTGGCTATAGTTCAAACTTACTAATTACAAAAAAAAAAACCTCGTGAGAATGCAAAGAAAACCAACTCACCTTCCATCTCTGAGAGTACATACATCCCAAAATATTGCGTTCGTAATCTTTGTCCTAGGAAATCACAAATACGTTCTATCTCCTGTTCAAGTTATAAGGTAGAATAATAATTAAAAGTTGAAGTTCATGTCTAACATGAGAATAGTATTAAAAAGTGTAATATTAAAAACAATAAGAAAGAGCTGACAGACCGATGCATCGTTCTTGTATACCGCACATATTGAGTTGACCCCGTGCACAGCAACCCATGTGATTCCGTGGGACCTTTCTACATTTCAAGAAGGCAAATCAGTATACAGCCATACCATATAAATACATATATATACATGTGCATATATAAATATATTTGTGTGGGTGGGTGGGTGGGTGTATATATATATATATATATATGAGTTATATGAGTGTGTGTGCGTATACAATTGTATATACACATTGACATATATCTAAGTACATGTATTACACAAATAGGATGTAAACAATCAATGACATCGACCATGTTAAAAAGAAAAGAGTGCTTACCATTGTGGGTATTAAGGACTTTGTCGGATACCACGATGCATCTTTTCTCTTCCATGTCGTGGATACAAATGATCAAATCAGAGAAAAGAAATGGTTCAACAAAAGTAGAGACATCAAATCAACACAGCAAAAGGATTTGGAATTTCTACCCTTGATGTTATGGTTTCCGTCCGAAAGAGTACTACGGCGGGAGTAGGAAAGTACGAAATATCTGGCTTCAATTTGCCGCATAAGTCGCCTACTCTTAGCTGAATAAAAATAGGAATAAATCAGAAATCAACTTTTAATGCACGACGACTAAACTTGCCTTAAGGAAGAAGGAGGGTTGAAGTAGTAAAGTAGTTACCTATTCTGTCGGGAGTTCCCCTATACACAATCGACCAGTTATCAAACCCTGATTTAGAATAGAACCAATCACAATACAACAAACTAAATCAAAGGTGTTTAAGGGGAGATATCTGAGGACATAGTTGGGGCTTACGACCTTTGGTGAGTATTTGTGGGGCCTTTCTAGGTTTGCTGGGTGCCAACTCAGTACTTTGTGACATATTCATTGCACTTGCAGAATTTGCTAATTGAAAATAGAAAACATCAGAAAGAAAAAATAAAGATAAATATATGATATAAGGAAGCAGAGGAAACCTACTGTGGCGACGGGGACTCCGCCGTAAACCCAAATGATTGAATCCGATTTCAGGATGGAGACGGGGACTCCTCCGTAAACCCAACTGACTTCTTCTTTCAGGATTACCCATACCTAATTCAAAAGGTAAATTCACTTCATTATTCAAACCTCTTTGAGGAAACAAATATCCTAACCTTCGCACGGGTCAGCAATCGGACAAACCATACTTCCCGTCGAAAAGATAAATATCCGGCGGTACCTTTTGATCTTCTGGAGACGACGTTTGAAGAAGAAGATTTCATATGTTTAAAAACCATCTGCAACGAGAGAAGAGTTATTACACAATAGGTTTTTATGGTGATATCAAGTGGAGGGTGAGATTTCTCCAACTCACTCTTACACACCGCTATTATGTGAGCGACCTCGATCCTCTGCTGTATTTGACCACAGCAGCAGCTCCTGTGACACAAAACGGCATCGTTTTGTGTCGAATCGACGCCGTTTTGTTCCGACCTAAAAAAACACACAATCGAAACGGCGTCGCTGTGTATCGAAACGACGCCGTTTCGACATCATAGCACGGCACGGCACGGCAGAGAGAATCACGGCAGAGGATCCCAACTAGTGCAGTAAACGAGCCGAGCCGAGCCGAGTACCTGATGTTCAAGCTCGAGCTCGTTTATAATCGAGCATGCTCGGCTCGGCTCGTTAAGACAAACGAGCCTAAAGCCTCGCTCGAGCTCGGCTCGATAAGAAAGGAAAATGTTCGAGCTCGAGATCAAGCTCGCGAACAGTTCGAACTCGAGCTCACTGCGTTCAATAGCAAATGTTTTTAGGGGCTCGTTCAATAGCTCGGCTCGCTCAATAGCTCGCTTCAATAGATATTTGATATTTGTTTATATATTTATATATTTATTATTTATATTATATATAATATATGTTCACAAACACTAACGAAGCGCTTCACGAACAGGCTCGTGTTCGCTCGCTTACTAAACGAAAGGGAGAACCTCGCTCGAGCTCGGCTCGATAACATAAATGAACGAGCTTAAACGAGCCGAGTTCGAGCCTTGTTCGTGAACGTTCGGTTCGTTTAACACCTCTATCCCAACTTGTGAGGGGGTCTGGATCGTCTTCCGTATTAAGTTTGCCGTGAATTTTGCTGTATTGCACAAGATGACGACACGTGTACAGAATCGATCCAGACCGTCAATTTTTTTTTTCTTACACGATTTAAGAGAAACGACATTTTTCATCGCTAATTCTTCGACGCATTTCAATTTTTTCAACCCTTTACCTGCCAAAACATCTGTCTCTTGTTCTTCTTCACAAATTCTTCATCTCCATTCACAAATTGCAGCTGTTCGGGCAAGATACTGTCAAGTCATATGAATTTTCGCAGCAAAATGATGCTCGTCGTCCCGCTCTGTATCTCGGGCTGAATTCACAATCTTTCACCATGATTTTGAACTGAAAACGAAGAAAACAATGCAAGGGGTAAGCTTTGTTAATGGATTTTGATTGTTTATGTAACTTCGTAAATTTAGGGTTATTGTAGCCTTTATTTGTTAATTTAAGGTGAAGTTGAGAATTTAGGGTTTATTGGTGAAATCGGGTAATTTTGAATTTAGGGTTATTAGTTGTGTAATAGTTATTTTGTTGGGTTTATTGGTTGGTTTTGTGTTTGAAACGTAGTTTTTTAATTTGGCATTCCTGTAGAACCAAATGCTGGGCCTTTATCTGCATAAATCTTTCTTCATCTTGTCTTGTTGCTTCAGAAGGGCTTGTTGCTTATCAGGTAGTATATGATACACTTATATGCATGGACTATATGTCGTTTTTCTTCTAATTTTTTATGGTATAGTTCTTGTTGAGTAATTATTTTTCCTCTGCTTCTTAGGGGGCACCAGGAGCATATAATGAAGCCGCTGCACTCAAAGCATACCCTAAGTGTGGGCCTGTCCCTTGTGACCATTTTGAGCCCGCATTTAAGGTTGTACAAAACAATCATTGTCTTCTATGTAAAGCTTTTCCATTCTGTATGGTTTTCATGGGAAATACTTAATTTCTTATGGTCTTATACCATCAGGCTGTTGAACTATGGTTAGTCGACAAAGCAGTACTCCCCATTGAAAATTCTGTCGGCGGGAATATTCACCGGAACTATGATTTATTCCTTTCCGTTGGTTGAGCTTCGAGGAATCCATTGATGATGAAAGATAGTTGAGATGCCAAGATCAAATCACATATAAACATTCTTTGACCTCGCGATGTCATCGATGTTTAGATCATTCACATAGACATGAGTTCTTTTCTTAACACTAGTTGCTGGGATTTTCTTTTTGAGATTGTAGGAAATGTGTTATGTTTTTGAGATATACACTTGGAATAAGTCTATGGTTTATGCTACAGATTGTTCTGTGGAGTTTCAAAATGCTTTGTATACACTTCCTTTACATGTTACTTTTGACACTTGTTTTTTATTTCGTTGATAATTGTTGATTCTTGGGAAGAAATTATGTTTCTAAATCTCAGATTATGTATATATAAAGGTTGCATCAACATCAGTAAAGTTACCTATACTATGTTCAATGATCGCTTGAAATATTGTTATATTACGGACACATGGTATGATTTGGAAACTTAGGACATTAACATTACATATTATATTTTACTACAAATATATTTTGTCCTTTTGCCAATTTTTTTCTTCTTCAGGTTGTTCTGCTTCAATATTTTTTGTTGTTGCTACTAGTATGACAAAATTATATTTCCATTATCAGGTAGAAGAATGAATAGCAACGACACAAATTCAACTAATTCAGTTGGTTAACTTCTCTTTTTCAACAAAATCAAGAAGAATAACACCATTTAAAGTGGTATGTTCTTTTCCGACAAACAGGATCATCATTTATAGCTACTGAAATTTATACCTTGCCTTTCAAAAAGCTTGCAAGAACAACTTAACCTACCTTCATTGTCTTTCACGACTTTCCTCACATCTTTTTCATATTCCACCGTGAACTCAATCGAGCCACCATCATCAACAACACATTTACCTTTTATTTTGCTCTCAATTGACCTAAAGTACTCTTCCTGAAACTCTTCAAAAATCGTATTTGTGTAAGTCATTGAGGAAGCCTTTTAACATTCGCATCGGGCCATTAACACGTTGACATGTTTGAGATAGAGAAAATTCCGCTTCCAATTCCTTGTACCGTATGTCATTGAGAGTCAGATCAAAATGATGGAAGAATTGTGGCAGATCAACGTCACTCTTCAAATACATTTTTAACTTTGAATTAAAGGACTCACTAAGCTGAGTGCTACGGATCCGTGCAGTCCATTGATCCCTAATGCATACAAATGCCCCATTTTTCCGACAACTATAAGTTTGTTTAAAACCCAATTGTTATCACGAAGATTGTACTCATCCAACATCATCCCAAAGAGCCTCAAAATCCTCTTCAGTCTCAACATCATAATAAAAGTGGCTGAGTATGGAATGCACACCTTGACCGTCTGCCTTCCCATGAGGGACGTTCTTCAATGCATTCTGACTCAAGTGCCATATACAAAGCCCATGGAAGGTGTTAGGCATGCACTCGGGAATTGCTTTGGCCATTTCTTCATCTTGATCTGTGAAGATAGTTTTTGGATGCTTATAGTTCATAGCCGTAAGAAAAGTGTCGAACAACCAACGAAACGAGTCAATTGTCTCGTCATACATAAGAGCTGCACCAAAAACAGTGGACTTTCTATGGTGATTGAAGCCAACAAATGCTGCACAAGGTCGGTGTGCATCGATAATTTTATACGTCGTATCAAAGCTCACCACATCCCCAAAAAAAGTGTAGTCTATCCGCATTTGTGCGCGCCTCGCCTAAGATGTTAGTGATGTGGTCATCCATCGTCCAAATCAAAATGCATAAAAAAGGGATTTTCAAGTGCTTTATCTTGTAGGTACTTCAAAACCCTACCGTGCTCACCATTCCCCAATATTATTTTTGCCTTTTAGTCCTCAAATATTTTTTTTTGATCAATCTTCAAGAAAGACAATGCATCTATTCTGCCAACTTGACGACCTAACAACTCAAAGGAAGCTCCTAATCCAATCCCGGAGTCAGCAGCAAGATCAATTTGTTCCGCTTGAGCATCAGGCACATTTCTCCGAGACTTAAGCATGTGCCTAGTTAGTGGAGGAGCAAGCTTGTGGTTGTGTTCATCCTCAAACTCATATATTGTGTACTTGCCGAGTTCTATGTTAAGTCTTACAGCTAACCTGGCTGAGCATCCAACCCTTACTTCTGGTCTGGGATTTTGGCACTTGTAGTCACGCTTGTCAGGTCCCTTGTATCCCTCTTTATAGCACACAAACCTACTATTCGTGATGACCTTTCTATCCTTAACCTTTCTCGTCACATTTCTATAATCCACGCTTATGCTAAAGCCTTCCTCCCAAAGATAAAAGCATGTAAAATTGTATGCCATTTGCTCTCTCAGAAATTCCATGCCAATCTTGGGCTTTCCGTCATTAAGTACTGCATCTTGAATGAAATTATCATATTATAGGTGAGAATAGAAAAGAAAAACATTTAAACAGCGAACTTGGTAACTGAATTCCCACAATCTAACCATCAATCAACCCCAAAAAAAATAAAATTATGAACAATCGATAGTTCTATAACCATGTAACTTAGGCAATAGTCATCTGAAATCAAGCACTTCAAAGGTGAAGTGATCATAAAGTAACAAATAATATGGTATTATAAGTCTTTCATATTTGACTGAGTGCTTATATTGTTACCTAAAGCTTCTTACTACTAAATAAATAACAATTTCGCAACTAATGTTAAACCCTAAGTTCACAATTACCCCCTAAGTTCACAACTACACCTTAAATTCACAAATAAAAGCTATAATAACCCTAGATTTTCAATTTTACACAAAGAAACAAAATCAGTTAAACAATCTTACCCCTTCCATGGTTCTCTTCTCTTCTCAGCTCAAACGCTCAGATGCAGAGAGGGACTTTTGCTTCACATTTTTGCGAAATTAAGTAATGCAGAGAGAACGGGATGAAAGCTGCAAAATGGGTTTCCTCTCGGCAATGGAGGAAAGCAGCGAAAGTGATTGAAAATCTGATGTTCCCGCGATGTTCGAGCGGGTAAAAGGTTGAAAAGTGAAATAAATATTTAACTGATGTTAAGAAACAATCAACGGATCAGATTTGCTCTATCCACGTGTCGGCATCTGGTGCAATACAGCAAAATTCACGGCAAACTTAATACGGTAGACGATCTAGACCCAAAGAGTAAATTTGATTCATCTCAACCGTCCATCAGTTATCACTCACAAATACCTTCTGCATAACGCACCCTATACAATTCCTAAAAAATACCAAATTTTTTTTGGAAAACACTTTTTACCCCCTTGTGGTTTATCAATTGAAGTTTTTGTCTCCTCATTGTTTAAAAATATATTGTTTAAACTCTTAGGGTTTTGCACAAACCCTAAGGCTCCGTTTGTTTTGGGTTGAAGATCTTTTTGGAGTTTTTTTTTTTTAGATAAAATGATTGAAGTAATTATTATGAAGTTGATGAGGTAAAATAAAGTAGAATAATGATTGGTGTAGATTATGAAATGATTAGTGAAATAAAGTAGAATAATGAATAAAATAATGGTAAAAAAGGTAATAGAGTTGATAAAGTGAAATGATGAGAGATGATTTAATATTTTTTATTTGTAGTTGAAGATTTGATTGGTGTAAGAATTGTAAGAAATGATTTGTGATATGATGTAAAAAACTCTCTTTAAAACAACCAAGGGCTAACTTATCAATTCCGGTAGAATCAAAACATTATTCCACCGAAATATTCTTATTTTTTTACTTTATTTCCGTTTTGCCCTTCTTTTTAGTGAGTGTCGTAAATGATGCAATGAATGTAAGAAAATGCAAACAGTGAAACCTGATTTGATGATCTTTCCAAATGAGATGATAAAAAAAAATAATAAAAATAAAAAATAGAAAATGAGATGATAAAAAAAAACATGGAGCAGGCAAGCGTACATACCTTGTGAGTAAGATGAATGCTAAATCGATGACAATTGGTATCGATAGCATCACAGAACGGATGATTGCCATTGCCCCTAATGATTGAGAAAGATTGAGGAAGAAGCTTTTCAATTGTTTAGGTAATAAATAGAAGGGCAAAACGGAAATAACATAAAAAAGTTCCGATAGAATATTCTTCGGTGGAATGAAGAATATTCTTTTGATTCTACCGGAATTAGTATGTTAGAGTTTGTGGACAATATATTTTTCAACCATGAGGGAGCAAAGACTTCAATTGGCAAACCACCAGGAGTAAAATGTGTTTTCTCCTTTTTGTTAATAAAGGGATCGGTTTATTAATAGCCCTTGGCAGGGCAAAAAAACCAACAGGTCTACAAAGGTATTTGCGAAAAAAGCCATTATTCTATACACAAGGCAAGTCCAGATTTATTGCTCGTTCTACTATTTTCGATACAAAAACATAAGGGGCCCTGCCCTTGTCATGGCCATGCTTAAGGTTATTTCTCATCCAGATACCATAGATTGCCTCGCTCCACGTATATCTCCACCTCGTGGTCCCAAAGAAATTGCTCCCTTTAGCTGACATGTTTAAACGCAGCCAGTCCACTGCATATGTGACACCAAAGAATTGTCTTCGATTTTCCGCAAGTACACATTGACGCCGGATTTCCTTTTCCCAGCTACAGTCTCGCAAAGCATGTAGGGTGGTCTCACTTGCCTCATCACATATGCTGCAAATCGGATCAGCCGATCAGCCGCAACGTGTCTAGAGTATAACATCATATCAACTGGTAAGGCTTCATGTGCAATAGTCCATAATAAATAGATGTTCTTGGTTGGGCCTTTCAAGTCCCAGATCCTTTTCAAACATCCTCCATCCCAGTACACTCAGTAGTGGAAGTCAGCAAAGCATATCCAGAGGCCACGGTATATTTGCCTTTAGGCTCTTCTTTCCAAGTAAATCCCTGGCCGGTATTATCCAACCTTCCTTTTAATTGTGCATAGGCCCTGCATATACCCCTCCATGTTGGGGAAAATCCTGCCTTAGGTATAGTAGATAATTCCTTATATTTATGAGATAGGGCTTTGACCCAAAGAGCTTATTTTTGCATGACCAACTCCCACACCAGCTTCCCCAAGAAGGCTATATTCATTTCATAGAGCTTTTTGAACCCCAAGCCCCCAGTTTACTTCGGCTGGCACAGAGTACTCCAAGAAATGGTGTGCATCTTACGTCCAGTCTCCTCATCACCCCAAAAGAATTGTCTACACACTTTTTCAAGTGTATTTAGAGTCGTAGATGGAAGCAAAGTGGTCTGCATGGTGTAAAACGGTTGTGTGGAAAGAGAACTTTGGATAAGGACGCTTTTACCTGCTCGGGAGAGGGTCTTCGACTTCCAATTTGACAACTTGCTTTTCATTTTCTCTTCGAGATGCACGAAGTGGGAGATTCATTTCGGCCATATAGTAAGGGCACCCCCAAATAATTCCCCTAGTCACTCGTGTAGCTCATTTGCAGGCACTGAGACAAATACATGATCCTATTGTGTCCCATATTTTGGGAGGTATAAAATCGGGATTTCGTTGTACTAATCTTCTGCCCAGAACAAGTACAAAAGTCTGCAAGTACCTCTTCCATGATCTTTGTTTGGGTATATGTTGCTTCCCCGGATAAAAGTAAGTCATCCGTAAAAAATATATGAGAGATAGGTGGCCCTTGTCGTGAGAGTTTTAACGGTTCCATCTCCCGTGGGTCACCGCATCTTGGATCTTTGTACTCAGCACTTCCATACATAATACGAACAAATATGGTGCAATAGGATCCCCTTGGCGGAGCACCTTACAAGGAGTGAATGCTTCAAGTTTTTCTCCATTCCAATGTACCGACAGTTTGGTGGAAGAAATACAATGCATAAGGAGACTCTGCAAATGATCCGAGATACCGCTTTTTTTTATGAAATTTTGAAGGAATTTCCAATTCACACGATCATACGCCTTTTCGAGGTCGACTTTAATGGCCATAAATCTCTTTTTCCGTGTTTTTTTGTATGCAGGGCATGAATCACCCCCTGGGCTAGTATAATATTTCCTGAACTTCCCCTCCCCGGTATAAAGGCATTTTGTGTAGTACGCACAAGGCTGCCAATGACACACTGAAGACGATTTGCCAACACTTTCGTGATCATTTTGATGATTACATTTGCCAGCGCTGTAGGCCAAAATTGTGCAGGAGTTTCAGGATGCATCGTCTTCGGAATTAGTGTGATCAATACTTCATTCATCTCGGCTGGAAAAGTGGTTGTCTCAAAATCTATTTTAACAAACCTCACCACAGGGTCTCCAATAGTTCTCCAACATTTTAAAAAATATATTGGAGGCAGGCTATCAGGGCCTGCTACTTTATACGTACATGTTGGTCCCTTGGAAAGGCTAACACAAGTTTAGAGGAGGTGAATAAACTTGTCCCTAAAACTGGATTTAAAACAAATTAAAGTTCAGTTAAAACTTGTGTGGAGTTCAGTTAACTCAACTGTGTATAAGTGAATACTGACTTATATTTAGTCTAGTTAACTGGCAGCGGATTAGTTATGCCTTTTTCTTGATCTTGTTATTCTATGTGAAAGCTGAGTAAGTAAATAAGTGCGTAAAAAAACGTTAAGTAGTTTGACGGTTATACCTTAGATGATCTACAAGATCGTCGCTTTGACCGCCAACGGAGAGTAGTTCAATGCGCAAGCCGCCCACGCGTCCTGGCCTCTATCGCTAATCCACACGAACCCTTGCCGGAATCCTCCTTGATTGCTATCGGAAAAACTCCGCCGCTTGTGATCGACCTTTTCTTCCTCACAAACTCACTATGGAGAGCTCTCTATTTTACACAAGAATTATGAACTCTTGCAATTGCTTGATGTACAAAGAGCTGACACCCACTTCCTTTTATGTAGGAAGTGGCCTATATGTAGTGTGGAGAAGAAAACCTTTTCTAATAAAATAAGGAAAATCAATTAGATTGATTTATCTCTTTAATTATAATTTATTTTGTCAATATCATATATTGATTATAATTATCTTATTACCATAAATCTATTTTTCCAAAATCAATTAATATCCTATATTAATATTATGACAATATTTATTAATTAAAGTGCACAATCCAAGTGTATCTTATACACACAAAAGTGGCGCCCCATTAGTCAACAAATTGACTTCCGGAATATTCTTTAATTAATCTAATTTATATATAATTAATATCTTGTATTTTATTTATTCATAATAAATAAATACCACCATATTAATTTACCACTATAACCTTTATAGTCTGAGATAAACCTTCCTTATTTGGTTATCAACTATAACCGCATTTTAATCCGACTCGATGTTCATATGTGTGTGACCCGATAGGCTTCGAATATGTTGGCCGTAGACACAAAGTGCAATTTACTAAAATGCCCTTCATACCTAACGATCACGGGATAGCGTCTAACACACACCGTGACCCCCATTATCGGAAGAGTCAAAAGCAATGACTACTACCTTTCATGTGAAGCAGTTACGCATGTAACTTACAATCCTATCGCTATAATAATATCCATACGATCGTATCTCGTGTGTCAATACATTGACGATCGTATCTTATAATCTGGATATCATGCTCTCGAATAACACATTTACTCCCACTTTGCAAAGATTCTCGAGAGCTAGACATTCCTTATAAGAAGGCCATTTCGGATATTCGATCCCAATCATAGGATACGCGATTCCCGGACGACCAATCATGTATACTCCGCGATGCTTCAATATCATACCCAATCACTACCGCATGATCGCCCGTGGTTAGGAGAAATCTCAATAGTGTCAAAGCATGACAATCCACACCGTGATGCCATGAAGACTCCGGTCAAAAGGATAATTACACAACCGCTTACATAGTGTGACACTTAATGTAAGTGGGTCGGCTGTAACGTCGCGATTCTCAATACACGTCCACGTACGGTCAAGTGTCCCTACACTTCGATAGACGAGATCTATCCCTATCTTCTAAAAGATAGAAGACATCCAATACGTCTAGTCCGATTATACTATCAATGTCCCATTTGATAATATGTAAGACTAGAGACATTTAAGTACCAACCTTGTTACATGATTAGACCTCATCAACCATAATCACTATCATGGTTTCTCTATCACAGATTGATACTAGGGACGTTACTATATATATATACAACAAATAATATGAAGACAAACAATATATAATAACATAAGTGCTTTTATTAATCATAATAAAGTTATTACATGAACTAAATAGACTGTAAACGACCCGACCCGGTCGGATCCGGTCCAACCCGATTGGGTTTAGGACACCTTTCCAACAATCTCCCACTTGGCCTAAAGCCAATCACCCATATGCCTAAGCCCGTGCAAGTGAACATGTTTCTCATGCTTAGCTTGAGACAATGCCTTGGTTAACGGATCAGCTATGTTATCATCCGTGTGGACTTTCTCTATCTTTACATCTCCTCTATCTACTATCTCTCTAATCAAGTGATAGCGCCGTAGCACATGTTTGGACTTCTGATGAGACCTTGGTTCCTTTGATCGAGATATCGCCCCATTATTATCACAAAGATGCAGGCACCGGACCTTCAACCTTGATGGAGGAACCACACCAAGTTCAGTGAATGAACTTCTTCATCCAAATCTGCTTCTTTGCCGCCTCCGAGGTCGCTATGTATTCAAGCTTCCGTTGTAAGTCCGCAGTAGTCTCCTGGCTTGAACTCTTCCACCACCGCCTCCGCCCGTTAAGCGTGAAAACAAATCCAGTTGTGACTTAAAGTCATCCTTGTCCGCTTGAAAACCGGCATCCGTGTAACCTCGTAATACTAAATCATCGCTCGAAAACCAGGAACATATCCCTAGTGACGCGTCAAGTACTTAAGGATATTCTTGACAAAGAATCCAGGTGACTATCACCGGATTGACCTGGTACTCTACTAGTCATACTAAGAGGGTACGAGACATCCGGTCTAGTGCACAACTAAATAAACAAGAATTATAGAGGTTCCAGTGGTGTAATCCTGTGCGTCCTCTCTTCCCATGTGGTGCGGAGGAAAATTCCACTAGAACTTCTTTGAGATGACCCGGTTACAAAAAGTTCTAAACTGATAGTCCTTGACTAATCCCTAGCTTCACTATCTAACCACTTGTAGAACAGGTAGAATTGCTACTCTTCAATTGTTTCAAACACTGGTCTTTGAAGGGTTAAATTGCCTCTTCACCAGCTCATCACAACCACAGTCTCCCTGACTGCACTCAACTGTCCTTCACACCTTCTTGGTGTTTCACAGTCTAAACCTTTGATAAAATCACAGTTGAGACTTGAATCAATAACTATGATTCAATTGTGATTTGAGCTTTTCTTCTAGATGTATAAATTATGCTCGGCTCTGTATTTCTTCAAATGAATGATCTTGATTTTCCTTGAATGCTTAAGAACAGTTGAAGAAATTACTTGATCTTGCAATAAAGTATTTAGCAGGAATTCTTTTAGATTGGCTTTCCCCCTTTTTATTTTATCTTTCTTGACTACATAGATTCTTTTTTAATTCCTCCTCTCTTTCTTTGTTGTTGTAGAAGTAGTCTATTTATAGGGGTTTATCTAACGGTCAGATTCCTTTGAATTCAAATCCTTGTGGCCGTTAGTGGTCCTGCTTTCTTGCTTATACGATTATGTCAGAACGGATAGATTATCCTCCAATCATAATTCTTGAATTGTAACGGTTGAATCCTTTTTCAGTTTTAGTTAAACCTTAGTTCTAAAACCGATTTGATGAGAACATTACCAGTTCTCAGTTTCTATGAGCATTAACTGAGTTTTTACTCTTCTTCAAAATCAGTACTCAAGTTTTCATCTGATTACAATTCACTTAATCAGAGTACACCAACGAATTAATCATCAAAGACAACATTGTCCTTATGTGTCTTAGTTCCTAATACAAGATCCATAAAGTCAGTTCAGGTCATCACAAACTTGCCTGAAGTCTAACTTTACAGTCTCGACGTAGTCTTCATAAACTGAGTTTGAACCCTCAGTTCTTCAGTCTTCTATAGCTGAGTCTGTGACCCTCAGTTCTTCAGTTTTCTTAGATAAGCCAACTGAGTTTGTGACCCTCAGTGAACTTATCTTCTTCAGTTTTACGTTGGTGTGCTCAGCTTTCCAATTTAACTGATTTCCAGTTTCCCGATAACTCAGTTTCTTGTTATCTCAGTTCACGACCTAGAAATATTACAGTGCTTGTCTGATTTAACTTATATAAATATCAAACTCTATTAAATCCTATACATTACTATAATAGCTAGTTATGACACTTCATCAATTGGGTTTAGAACCAAGACTAAATAAGTGATGAATCATCATCAAAACATAAATTTTATTTCCAACAGTACCCATATCGAAGCATACGTCTTCACTTTCTTTCTCGCAGACCGGCCTGTTGAGATGCTGAATATCGTTCTCGTAGAGAGTGGGTAAATTCACTTCACATTGACAGAGATGATGGTTTTCTTCATTCGAATATAATCTGATAAAGTATTGTCGCGTCATCTTATGAATTTCAGAATCATCTACGCTCCAAGTTCCATCGGTCTTTTTCAAAGGTGAATCTTGCTCTTTACTTCCTTTTTAGAGTTTCTAAATGATAATAATGGGTATTTTGTTCACCCTCCACTAGCCAATGAAGATGAGACCGTCGATGCAAAAAATTTCCTCTTGTAGCAAGATCACATTGTATTCTTTTATAAGTTGTTTTTCCAATTGCACCAAATATGAAGATGGGTATTTAGACAGAGATTCTTGAATCCCTTTAAGTCTCCTGATACAGTTGTCTTTCCAGAAGAATATATTGCCAAAGTGTGTCTTATTCCAATGGTTGGCTTTGATCATGAAATTTTCAGCCACCAACTAGAATTCTGGTTTCCTGCGTCCCAATTTGCGTCCACAAATGCTAGAAAGTCAGAGTGGTCGAACCAAGCATTCTGAAACTACAGAGGAGGTGGGCGGTTCTCTTTACTTTTTGTGTACCAGTTGAAGTAGCAACGGGCTGTGATCAAAATGCGTCTTTGGCATATGTGTTAGCGTAACATCTAGAAATAGGGCCAGCCATGAGGGAGTACACCAAGCCTGGTCCAGCCGTTCTAAGATTGGCACTCCGTTATACAATGGTTCTGGCCACGTGAACATTGGCCCACTGAATCGAACCCTCACCAATTCATATTTTTCGACCATGCATCGCATACTGTTAGCATTAAATCAACAAAGAGGACGTCCACCCTTCTTATCTGCTTGGTCCATGACTTGATTAAAATTCCCAATCAAACACCATGGCAAATTTATAACTGTGGAGAGTCGTTCCACATATTCCCAGCCTTCATTTCGCAATAACGAGGTTTGAGAAGCGTAAACAACAAACAAGATCCTGCTTACCTTTCTGTCATGTAAAATTTCCATATTAAGACATTGATTTGTACTAGGGAGCAACCACATGTTAATCATATTATCATGCAAAAAGCACCAAATACTCCCGGTATAGCCTCTAGCTTCCACACAAATAACTTTATTAAAGTGTGATAAGTGTAAGATCCACCAAGCTTTTTGGCTGTTGGCTTGTGTTTCAAGTAAACATAACACTTCCGGTTTCTGTTCATTAGGAAGTGTCCTCGGGTTTGTAAAAACGCTGGTGACCCCACTCCACAACAGTTCCAAACTAAAATCCGCATGGGCATTATTTGTTGTGAGTTTGGACATTCAAGTCCAACATGCTTGACCCATCTGGGGGTTCGTCCCTCAATCTCCACATTGAAGTATTTATAACAGCATCGTTACCTTGTTGATTCCGCATGATCTGGGCAGTGGATTGATCCGGTGGCTTGGATTTGGTGTTTTGCAAATGTTCTTGTTCACCCTACCTGCTTTGCGTGCCAATATCCTTAGGATTTCCTGTATTGGTCCTCCCATCACCAGCTTGTTTATGTTGTTCCTGTGCGTTAGAGATATCAAATAATGGCTTTGTTGGTGCACTCATCAACTTGGTGCTTCCCATGGCCGTAGATGGTCTTTTAGAAGGCAGTGTTTTTGTTTTCTCGCTTGTAGTTGTTCCTTTTGTTTCCAAGTCTCTGAGTGAGATGTTCTTCTAAAGTTTGTCTCTTTTTTTGAGCTATTCCCTTTTGACTTCTCCTTAGGCAAACTAGCTTGCTCCTTAGATAAAAGTGAAATTGTTGGTTCGTTAGTACTCTGCACAATTGTTTCCATTTGATGTTGCAAGTGTTGAAATAGTGTCCTAAACCCAATCGGGTTGGACCGAGATCCGACCGGGTCGGATCATTTCTACTATTTCTTTATGTTTGTACATATATATTAAATGGCTTTTCCGTTGTCATATATTTGTTCTTTTAAAGAACCAAATGTGAATTGTAATATGATAACGTCCTTAATATTAAACGGTGATAGAGAAACCATGATAGGCGATTATGGTTGATGAGATCTCTAATAACTTTAATAAGTTTGATACTTACATGTCTCTAGGCTGATGTATATTAAATAGGACATTGATAATATAAACAGACTAGCACGTATTAGATGTCATCTGTCATTAAGGGCAGGGATAGATCTTGTCTATCGAAGTGTAGAGACACTTGGATTGTACGTGGAGGTGTATTAGAGAATGCGTACGTTAGACTGACCCACTTACACTGTTAAGTGTCACACTATGTGGCGGTTGTGTAATTATCCTTTGGACCGGAGTCTTCATGGCATAACGATGTGGATTGTCATGCCTTGACACTACTAAGGTTTCCCCTAGAAACGGGGCGATCATGCGGTAGTGATTGGGTGTGATACTGAAGCATGCAGAGTATATATGTTTGGTCGTCTGGAATCGCGTACCCTATCAGTAGGGTGAATATTCTAAATGGCCTTCTTATAAGGAATGTCTTACTCTCGTGAATCTTTTCAAAGTGGAAGTAAATGAGTTACTTCGAGAGAGCTTGATATCCAAATTATAAGATACGGTCGTTGATGTTTTGACACTCGACTAACGACCGTATGGATATTATTACACCGATAGGATTGTAAGTTACACGGTAACTGTTTCATATGAAAGGTAGTAGTCATTGTATTTGACTCTTCCGATGATTGGGGGTCACAGTGTGTTGCTGGACGCTATCCCGTGATCGTTAGGTATGAAGGGCATTTTCGTAATTTGTGCTTTGTGCCTACGACCAACGTATTAGGAAGCCTATCGGGTCACACACATATGAACATCTAGCCAGATTAAAATGTGGTTATAGTTGATGACCAAATAAGGAAAGAATTTATCTCGTACTATAAAGGTTATAGTGGTAAATTAATATGGTGGTATTTATTTATTATGAATAAATATAATGCAAGATATTAATTATGTTGATTAATTGATTAATTAAATATACACATAATGTATGTGTGTCAAAATTATATGTGTATATGATACACAAGGATTTTGCAAATTAATTAATCATTTTATTATATTATCTAGTATTAATATAAGATATTAATATATATATATATATATATATATATATATATATATATATATATATTATATTATCTAGTATTAATATAAGATATTAATATATATATATATATATATATATATATATATATATATATATATATATATATATATATATATATATATATATATATTAATATCTTATATTAATACTAGATAATATAATATATATATATATATATATATATATATATATATATATATATATATATATATATATATATATGTATGTATGTATGTATGTATATGTATGTATATATATATATATATATATATATATATATATATATATATATATATATATATATATATATATATACATATACATACATATATATATATATATATATATATATATATATATATATATATATATATATATATATATGTATGTATGTATATATATGTATGTATATATATATATATATATATATATATATATATATATATATATATATATATATATATATAATTCTTTTGAACATCATAATTCCAAGAAATTTAATAGTTCATGTGAAAAATAGAGAGCTTCCTAGAGAGAAATTTGTGAGAGAGCAAAAGTCGGTCTAGCAGCCGAGTTTTTCTGGTAGCAATCCATGATGGGTTTCCGGCGAGGTGTTCGTGTGGATCTCCGGTAGAGGCCGAACACTTGGACGGCTTCATGCAGAAACTTCCAATTGGATCAACCAATGTATTCTTTTGTCTACTTCTTTTATACTCGTTGCTTAAACGAAGTCGATCTTGGGTCAAAGGAAATCAAAATTTTGAATTCCGCTGTGTTCCCACGTAGATTTTCTAACAGTGGTATCAGAGAGAACTTCGAGCTTAAGCAATAAGCATGTTATTTTGCGTAGTTAATTTTATCGTTCAAATCACGTAAATAAAAGATGAAAGATTTTTGGTTCGCAAATCGATTCACGAAAAAGAAAAAAAATGGATCCGGTGGTGCTCGGCCGACTGGCGGCGGCACCACCATCGGCGGCGGGGCAACCTGCTTCCGGCGTTGGTTGACTGATCAAAGGTGGTGGATCCCTAAATTTTGTTTTGTGTATTTTATGTTTCAATTTCAATATGATTCATAGTTGTGATTGATAATTCCTCCTTTGTTTAGTTGTGTCATGTGGCTAATCAATGGTTCAAATAGTTTGGGCCATTGGGATGCCACATGGCATTAAAATAATAATGGTCTTTCCAAACTTTGTTTGGAATATGCCCTTTCCAAATATTTGATTTAGGAAAAGACCTATACCACTTTCAACATTTTGATTTTAGAAAGTGGCCATGCATATTAACCAAAATATTGGTCTTTCCAAATTTTGTTTGGAATAGGCCTAGGCACTTTTCAAAATATTTGATTTTGGAAAAGGCTTAGGCCTAGGCATTTTTCAAAATTTTGATTTTGGAAAGGGCCAAGCGAGATGTCTTTTGGTTTAAGAAACCAAATGCATCCCTTTTGATTAAGAATCAAAAGGAAATAAACAAAAGAGACTTAATTTTAATTTTGATTTATTATAGAATAGTTCTAATTAATTAAAATTGAAATTAAAATCGTTTAAAATTAACCGTTAATTTTATTTCTAGTAAAATTATTAATTAATTAAATGTTAATTATTTAATTGATTGGATAAAATTATTTAATAGATTAAACGTTAATTGATTAATTAAGACGCAATTAGTTAAATTTTAATTTTATCTTTTTCATAAGATGTTATTGTATGGATTAGATATAGTAGATATAATATGATTAAATGGACCCCGATTGATTATGCACTCGACCGATAGGATAGATGTGAATGATTTAATTTTCTGTTGGTTTAAAAATTGTCCTAGGCCGTTATGAAGAACGTGACCTAGTTTATTTTCGGCATTTATCCCATTCCCGTTAGCTCCCCTATGTGCTGCGGATGTATTTATTTTATTAGATAGAATTAAATGTAACAAGAATGAAGCAGAAGATGGAGACCAAAGAAAGAAGAATAAAGATCCCATTGGAGATGGCGCATTAAAGATCCTATTGGCGGTTGCAGCTACCCTTAGATTGTGACCCGCGGTTTCGTTAGTTTGTATTCGAAACCGCACCTAGGAAAAGTCCATGATCATACCGTTTACTTTACGCATTTATTTATTTTGTGCTTGTATTTATTTTATATGATACGATAGATGCATGACTAGGCACGATCTAGATAAATGTGTAGGATGTATGTCTATGGAGATAGATATATTTGATGAGACCATAATAAAATTAATTAAGTGAATTAATTTACGTAAATACTTCCACAACAAAAATCAAGTCGAAATATTGTCTCTCAATATTATAGCGACGGTGAAGAGCTCTTGTTCGGATCCAACTGATCGGCCCTCATTGGGAGTTGACCTACCTCGGGTATATCGTCGTTATTGAGATATGAGCGTATGAGATCTCGCGAATATTGGGTTATGACTTGACTAGAGTATTGCGGTGATTGGCCCTCGTCAGGACCGTCTTATTCTAGAGGCAAGGGGTTGACTACCACATAAAGATGTGTATTGTCAAAGAGTTGACTAGTCAACCACCAAGAGTCACATAGAGATATGATTGGTAAGTGTTACCTACCTTTCGAATTATTCCGGTTGATCGGCCCTCGTCGGGAATCAGGGTAACCAGATGGGATCTTGGCCACAAAATATTTTTCAAAAGATTCTTGAAAGTCAATTGGGAGTAGTTGACTAGTGGGAGCAAATGTTAGTAATACCATCCGCAACGGAAGCGATTTAAGGATCTAGATTTATAAATTACACGTAATAAAATAACTAGATCTACATCTACAAGGGGGTTGTAGAATATAACTCTTGGATCTCAAAATCCAAGTAGAAGAACCGCAATAGGAAGAACAAAAGATGGTGTGAAGAGCACCACGATCTTCCACACGTGTGATCCGAGCAACTCCCGGTGGAAGGAAATCCTCGTCTCGAATCCTTCCGATATGCTACCCGGAAAACCTCCAAGATTTTCCCTCTTACTCCCTCTTGGCCGAAATTTACCTTTCTCTCTCTAAGAGATGAAAGTCGAAATTTTGTGTTGTATTTTAGGCTTGGGAGAACTCTCTTTATATAGGAGAGTAATCCTTGTCCTCTAAGGATTTTATTTTGCAAATAAATAAATCCAATAAATAAAAGATAATCCTGAATATTCTAAACAAATCTAGAATAATCTTTATCTTTATTTCTTACCATAAAATATTTATCTAATAAATATTTTGTGCACATGTCTTATTAATCCACAAGAAAACTAATTTCTTGCTCCATAATACACCTTTGGCCGAAAATTTCATCCTCCCTCCTAGGGTTGGATTTCGGCCATGACACACACATTGGGCCAATTTTATGAAAAATGTCTTTTTCACATATTTAATTATTTAGCCCAACTAATTTAATAGTTCACTAAACAATTAATTCACATATCGTTTTAATTAAATTCTAATACGAAATAAATTAATATTATTAGGATTCGACGTCCGAGAATAGCTATGCTATATTGGAGGCACGTCGGGGACCATGGATTAATAATCAGCGGCTCCGATAAATTAAATAAATAATTATCTTACTTAACATAATAATTATATTCGATAAATCAATCACAGAATATGCCACCATAATCCCGTGAATCGCACTCCTCCGATTATGAGATTATATTTATCTCGTCACGAGAATAATAATAAGCGTCCCATTGATATAATCATTACATATGGATTAATCCTCCAGACATCGCTCATTCTAAATCGGGAAGTTACCGTTAACCCTTTTCGAACCTCTCTTATCCTTATTTACCATTAACCCCTAGTGATCAATTGATTCATACAACTCACCGGGTAGCTAATCGCTGTAATAAGAACTCGTCATTTATCGATCGCTTTCTAGGATTAACAAATAAAGGAATCGTTTATCTACTTCCATAAATGGAAGGAATGGATTCCGTATCTGTGATAACACGTACTACTCAATCAATCCAATTACAATGCCAAGATGGGGTAATTCGGATCACAGACTCGGTGTAATCCTTAACCGTCAAGTCAAAGCTCTTGCTTGATTCAAGCAGCTTGGTCGTGATCACCTCGAGGATTAAGATATATCCATAAATATGATCATCGATTGATTCGATAAGACTTCGATTATGCAATTATATCGTGAACTCTAATCAAATCACCCCGATTTCTATATGATATATCTATCATATATAAATACCCCATTAGGTTCTCTTAACCGAAAGTCCGGATAAGACAATCACACCTATTGTGTTCTCAAGCGCATTAATAGCACGTTAAAGGAGAGACCCGATACTCTCGATTAACTTCACTACGGGCTAATTGTATTTTAAGTACATCTTCACTAACTCAATCCTCCCGTGTATATCCCATACACTGAGTTAAGTGATTACATAAACAATATACTTTAGGGTTTTCTGTAGTGTAAATACTATTGTCACATCGGTGAATATGAGAATAATAAATATGAATAATAATATCATTTCATTTATTAAATAAAACAATTACAAAATTGTCTTTCGAGCATTACACCTAACAATCTCCCACTTGCACGAAAGCATGTGATTAATTGTTTTAGAGCACACCCTATTATTTAAAATACAGCAAACTATCACTCCTACTTGCTCTAAAGCAAATGAGACATGTCTCTAATACCTATAGTCTCCGAGTGTCGACTAAAAGCTTCAATCGACTGTGTCTTGGTGAATGGATAGCAGGATTATCGGCGGAGGCGATTTTTCAGACGGAAATGTCCCCTCTATCGACAAAATCGTTGATCACCCAGTATTTCCTCTCTATATGCTTCGACTTACTGTGCTTTCGAGGTTCCCTAGAGTTGGCAATGGCCCCATTGTTATCACAATAGAGAGTAATAGGATCTTCAGCATTCGGGACAACGCCTAATCCGTTGATGAACTTTCTTAACCAAACTGCTTCCTTAGCTGCCTCGGAGCCCGCTATGAAATCAGCTTCCATTGTTGAATCGGCTATGCTGGATTGCTTTTGGCTTCTCCATTCTATTGCACCGCCACCAAGCGTAAACACTGAACCAGAGGTTGATTTAGAATCATCTCTGTCTGACTGAAAGTCAGAATCGGTGTACCCCGCTAACTCCAAACTCCCACTCGAATAGACGAGCATATAATTTCTGGTTCTCTTCAAATATTTGATGAGATTCTTTCTCGCCGCCCAATGTGTGGTTGCCCTGGATTTGATCCGAAACGGCTGACTAATCCAACGCCGTAACAAATTTCAGGTCTCGTACACCTCATAGCATACATAAGACTACCAACAGCCGAGGCATATGGCACTCTTCCCATAGCTTTAGTCTCTTTAGGAGTTTGAGGCCCCTGAGTCTTAGAGAAGTAAACGCCGTGACGGGTTGGTAGAAAACCCTTCTTGGCGTTCTCCATACTAAAGCGTGCTAGCACCTTATCTATATAAGTTGCTTGGGACAGAGCTAACATCTTGTTCTTGCGATCCCTTATAATTTGGATCCCTAGAACATAACTCGCTTCTCCCAAATCCTTCATTTCGAATTGCGTGGTCAACCAACTTTTCACGTCGGACATCATCCCCTTATCGTTGCCAATTAGGAGTATGTCATCAACATAAAACACTAGAAATACAATACTATCTTTGATAACCTTCTTGTACACACAAGATTAAGCAAAGTGTTGTTCGAAATCATAAGACTTGATCGTGTGATCAAATCTATGATACCAGGAATGAGATGTTTGCTTCAACCCATAAATGGATCTGAGCAACTTGCACACCATGTGCTCTCGACCTTCTTCAATGAATCATTCTGGTTGCTGCATATAGATTTCCTTGTCGAGAAATCCATTTAGAAATGCTGTCTTAACACCATTTTCCAGATTTCATAATCCAGACATGCAGCAATCGAAAGGAGGATGTGGATGGTTTTCATCATGGCCACATGTGAGAAGGTTTCCTCGTAGTCTATACCCTCTCGCTGTTTGACCTTTGGCTACCAGCCATGCTTTGAAGGTTTCGACCTTCCCATCTATTCCCCTCTTTCGCTTGTAGAGCCATTTACATCCAATGGGCCTTTCACCCAGAGGAAGTTCTACAAGTTTCTAGACTGAGTTAGAGTACATAGACTCCATCTCTTGATTCATTGCGTGAATCCATTTATCCTTATCGTGATCCCATAAGGCCTTCTTATAGGTCGGAGGATCATCTTCCACCCCATCAGAGGTGACTACGTTCGTCTCTAAATCCATGCCATACCGAGCCGGTGGCCGAACCACTCTCGCAGTATGTCTAGGTGGAACAGGAATGTCGGAAGTGACTGTTTTATTAGTAGTGTTATTTACAGGAACATCGACAGCCACAATAGGCCTGAAGTCATCGGAGAGTAATTCCTCTAGTACAATTTTACTTCGAGGTCTGTGGTCTTTCATATAACTTTCCTCCAAAAACGTAGCGTTAGTCGAGACTAGCACTTTGTTATCTTCCGGATTGTAAAATAGACCACCACGTGTACCTTTTGGATAGCCTACAAACAAACATACTTTCATACGCGATTGTAGCTTGGTAGTCTTGTCCATCAGCACATGTGCAGGACAACCCCATATGCGGAAGTGGCAAATGCTTTCACGACGTCCGGACCACATCTCTACGGGTGTCTTTTCGACATACTTTGACGGTACTGCATTCAAAATGTAGACCGCTGCTTCTAAAGCATAACCCCAAAAGGATATAGGTAGTGAGGCATAGCTCATCATTGATCTAACCATGTTAATCAATGTCCGGTTTCTCCTCTCAGCAACTCCGTTTTGCTAATGTGTCCTAGGCGCTGAACGTTGGAAACAAATTCCATTTTCAGCCAAGTAGTCAATGAACTCAGTATCTAAATACTCACCTCCACGATCCGAGCGAAGGCATTTCAATGACTTGCCTAGTTGCCTTTCGGCTTCTGCTTGGAACTCCTTGAACTTACCAAAAGCCTCGGACATCCTATGCAGCAAATAAACATAACCGAATCTCGAGTAGTCATCAATGAAAGTCACAAAGTACTCGTATCCGCCTCTAGCTTGTACGTTCATCGGACCACAAAGGTCTGAATGCACTAAGTCTAGAGTTCCTGTGGCCCTATTACCCTTTGATGAGAAGGGACGCTTAGTCATTTTTCCCTCCAGGCAACACTCGCAGACAAGCAATGTGTCAGCAGATGACTCACCTAAGGCATGAACATTTTCTAGTCTTTTGAGTCTTTCCCAGGAAATATGGCTGAGCCTCAGATGCCACAAGTTTGTTTTATCTTCTTTACTTGAGAAACTTTCGCCTTTTAGCAGATCTTTGAAGCGCTTTAAACATTTCAAGATTAAGTAGGGAGCTTTATGTGGTCTTACAAAATATAAACCGCTTTCATTCGTAGTTGAACACAATTCAAAGCCATTCTTCAAATAACAAATTCACCATTCAAATTTGAAACAGAAAATGATTGTTCAACTAAGGCAGAATGAGAAATTAAATTTCTCCTGAAATTCGGAATAAAATAAACATTCTCTAAATGTAAAATTCTATTATTAAAATGTAAGTCCACAGCTCCCAACGCTTTGCCGAAATGCGCGCGCCTGGTGCCTACTGCATCACTTGATAACCCTCTTCCACTCCTCGCATTTAACTAAGAATCAGAATGAAGAACATACATGGTTAGTAGCTCCAGATCAAGTATCCAAGTGGACACATCTTTAGCTACATTAAAAGATTCCAAGAATAGTAATTCCGAATTACCTTTCTTATCTTCCCAGTAACAGCCTTGGCTTTGCCATCTTTTACATCACGAAGATAATCCGGACAATGACGTTTCCAATGTCCTACCTCCTTACAGTAAAATCATTTGCCTTTGGGCTTGGCCTCGTCAACTTTCTTGGATTTCATTTTCTTCATTTGCTTGGGCACAGGTGCAACACTACCCTTCTTCTTTGGTTTGGCCTTAGGCTTGTTTGATGGCTTAGCTTTGGCTATATTGGCTTCAGCTTTCTTATCCCCTACTTGGACCTTATGTTTCGATAGTAGGCCCTCGTATATAGTCAGTTCATTAAGCATCTGTGTCATGGTCAACTCATGTTTGCCCATCAAATACTGAGTTTTGAACGGGATAAACTCAGGAGTCAACGATTCCAAAATCATCGACACTTGAGTTGCTTCATCGAACATCGATCCATGAATACCGGCGTCATTGATGTAACTGATCATATTTAGAACATGACCATTCACTGCTTGACCTTTCTTCAATTTCGTGTTAATGACCATCCCGATGGCATCGTGTCTTGCTTGGTTGCTAGTGATCCAAACATCGGGCGTAAGTTTCGCATGATTTCACGTGTAGTCTCAAACTCTTCAATCTGGGTCCTAATAACCTCCGACACTGCCGCCAGGATGATCCCATGAGCCCGGTTATCTGACTCGATCTAGCGATTACGCTACTCGATCTCAGCTTTTCCGGGTTTTTGGATCTTCACCGTAGGGCATTCAGAAGTGAGTACATATTGCACATTCTCGTATGTGAGTACCACGTTTATATTACTCTTCCATTTCTTAAAGTTGTTTCCCGATAATTTTTCAGACAGTAAAGCAGAAATTTGAGCCGACATTTTTGCTGAAAATAAAATGACATATATTAATTCAAGTTTAACACTACTATTGTTTAGGGTGGTTTTCTATGGTTTATATCGTTCTATTTCGTAACACTTTTCCTCTATACTCTAATGTTTTGCATAGAAAGTGAACGTTTATTTGATTTATTAAGCAAGTGATGTTTGGAATGGTTTAATCGCAAAGTTGGTTGAATTATGAGATTTTCTATCGATTTGAATGATTTTACACTTTGCAATGTTTTTGATGTCTTGTAGATACACGAATTTGGCTTAAAAGAGGTTTAAAAGACGTTCAAGTGAGGATTTACATGGAAGAAAAAGGATAAAGATGAAGTCGGATAAAGATAGAGATGAAAAACCGGATTTGAAGTGAATCAACGCTGCGCAAGCTTTCTCCGCCCACCGACAAAGTTTGAGGAATCGAACGGGCGCCCAGAAGAAACAAATGGATTCATAGTATTAAGATTTTTGCTTTGAACGAGCGTCCAATTTTACATAGGACAAAGGCCTCGACATGACTCGCCCGACTCGAAGAAGTTCATACAAGCAAAACGGGCGTTCAAGACTCTGGACGAGCGTCCAGCCGCCGACATAGCAAAAACCGACTTAAATTCTTATAAATAGCCACGTTTTTTTAGACATAATATACCCTAATTACTCTAGGCGTCCACAAGAACCCTAAGGGGCGATTTTTCTGTGTTCTCCACCCTTCATAAAGAACTTTTATGCTTTTTATTTCCTAGATAAATTTCTCCAATTATATGTACTTTCTAGTAGCTATTTCAAGTAATCAAACGATGAATAGAGGCTAGAGCTCATTGGAACAAGAGTTGTGAAGCCGTTCTATCAACACTTTGATTTCACCTTTGGATTATCTTGTGAGTTTTTATTAAAAGTTGAATCTTTATTATGTTTTACTTGTTTTATGCAATTTGAATCGAGAGATCTTTGCATGTTTGATGTTTAATGTTGATGAAAATCGTTATTAAACCCTAGACCACCGTAATAAAGATTAGATCTTTAATCTAAATAACGAGAGATGTTAGGTTGAATTTCTAGATTAGAGATTGAGAAATTTCACACCTTTGATATTAGAAGCATTAATCTTTAGGATCGAAAGATAAGAGATTGATAGACGAGTTTTCTAAGAGATTAGAAATTCATACATTTGATAGGTGAATCACGACTTTTGATTAATCATCACTAGATAATCTAGAGAAGAAATTGAATGTTATAGACTTGGTGGATCAATTGCTTGTTCGTTGTTTAAATTATTGATAAATCGTTTGTGCTTGATTTGCTTAGCAAAGTTATAATTTTTATTGCATGTTTAGGTTACAGAGTAGAATTGGTTTAGTCATTCGGTTCGCAACTATCCTTCCTGGCTTTAGATTTTCGATCTTCTGTCCAGTTTACTTTTGTTATTTTCATTTTTAGTTTGTTACGTGTTAATCGTCTTTATTTTCTTATAATTCTAGTAGTAGTTGTTGTGATAGTTTAGGTTAGTCACATAAAAACTAGGTAAACAACCTCGATTCCCTGTGGATTCGACTCCGGTATTAACCTCTATACTACGATCCCTGCACTTGGGGTAAACCGGATTATTTTATTACTTGTTTGTTTGTCATTGCATAAAATCCGAGACAAGTTTTTGGCGCCGTTGCCGGGGACTCGGTACGGTTGTCTAGTTTTTTTCTAAGTTTTCTGTTTCTGTTTTCTGTGTTGGTTTCCAAACGGGCGTCCGGAGTAAGTGGATGCCCGTCCATCTAAAAAACCAACTCTGCACCGTTTGGAGGGAATCAGACGAGCGTCTGGATTGCCCCAAAGGGCCGTCTAGTTCTTCAGGCAGACGCCCGTCCGGATTCATTGGACGCCCGTCTGTTCTCCTGTTTTTATTTTCTCTTCATAGGTTTTAACTTTTAGTTTTTCGTTTAGACAACTTGATTTTGGTTTCGGTTTATGCAAACTCGAAGTCAAAAGGGGCCACTACTCTATACCCCGACCTCGGCGGACCATAGTCGACTAAACAGCGAAGAGTCCGTCCCGCGGTTCTTCCCGACGGCGGAGTAAGGCCGATCAAGACCGTGAGGAACGCTTTAGTCAAGAGATCGAAGACATAGTCATTATGGTCGCAGAAGATAGACGATTGGTATCGACTACACCATGTCCGTGAAGTCCAAGTCAACCCAAAATGCATCGTTCTACCCGCCATAAATGCACCAACCTTTGAACTCAAACCTGGGCTCATCCAAATGATGCAACATGCATCAATCTTCCATGGTTTTCAATCTGAAAATCCCCATACTCACGTACACACATTTTTGGAGATATGTGGTACGACTCGCATTCTAGGTGTAAGTGAGGATGCGATAAAGTTGAAGTTATTTCCGTTTTCCTTGAAAGGGGAGGCAAAAGAGTGGTACAACTCTCTGCCTTCCGAATCAATCACCACCTGGGCTAGACTCGAAAAAGAGTTCCTAAGTCAATATTTCCCACCATCCAAGACAGCCCAATGCTTAAGTGAAATTTTCACTTTTTATCAAAAGGAAAACGAATCGTTCTTTGATGCATGGAAGAGATTCAAAGCCCTTCTTCGTAAATGCCCCCACCACGGTTTGGACTTGTAGAGGCAAGTCAACACATTTTTCAGTGGATTGACCGAGCTCACTAAGGGTATGGTCAATAGTTCTTATGATGGGGCATTCTTAAGAAAAACACCTGCAGAGGGGTGGGCATTATTCGAGGATATTGCCAAATATAATTATGCCCCCTCCTCTCAAGCTATTCAGGCACCTCCTCCTCCTCCTAGGATCGAGGAGGAACAATCAAAATCAAATTGCCATGCGGCAACACGCAGGTGGGCTGCTCTTACAAGGTCTCTAAATCCAACGAATCAGAATCCATCATTTCCGCAGAACTCTCAAGTTCTGTATTGTGATAATTGTTGTCAAAATGGCCATATGGTAGGCCAGTGTCAATTTATTTCCCCTTCGACCTATCAAGTTAATGCTATCCGTAATCGTGACAAGATAATCCAAATCACATGCCGGACATGTGATAATGTAGAGGGCACACTCTCTCGCTTTACGCTTCTATGAATGGACACATCTTTGGTTAATGCTTTTTTGGCCAAAGAAAATCGAGATTTAACAATCGCTTCTCGCCAAAGCAATCTTCAAACCTGGTTTCCATCGAATCAAAATCTCAATCAAAATTTGAATTTTAACCGTAATCCGAATTTCAATCGAAACCCAGCTTCAATCGTAACTCGAACATGAATTTTTCCAATACAAATCGAGGTTCAATCAAAATTGGCCAAACAATTCAAATCCTGCTTTTGTAATCGCTCCATCCAAACCAACCCGCAGAACTTTCGTAACACTCAAGGCCCTCTCATTCTAATGATCTTGAAGCTAAACCGAGGGAGCAGAATAATAATATCCAATCCTTCAGAGCACAATAAAGAGTCTTGAGAGGCGAGATCGGGCAAATGGCTGGCCAACTAGCTTCCAGACCCTCAGGGCAGTTGCCCAGCTTTACGGAGATAAATCCTAAGGGTGGTCAAGTAGCTCAGACCGATTTGAATCATAGCCAGTGCACACACACTCAGTTCCTTCAATTCACTATGGTAAAGAAGAGGCCAAAGGCCATGAATCTCGGATCGCACTCAACTTAGTGGTCCCCAACCAGGAAACCACTAACCCTCCCGCCAGCCATGATGAGCGCAGAGGGAAATCGAGCACCCATGTTCCCTTTTCAAGAAGAGAGTACTCAGGTGGTCGATCCCGAGAAATGAAGGATCAAGTGAGAGTCGGTGGTCGATCCCCGACTAGTAAAAGAAGTGAGAAAGTGGTGAGGTAGAAAGATGTGGAAGATAAAGTCATCGAGCTCATCCTCGAAGAAAGTCTTTTTCGAGAGTGATTTAAAGAAACTACCATTTCCACCTAGAAAAAGCAACATCTCCTTGCATGAGGACAAGAAATATGAAAAAGTGCTTAATCTTCCTAAAAATACTCAAAGTTAATCTTCCATTATCTCGATGTTTTGGTTGAAATGCCTAAGTACACTAAGTTCATCAAGGATGTTGTTTCTTCTAAGAAGAAGTTAGAAGACATGGATCGGTTGATTGGTGAGGATTGCTCTGTGATAAGTTACTAAGATCTACCAATCAAGAGGGGTGACCCTGGGAAATTTGTGCTCACATTACTGATGGGAGGCCTAGTCTTCCCAAACTCTTTATGTGACCTGGGTGCATCCATAAGTCTGATGCCATTGTCTGTATGTAAACATCTTGGATTGAATGATCTTTTAGAACCCACGACCATGAACCTACAATTCGCTGATAGGTCTTCCAAGAAAGCCACGGGGATACTAAAGGACGTATTAGTTCAAGTTGATAGATTTACTTTTCCGGTTGACTGGTACGTCCTAGACATAGAACAGGATGAGAATGTCCCATTGATACTTGGAAGACCTTTTCTTTCTACAGCCAGAGCCCTCATTGACTGTGAAGGAGGGAAAGTGACCATACGAGTCGGTGATCAGGAGGTGAGCTACAGTGTCTCCAAAGCTATTCAAAGACCTCTGATTACCCAACCAAATTTTCCATTGAGGATATGTCGATGACTTTAATGATTACATGGAAAAGCAAGTCATGGCTGTTGAGACTGAATATGAGCGATTAGTTGAAAATTTGAATAATCATGGTTGGGTGAATCTAGAACAACAAGAAGCTGAGTTTGATAAAGTTTCATTGAAAGGAGAAGCTTTAGCAGTAGGACCACTAAGTAAACTCAGTGATGTTGAGTTGAAAAGTGGAGATCTTAAGTCGAGTTTGGAAGAACCCCCTGCAGATCTGGTACTGAAGCCGTTACCTAAGCATCTGAAATATGTTTTCTTGAGAGTGTTGGATCGATAATGGCGCAAATACACTCTAGAAGGGGGGGTTGAATAGAGTGTAAGTGATTTTAAAACTCTTTTCGATTATACACAAGTACTAGAAAATTAAGTGCCGAAGCTTACTTAATAATCTATTCGCTTGTGTTATTAAAACCTACGTGATCAAGAGTGTTAAGTGAGTGATCAAAACGAATTATAACAGAACACAAATATGTTCACAAAGATTAATCCAAATTCAGCATTTATGCAGATTGATCAGCACACGTTATTTTATCAAACCAATTAACTTATATGCTAAGTACAGGTTGTTACAATTCGTACAAGACAACAGACACGATGCGGGTTGGTTTAATTAAACACAAACTTGATTAAAGCTTTGAGGCCAATATTAATTTGAACAAAGCAGAAAACAGGAAGCTTCAACTTAGTGTTGCCAAAAGATTATTATAAAGACAAGGTGCTGTTTTATAAGCAAGTACTATGCCAAAAGAAAATACAAAAGCTTTAGATCAGATTATCAAACAGATTATGCAACTTGTTATAACAGTTGGTTACAACAAAGGTTACAGATTAATGTATTAAACAAATTATTACAACAAGAGAGATGGACTAAACTGATGAAAATTAATTATCGATCAGTCAAAGGGCACCGCCGGTGATCGAAAATGTCAGATGTACTTTAGTGATGATAAACACAAATAACTTTGAAGTTTATCAGCACTTAAATACAGCTGATTTACAGAGGTTTCAGTGAGCACAACAAGAAGGGACCAGACTAGACTGATCAATCGGGCCAAAGATCGAATCGAGGGTCGATTAGAGTTGCACCTCTAACTGATCATAAGGTCAGATTGGAACCGATCACAAATGATCAAGAGTCCAAACTGTGGCCAAGGTAAAACTCAAAATAAAACCTATTACAAGGTGTTCAAATGAAAGTTCAGATTTCTCAACAGATTTACAGGCAGCACAGATTCAACACATAAGCACAGTAGAGGGGCAGAATTCCAGGGTGTAAATCACAAGGATATACACACTGAAAATTCCCAGCAGATATGGGGAAAGAAGGACTAGACAGAGCCAAGTGATGCACAGATTCAAACTTGCAAGGAGTCAGAGTATCAGTCTGTAATGCCTTATTCTCAAGGCTGTGTGCACTTACACAAAATACAGATCCTGATATTCTGATGTGCAGCAAGATGAGTACTGTGACAAGACTTGCATGCACTTTTACAAAGAATGGACAAACACTCAATCTGAACAATAGAATACACAAGGTCGATTGATACTCGAAATATGAGCTACAGCCGAAATCCTCTCGTGGCCTTTTGCTAGTTCAAGCTTTCAAGTATCAATTTCAACTCGTAAACCAACTTATTCAGTTCGAGACTTGACGGACTCAATTACGGATACTACTCAAGTATGGTTAATTGAGACACACAACAAGAACAGGATACTGCAAGACTTGATATGATTTCCTGAATGACACAAGATCGTAGATGGCTTGAAGTCAATGTCCGAATTGCCGATCCTCACTTAGGCAATCTTCTGACTTAGGTCCTTCAAAGTCAATGATCTTATCACGTGGTGCTTCAAATCAAACAAGCGCATCACAAAACAGCTTTAAACCAAAGCAAAGTTTAAAGGGTGTTTTCTCAATTGATTTACCTCTTTTAAAAGACACAATGCGACAAATAGAGAAGTTGATCTCATGTCCCGTGTATAGCTTTGCCACCCTCAAGCTATACACACTCCAAAGAAGATTACAATCGATTCACTATCACTCCGTGCAAGTGATAGGGAATCCAGCACTCACAAACTTCTTCTTGCAAAAATGAATTTTTTTTTGAAAAGGAGAAAATGTAGTATTTGCTTAAGTTGTAAAACGATGCAGATAAAATGAAATGGGTGCTGGTATTTATACTAAAGCAAAGGATGTGAGAAGTTACTAGCAGAAAGAATCTAGACAAATTCTAAGGCATTATTCAAAGTGGAGACTAAATCTGACACAGAAGTAGGACTAAAATAGTTTTTAACATCATTGGGCCACTGCCCTCAGCAAGGATTCAAAATCATAGGGTAAATGCCCTCATTTGAACCAGAAAGAACCAGTAAAGGGCACAAGAAAGACATTTATGAGAATACCAACACGTGTACACACGTAATCAGAACGATTTACACAAGATTTTCTTCATATATGGCGAGCACGTGGGCAAAAGCTTCAAATCCTTATTCCGGCTTGATCGGTTCGAAAACCTAAAACGGACAAATGCCAAAATTAGGCAGAATCTATTCAAATCAGAAAAATAACTGAGGATACGATATTTAACTTGAAAAGATATGACCTTTTAAAAGTCGGATTTGCAGAGAGGCCTTCACGGTAACGAATTCAGAGAATCATGCTCTTAATGACTCAGACGCCACTGGATTGAGGTAACCTTCAAAAGCACAATAGCACAAAGTCAAGGCGTAGATTCGGCTCAAATCAAGATTAATATTATTGATATTAACATAAATAGAAGAAAAATACAACCTTTAATACTGCAGATTGAGATATGCCTTCACAGAGTTAACGTCCGTGTTGCCAAGCATCGAATCAGCATCAAATCTTCCAAGGATGGAAGCTTTCAAAATCGGACCCTCCTTAGAGTGAAATTAATCACGTGGTTGCCCGATTTAAGGAGCCTTCACAGAGAAGGTCTTCTGTGTTTCTTCAAGGAGATATTAGCACGAGGGATAAACCGATTAGGAAGGTAAGAGGGTGGAGAAGAATAGCAGATATTCGGGGATTTGAAAAGAGAAGGCGGTGAACCGGTAACTAAACCACCGGCATAGCAATTAAGGAGAGGATATTGAGAATCGGCTTCTCATTGATACGGAGGAGAGAAAAAAAGGTTTCTCAGAAACTTAATGAGGGACGGCTGAGGGCTGGATAGTTTTAGGGTTAGGTTTTGGGGGTCGAAATTTGTGTTAAAAAAAAGAGGCCAGATATTTTTAGAAGGAGTATTGGGCCGGATTAAAGCAGGGGTTGGGCTAGGTAAAAAGTTTTTAGTAGAATGAAGAGAAGCCCTGCCCAAAGAAAATGTGAATTAAATTATTTTAATTAAAATTTTACTTATAAAATTAATGGTATTAATTTATTAGTTTTATAACGTAAATTAATAATTAATGGAATTTAACACATAATTTAATAAATCCTGCAAAAAGAAGATTGAACACAAGAGTTTGCCATATGATGTAAGTTTTATCTTCATGGCGGTTAGTGACAAGGGTATTTTAGTAAAAACCACATTTAGGGACATTTTTGGAAATTAATCAAACTTACTTGCAACTGGGGCTCATAACTCAACAATCTCCCCCTTTTGATTAATTTTCAAAATACCTCATACGCTCCCCCTTGATTACAGCTCCCCCTACATACGTACTTCTCCCCCTTAGTTTGAAAACTAAGCAAAAGGAATTACAACGGTACCATATGTAGGTCACTACGCAACTTTTCGAACGAGGCCTGGGGTAAAGGCTTCGTGAAAATGTCAGCTACCTGATGCGCAGTTGGCACAAACTCAATAGATATCGTACCATTTTGCACGTGATCACGTATAAAATGATAACGGATGTCTATGTGTTTGGCTCGGGAGTGCAGCACCGGATTGTGTGCAAGGTCTATTGCACTGGTACTATCGCAATAGAACGGAACACAATCTACAGACATGCCGAAGTCTGCTAACTGTTGTTTGATCCAGAGGAGTTGAGCACAACAATTGCTCAAGGCTACGTACTCAGCTTCAGTAGTACTAAGGGCAACACTAGGTTGCTTCTTAGAAAACCAAGAGATGAGACGGTCCCCAAGTAATTGGCAAGTACCACTAGTACTCTTCCGTTCAATACGACAGCCACCATAGTCGGCATCGCTGTAAGCGATAAGTGTAAGTGATGAATCTCGAGAGTACCAGAGACTCAATGTGAGTGTGTGCCTGAGATATCGGAAAACTTGCTTTACAGCTTTGTAATGCGATATCTTAGGGTTAGATTGAAAACGTGCACATAGTCCTACTGCAAACTATATGTCGGGTCTCGATGCGGTTAGATATAGCAGAGAACCGATCATAGATCTATATAAGTGAGAGTCAAACGACTCACCATCTTCATCAAGTGTAAGTTTGACTGACGAGCTCATAGGAGTCGTAGCAGGTTTCAACGTGTCAAACTTAAACTTGGTGAACATATCTCTGATATACTTAGTTTGACTTATGTGTGTGCCGGACTGTGTTTGCTTGATCTGTAAGAGAGGAAGAAACTTAGCTCTCCCATGGCTGACATTTCAAATTGAGAGGACATCAGAGTCTCAAACTCAGTGCATAAAGCCGGGTCGGTAGAACCGAAGATAATGTCATCGACATAGACCTGGGCAATCAGGATGTCAGAGCCGGACTTCTTTATGAATAAGGTGTTATCCACCCTACCCCTAACGGCCATTAGCTAAAAGCACTGATGACAACTTATCGTACCATGCTCTAGCGCTTGTTTGAGTCCGTAAAGTGCTTTCTTGAGACGGAAGACATAATCGGTATGGAGTGTATCCTCAAAGCCCGGGGTGCCGAACATACACTTCTTTATCGATAAGTCCGCTTAAGAAGGCACTTTTGACGTCCATTTGATGGAGCTTTATTCTAAGCCGGATGCAAAAGCAATTAAAAGTCGAATGGCTTCCAAACCGAGCAATCCCAGGCGAAGGTCTCATCGTAATCGATGCCTTCCTCGTTGGGTATAACCCTGGCCACCAAATGAGCCTTATTCGAACGACTTTACCATTTTCATCTAACTTGTTCCTAAAGACCCATCGTGTGCCTACGAGGTTTTACCCTTAGGCAGGGGAACAAGTTCCCAACATCTTGCCTTTCAAATTGATGAAGCTATTCTTGCATAGCTATAACCCACTCATTATCTAAGAGGGCTTCATCATCTTTCTTAGGTTCGATGTTAGAAACAAATGCATGCACAAATGAGGGATAGAAAGTAGACCTTCGGGTGCTGACAGCAGCAGTGGGATCACCAATGATTTAGTCTGGAGTGTGATAACTTTCCCATCTGTGTTGTGGAGCACCACTATTTTCCTCTTGCATGTTTTCTTCGTTGGGAGCATCATTTGCTAAGATGTCATCCACAACGGGTGCTCTTGGTTCAACAACTACTTCTTGTGCTACTTCCGTTCCAGGGGTTGTTTCATTTTGTGCGGGTGGAAGTAGTTCGAGCTCATCCTCCAAGTCCAACTGCTCTACACTTATTTGCTTATCTTTCATACTAGAGCACATGTTAGTCAAGGAAACAGACTCATGAAATGAAACGTGGATGGACTCGAGAATGCGTCGAGAAACTGGATTGTAACATCTATAAGCCCGAGAGGTTTCTGAATAACCAACGAATATGCATTCGATGGACTTAGATGCAAACTTATCCAAATTTCCCTTATCATTCAACACGAAACACTTGCATCCAAAAACGTGAAAGTAGTTAACTTTCGGAGGCCGATTTCTTAGGACTTCGTAGGGTGTCTTGTGCAATTTGTGTCTAATAGACACTCGATTAACAACATAACATGCACAAGCAACAGCCTCAGCCCACAGAAATCGAGGCATCTTGAACTCATTTAGCATGGTTCGAGCAGATTCTTGCAGTGTTCGGTTCTTACGCTCAACGACGCCATTTTGTTGTGGAGTTCGAGGAGCAGAGAATTCGTGATGAATACCAAGGTACTCACAGAATTCTATGAGACTAGTATCCACGAATTCACCACCTCTGTCACTCCTGACAGCTACAACAGATATATCAAAGGTATTCTGTAGTTGCTTCACGAGAGTGGAAAATGCTTGAGCACTATCACTCTTGTGAGTCAAAAACAGTGTCCATGTATATCTGGAATAGTCATCAACGACGACGAGCACATAAGACTTTCCACTTTGAGACTTACTACTCTGGTAGTAGGACCAAACAAGTCAATATGCAACAATTCTAGGATGCGAGTGGAAGACACTTGTGTTTGGATCTGAAAGAAGTTCTAGCTTGCTTACCATGTATACACGGCTCACAAGTGTCAAATTCATCCAGATCTAATGTTGGTATACCTCGTATGAGATTCTGCTTGCACAGCTTTCTCAATAGTGGTAATACCAACATGACCTAAGCGACGGTGCCATAGATTTGTGTCATCATGTTTAGATACGAGGCACGTTATCGGGCAATTAGTGAGGTTGTCCAGGTTCGATCGTGTAGAGATTATGCTCACGAAGACCGCTTAGGACAACATTCCCTAATTTATCAGATATCGTGCAACTATCCTCATCAAACACAATTTTAAGGCCTGAGTCACTTAACTGTGATATGCTTAGTAGATTATACTCTAAATGCTTGACTAATAAGACATTATGAATAATAAAACAATTTGTTACTAACTGATCCTTTGCCAAGGATCTTGCCTTTGAGTTGTCTCCGAACGTGACCGACCCTCCATTTGAAATAGCTTTGTAATCTCGAATGATTGCGGAGTTGCCAATCATATGTCGAGAGCATCCACTATCCAAGCACCACTTTGTATTGCTTCTGTATAGTTTAGCTTTAAGACATGCCTGCAATACAAAGATTTTGTATAGGTACCCTTAGTTCTTGGGTCCTTGGGGTTAGAATCGAGGCTTGATCGAGTCCTTTCAACCCATACCTTCTTAACCCTTGGTTTGCTAGCAGCCTTCTTTGTCCGGGAGGACTCGGGCTGTTCGCAGTGACGTGGGTCGGGTTGGTATGTGGTCGATTGCATTCGATTAACCTGATCTTGCCAGAATAGCATCTGGGCCAAAAATGGGTCAAACCGGGAAGTCTGTGTGTATAGGTGTGTGCTTGGTGTATGCGTGGATCGTAGTGTGTAGTTGGGTAAAATCGGGTGCGAAGATAGTTGTTATGAGTGAAGTGGTTCTGTTGAGCAGGGGTCCTTGAACCTCTTCGATCATAAGCGTATGCATGAGTATGGGGGGAAGAACGCTGTGATGTGTGTGCAGATGTTGATGGAGCGTTATTAGGTGAGGTGTGTGCCTTTTTCTTTCTATTTCTTCTTTTCTTTTTGATGGGTTGTGCGGTCGTGGTGTGTGCTAAGCCAATTGGCCTAGGCTCCAAGACTTTGGTTGAGGCGGGTGAGTTTTGTGTGTCAGATGAGCTTTCCACACAAATGTCCTTACCCTTTGAAGTCTGAGAAGTTGAGGGTTGCGTTTTGAGCTGAGTAATTTCCTCTTCAAGTTTTGAGATGACTTGTTTAAATGCTGCAACCTTTCGCTTCAAAGATTCATTCTCAATTTCGGTCGTTTGGTGCTTAAGCTTCAATTTACTTAGTTCATTGGTTAAGGTGACAAAGTCGTCATCCTGTTGTACCTTAAACTTATTTAGTGTTTCGTTTTTACCCTTAAGTGTGAGGTTCTCCCTAGTTAATTGTTCATTAAGTGTATGCAGTTCTTCATTAGTTAGGGAAGTGTCGGATACCTCACTGTCACTTGAGTTTGTGGGTTGTGAAAAACCCATAAAGCACAAGTTTTCTTTTTCGGAAGTTTCAGACTTATTGTCATTGTCTGATTCGTCGCTTGCATCCCAAGTAGCCGCCATTGCCTTGCCATTTTTCTTGCCTTTACCTTTTTGAGTATTCTTGCTCTTTTGACCGGATGTAGGTTTGGGCTTTCCTCCTTTCTTATTAGGGCATTCGTTGGCAATGTGACCTTCTCGGTTGCATTCAAACAAGTCATATCTTGCTTCCAAACACTTTTGTTTTGGAACTTAGCATTTCCAGATGATTTTCCTCTTCGCTCATTTTTCAAAACCTTCGAACTTACGAACCATCATAGCGGTTTCCTCATCATCTTCACTTTCATCATCCGCTTGCTCATTTTCGGTTCAGGTTCTTCACGAGCTTTCGGTGCGGAACAGACATCTCGCGATACTTTTGCTTGGGTGCGTTCAGATGTTGTTCATATACTAAGAGCGTACCGATAAGTTCATCTTTAGTGAGGACCGAGAGATCCTTTGCTTCCTCTATGGCCGTAGCCTTAGGTTCCCATATAGGAGGGAGGGAGCGAAGTATCTTATAGTTTTGGTCCTCCATAGAGATGTCTTTACCAAGGGCGCTAAGTGCATTGACTATGTCAGTGAATCTATTATCCATGTCAATAATAGATTCACTCGGTTTTGCTTGAAAAGACTCATATGCATGATTAAGTTGACTTATTTTAGACTTCTTAACCTTACCGGTGCCCTCATGACGTTTGATAAGAGCCTCCCAAATTTCTTTGCGCCTCTAGATGCGCAACAAACTGGGTTCTCGGAGGGACTTAAAGAGTTGATAAGAATGGCGACGGCTTTAGCGTTTAAGGACATTTTTCTACAGTCCTCTTCGTTAAATTCGTCCTCAGCCTTATTAACCTTTACAGTGACTCCAGCTTCGGTGATGTCTTTTGTGGGAACAAACGGACCTTTGTTTATAATAATCCATAGTTGATAGTCCGTTTGTCGCACATGAGTCATCATCGAACGTTTCCACTGAATAAATCCCGAACCGTCAAAGTAAGGAGGCCTTACCAAAGATAAGCCCTCCCTTGGGTTCATAGAGTTATTTAGGGAAGCCATTACAATGCAGTACAATGATATGCAACAAGTATGTAATGCAAAAATATGGATGAATTACAATGCAATTTTTTTTTTTGAAATATGATGTGAGTGTGTGATGAACAATACTTAAGCACACGGTTGAGAGGATTTACTCGGTAATCAAAAACTGCAAAAACAATATGAGCAAAAGACCAAGGTAAATCAAAGAAATAGAAAGGCACTATAAATCACACCAAGAGATATCGTGTTATGATCACTAGGTGACCAGGCTCCGATACCAATTGTTGGATCGATAATGGCGCAAATACACTCTAGAAGGGGGTTGAATAGAGTGTAAGTGATTTTAAAACTCTTTTCGATTATACACAAGTACTAGAAAATTAAGTGCGGAAGCTTACTTAATAATCTATTCGCTTGTGTTATTAAAACCTACGTGATCAAGAGTGTTAAGTGAGTGATCAAAACGAATTATAACAGAACACTAATATGTTCACAAAGATTAATCCAAATTCAGCATTTATGTAGATTGATCAGCACACGTTATTTTATCAAACCAATTAACTTATATGCTAAGTACAGGTTGTTACAATTTGTACAAGACAACAAACACGATGCGGGTTGGTTTAATTAAACACAAACTTGATTAAAGCTTTGAGGCCAATATTAATTTGAACAAAGCAGAAAACAGGAAGCTTCAACTTAGTGTTGCCAAACGATTATTATAAAGACAAGGTGCTGTTTTATAAGCAAGTACTATGCCAAAAGAAAAATACAAAAGCTTTAGATCAGATTATCAAACAGATTATGCAACTTGTTATAACAGTTGGTTACAACAAAGGTTACAGATTAATGTATTAAACAAATTATTACAACAAGAGAGATGGACTAAACTGATGAAAATTAATTATCAGATCAGTCAAGGGCACTGCTCAGACTGAAAAAATGTCAGATGTACTTTAGTGATGATAAACACAAATAACTTTGAAGTTTATCAGCACTTAAATACAGCTGATTTACAGAGGTTTCAGTGAGCACAACAAGAAGGGACCAGACTAGACTGATCAATCAGTTTCAGCACTGAACTGAGGGTCAGATTAGAGTTGCACCTCTAATCTGACTGTTAAGGTCAGTATTGGAACTGATCACAAATGATCAGCAGGTCCAAACTGTGGCCAAGGTAAAAACTCAAAATAAAAACCTATTACAAGGTGTTCAAATGAAAGTTCAGATTTCTCAACAGATTTACAGAAAGCACAGATTCAGCAAATAAGCACTGTAGAGGGGCAGAATTCCAGGGTGTAAATCACAAGGATATACACACTGAAAATTCCCAGCAGATATGGGGAAAGAAGGACTAGACAGAGCCAAGTGATGCACAGATTCAAACTTGCAAGAGTCGAGTATCGATCACAGAATGCCTTATTCTCAAGGTCAGGTGCACTTACACAAAATACAGATCCCGATATTACGATGTGCGCAAGATGAGTCTTGTGACAAGACTTGTACAGACTTTACAAAGAATGGACAAACACTCAATCTGAACAATAGGAATACACAAGGTCGATTGATAATCGAAATATGAGCTACATGCCAAAATCCTCTCAGGGCCTTTTGCTAGTTCAAGCTTTCAAGTATCAATTTCGATCTCGTAAACCAACTTATTCGAGTTCGAAATTTGTGAGACTCAATTACGAGATACTACTCAAGTATGGCTAATTGAGACGCACAACAAGAACGAGGATATGCAAGACTTGATATGAATTCTGAATGACACAAGATCGAGAGATGGCTTGAAGTCAATGTCCGAATCGCCAGATCCTCACTTAGGCAATCTTCGGACTTAGGTCCTTCAAAGTCAATGATCTTATCACAGGGGTGCTTCAAATCAAACAAGCAGACCACAAAACAGTTTAAACCAAAGCAAAGTTTAAAGGGTGTTTTCTGAATTGATTTACCTCTTTTAAAAAGACACAATGCAGACAAACAGAGAAGTTGATCCTGTGTCCTGTGTATAGCTTTGCCAGTCCTCAAGCTATACACACTCCAGCAAGATTCCAACTGATTCACTATCACTTCATGCAAGTGATAGGGAATCCAGACCACAAACTTCTTCTTGCAAAAATGAATTTTTTTTTGAAAAGGAGAAAATGTAGTATTTGCTTAAGTTGTAAAACTGATGCAGCTAAAATGAAATGGGTGCTGGTATTTATACTAAAGCAGTGACAGAGAAGTTACTAGCAGGAAAGAATCTAGACAAATTCTAAGGCATTATTCAGTGGAGACTAAATCTAGACACGAAGTAGGACTAAAATAGTTTTTTAACATCATTGGGCCACTGCCCTCAGCAAGGATTCAAAATCATAGGGTAAATGCCCTCATTTGAACCAGAAAGAACCAGTAAAGGGCACAAGAAAGACAGTTATGAGAATACCAACACGTGTACACACAGAATCTGTAACGATTTACACAAGATTTTCTTCATATGGCGAGCACGTGGGCAAAAGCTTCTGAAATCCATATTCCGGCTTGACTGGTTCGAAAACCTAAAACGAACAAATGCCAAAATTAGGAAGAATCCATTCAAATCAGAAAAATAACTGAGGATACGATATTTAACTTGAAACGATATGACCTTTTAAAAGTCGGATTTGCAGAGAGGCCTTCACGGTAACGAATTCAGAGAATCATGCTCTTAATGACTCATATCAGTCACTGGATTGAGGGTAACCTTCAAAAAGCACAATAGCACAAAGTCAAGGCAGAGATTCGGCTCAAATCAGCATTAATATTATTGATATTAACATAAATAGAAGAAAAATACAACCTTTAATACTGCAGATTGAGATATGCCTTCACAGAGTTAACGTCCGTGTTTCCAAGCATCGAATCAGCATCAAATCTTCCAAGGATGGAAGCTTTCAAAATCAGACCCTCCTTAGAGTGAAATTAATCACGTGGTTGCCCGATTTAAGGAGCCTTCACAGAGAAGGTCTTCTGTGTTTCTTCAAGGAGATATTAGCACGAGGGATAAACAGATTAGGAAGGGAAGAGGGTGGAGAAGAATAGCAGATATTCTGGGATTTGAAAAGAGAAGGCGGTGAACCGGTAACTGAACCACCGGCATAGCAATTAAGGAGAGGATATTGAGAATCGGCTTCTCATTGATACGGAGGAGAGAAAAAAGGTTTCTCAGAAACTTAATGAGGGACGGCTGAGGGCTTTGGATAGTTTTAGGGTTAGGTTTTGGGGTCGAAATTTGTGTTAAAAAAAAGGCCGGATATTTTTAGAAGGAGTATTGGGCCGGATTAAAGCAGGGGTTGGGCTAGGTAAAAAGTTTTTAGTAGAATGAAGAGAAGCCCTGCCCAAAGAAAATGTGAATTAAATTATTTTAATTAAAATTTTACTTATAAAATTAATGGTATTAATTTATTAGTTTTATAACGTAAATTAATAATTAAAGGAATTTAACACATAGTTTAATAAATCCTGCAAAAAGAAGATTAAACTCAAGAGTTTGCCATATGATGTAAGTTTTATCTTCATGGCGGTTAGTGACAAGGGTATTTTAGTAAAAACCACATTTAGGGACATTTTTGGAAATTAATCAAACTTACTTGCAACTGGGGCTCATAACTCAACAGAGAGAAGGTGACAAGCTTCCATTAATTATCTCTGCCAAGTTATCCCAGTTAGAAGAGATGAAGTTGTTGAATGTGTTAAGAAAGAATGAGAAAGCCTTTGGATGGCAAGTGGGAGACATCAGAGGGATATCTCCTGACATATGCATGCACAAGATAAAGACTGAAGAGGGTGCTAAGTGCGTTAGACAGCCCCAGAGGAGGCTCAACCCTCACATGCAAGAAGTAGTTAAGAAAGAGATTATCAAGCTTTTAGACATGGGTATTATTTATGCAATAGCTGACAGTGAATAGGTGTCCCCTACTCAAGTAGTTCCTGAGAAAGGAGGAATTACTATCGAGAAGAATGAAAAGGGGGAAGAAATAGCATTGAGGCTAGTAACGGGTTATAGAGTCTGTATAGACTACAGAAAACTCAATGAGGTTACGATGAAAGATCATTTCCCCCTCCCTTTCATTGACCAGATGCTAGAGCGTCTGGCAGGACATGCATTCTACTGTTTCCTTGATGGATATTCGGGATATTTCCAGATACCGATAGATCCGGTCGACCAAGAAAAGACCACTTTTAGCTGCCCTTATGGTACATTCGCTTACAGGCGAATGCCATTTGGTCTCTGCAATGCTCCAGCTACATTCCAAAGGTGTATGCTTGGGCAATCTTTGATAAATTTGGTTGAAAAGTGTATGGAGATATTCATGGATGATTTCTCGATCTTTGGTCAATCCTTCGATGATTGTCTTGATAATCTTGACCGAGTTTTATCCTTTGTGTGGAAAAGAACTTAGTCCTGAACTGGGAAAAGTGCCATTTTATGGTAGGCGAAGGAATAGTTCTTCGCCACAAGATCTCAGCCAAAGGAATGGAAGTAGATAGGGCAAACGTGGAAGCTATAGAGAAGATGAATTTTCCTAGAAATGTGCGCGAAGTTAGAGGTTTTCTTGAACACGTCGGTTTTTATAGGAGATTCATTAAAGACTTTTCCAAGATAGCCAAGCCCCTATCTACCCTACTCAAAGAAGATGTTGTTTTTAATTTTGATGATAGTTGCAAGCAAGCGTTTGAGGAGCTTAAAAGTCAATTGATTTCTCACGCACCGATTCTTATCTCTCCCCGACCGAATCTACCCTTCGAGCTTATGTGTGATGCATCCAACTACTGCTTGTTAGTGCGATCTTAGGACAACGAATAAAGGAAAGTTCCAGCCTATATCCTACGCCAGTCACACACTAAACCCTACTCAAGTAAACTATACCACAACTGAAAATGAATTATTGGCCGTAGTCTTCGCTATGGACAAATTTCGTAGTTACTTGTTGGGTGATGTAGTTACTGTGTGGACTGATCACGCTGTTTTGCGATATCTCATGACAAAGAAAGATGCTAAACCGCGCCTACTACGTTGGATACTGATCCTGCAAGAATTTGATGTTCAAATTAAGGATAAAAAGGGCAGTGAAAACGTAGTAGCTGATCATGTTTCGAGAATGCAAAATGAAGTAGAGAAAGAGCCTGAAGACATAGACCTTTACTTTCCTCTCGAAAATGTTATGCATATAGACGAGTGCACTTCAGATGTTCCGTGGTATTCTTCCATCGTCAACTACCTGCATTCGCAAAATCTAAATCCGGAATTTTCATATCAGGAAAAGAAGAAATTCTTCTCTGACTTGAAAACATTTGTTTGGGATGAACCTTACCTCTTCAAAATCTGTAAAGACGGATTGTTGAGAAGGTGTGTTCCCGAATCAGAGCAACGTGATATTATTGAACAGTGCCATAGTGGGCCTACTGGTGGCCACTTTGGTCCTTGGAAAACCGTTGCCAAGATCTTTCAGTCTGGTTTCTATTGGCCCACGATCTTCAAGGATTCAGAAGCTTTCTGCAAGGCTTGTGATAGGTGCCAATGAACCAGAGCTTTAACAAGGCGTCTTGGCATGCCGTTGAAACCCATTCTAGAATGTGAAGTCTTCGATGTATGGGGAATTGATTTTATGGGACCGTTCCCATCTTCCTGTGGAAATAAATACATCATAGTCTGTGTAGATTATGTATCGAAATGGGTTGAAGCTCAAGCCACTTCTCGCAATGACCACAAAACGGTCATGAGCTTTCTGAAGAAAAATATCTTTGTAAGATTTGGGTGCCCACGTGCCTTGATAAGCGATGAGGGAACACACTTCTGCAACCGACCACTAGAGAAGGTACTTGAGAAATATGGTGTTCGGCATAAAATCGGCACACCATATCACCCTATGACTAGTGGTCAGGTTGAACGAAGCAATCAGAGCTTGAAGAAGATCCTAGAAAAGGTTGTGAACAGTCACAGAAAGGACTGGAGTCTTAAGTTGGATGATGTACTATAGGCATATCGAACTGCCTACAAAACCCCCATGGGTACATCACCCTATCAAAAGGTATATGGAAAACCATGCCACCTGCCAGTTGAGTTGGAGCATAGAGCGTATTGGGCCATTAAGTTCTTAAACTTCGATACCCAATCATGTGGTGAACACCGATTGCGGCGAGCTTGCATGAGTTAGATGAGTTTAGACTCCAAGCCTACGAGAGTGCCAGGATAAGTAAAGATAAGATGAAACTCCTTCATGATGCCAAAATCAAGAAGCAAGAATTTCAAGTTGGGGAGCAAGTTCTATTGTACAATTCCAGGTTACATCTGTTCCCTGGAAAGTTGTGGACACGTTGGTCCGGCCCCTTTGAGATTCTGCAAATCATTCCTGGAGGTGTTTTAGAACTAAGAGGTCATGGTGACCAGCCGTTCAGAGTGAATGGTCAAAGGTGCAAGCATTATATCGGTCAAACTAAAGAAAAACCTTTGATTGTTCATTTCCTCGACATCCTCGGGTGTGGTATACCTGAAGTCAATCAGTTTGACGAATTTTCACCCAACTTGTTTTACGAGGATGACGGCGTGGTCCATTAGAGGAAGTCATGGTACAGTAGTTGGGATATGGAAGAGTTTAGAAGGGAGCAACAGCTTAAGAGACGTCTGAAGAAGAAGAAGTTTGCAATGGGGAGGATTAAAAGTGTTTGGAAAGCTATCAAAAGCTTGACCCCATGTGTTAAATGCTGTTTTTACAACCATACTACTAATCAGAGCTTACACGATGTATTGGCTGGCAGAAAGGTTAAATGGCCTGATCCAGGTTAAAGTGCGAGATTGTCGAGCTAACGTCACAAACTAAAAGCGCAACTAGGGGGCATCCTAGATATCCTTATTTCTATTAGTTAATTTTGTTTTACTCTTTTCTTTGATTTATTTGTTTGTTTTAAGTCTAATTAGGGTAATTGTTGACTCTGCTTCAGTTCAGCTTTGTGTATTTTAAAGAAAAAATGGATTACGGAGTTCTGCCGCATGAGTTCCCTTTCATTAGTAGGATCAACCTTATCACCTTAGATGACGGACCTAGAGGGACAATCATTCTGGACGTAGATTATGATATTATCACTCGCCTCAGGACTGTTACCTACGTTATCATTGTACCCCAAGCTTTGGGAGGTGGAGAGTTTAACACCGAGGACCTGTAGAATGCTTTAGGACGACCATATACAATCCTCAATGATCCGATGCTGACCGACTTGTTGCTAGTGCTGCGTGCTGAACATTTCCGAGGAGTGGATGTTGTTAGAGAGGACTGGGCCCTACAGGATGAATACGATTTTCCTCCCGCGATTGACATGCTCCGTCGTCTGATCCGGAATGTGGATTGGGCTGATATTTATGATGACTAGCTTCGTTAGGTGTTTCGTCGAGCAAATGACGTTAAACAAAAGCGCTCCGTGGGAGGCAACCCACTGTCGTCTATTTTTTATGTATTTGAAGTTTGTTTGTTTGATTTATATGAAGCAATAAGAGTTTGAATAAAAATGTATGAAAAAAATTCTATGTTTTTGCTTAATTTTGATCTTGGACGCCCGTCTATCATATGGGACGCCCGTCTGCTTGTGTTTCATTGAACGTGCGTCCATCTTTTCTGGACGCCCGTCCAGAAAGTTCCCTCCAACGCTGTATTTGTTTGAAAAGTGGGACGGGCGTCTGTTTCACTGAACGCCCGTCCAGTTCATCAGTTTTCCAGGTGAACGCTCGTCTGCTTCATTGGACGCCCGTCCACCCTGCATCTATATATACCCCCTGCTTCCCAAATTTCATTCGAACCCGAATTTTCAAAGGAAAAAAACCGACTCTTGCGCCCCCTTTGCCCTCAAATCCTTGTTTCTAAACCATTTTTGGCGATTTAAGGATCTGCAAACACCTCTCAAACTCCTCTCATCGTTTATTCAAACCAAATCCCACAACAAACGACCATAAATCTGATCCAGTGACCTAGCTTGTGCGATTTTTTTGGAGGAAAAATCCAAACTTTGGGGTCGATTTTGCAGTGTTAGGGCTCCCAATCATCATTTTCATCACCCTCTTATATCACATGGTAAGAATTTCTAGCCTTTTCTTCGATTAATTCATGTTTTTTTAGTTCGATCTCCGGGTCGACTTTTTTTTTCACATGAATACTAGCTTATTAGTTTTTTTTTTCTCTTCTTCTTGTTTTGTTGATGATCTGGGGTGGTGATGGTTGATGGTGGATGGTTGCATGATGGTTTTGGTGTGGTTTGGTTGTTGAATTATTGGGAAATCCCGTTTGGACGATAAACGGGTGGTTTTGTTTGCATTGTGGTTTTGGGTTGCTGTTTGTCTAGGTCGTATAGCAATGGTACGTAAAGCAGTTCAGAAACGACATGGTAAGGGGATAGCAACATAACCGAGTAAGAAGAAGAAGGTTGTAGATCCGACCTTAGTACCTCCGACACGGGGTATTGAGATTAGAGAACGTCTTCCTAGGGCTGCTCAAGGTCAATCTAGGGTGCCGTTAATAGATGCATCTGTGTCAGACACTGATGACGAGGTACCCCTAGTGAGATTACCTAGGGTTGAAAGGACTGAGGAAACACCTAGGCCTACGACTGAGGAAGCAACGGAGAGAAGGGAGCCTGTTAGACAGAATGTTCGACCCCCTGTCCCTATTCCATTTGCTCGGAGGTTCATTAACCCCAAGGCCCTAGACGTTTACAATAAGCATTATCTGACGAGGACTATGTTGATTGAGAGAGCCGTTCTTGAGGCTAACGTAGATCCATCTTTTGTCAAGATGTTAACGGACAGAAAGTGGGGTGCACTGATGAGAACCCCTAGAACCCCTGTCAATGCTACCCTAGTTCGCGAGTTTTATGCGAACTGTTCTGAAACGGATCTGGAGACTGGGGTAGTTATGGTTCGAGGAGTTAAGGTGCCGTTTACACCGAAAGTTATCAATGAGAAATACCAGTTAGAACCATTTGAGGGGTTGGATTATAAGGAAGCGATTAAAGCAAAGCAGGATGCGGGTGAGGACCCTTTGGAGGAGCTTAGACTGAAAGTGTGCCCGGAGGTGCCGTGGACACTTAGACCGAGAGGTGACAGGAAAGAATTGGTTACTACTTCTTGGATGGAGGATTGGAAAGTCCAGTGTAGATTTATACAGAACATGTTGTTGCCTAAGAACAACCTGACACATTTTCACATTGGTGATCTTGGGATGCTCTACGCCTTGAACTTTAAGTTACATGTTGATGTTGGACAGGCGATTTTTGATGAGATAGCGTTGAATCAGAAAGTCTATGCTCGATGTCTAATTTGCCCCCATTTAATCCATAGTCTCTGTCTAGATGCTGGGGTTCCCGAGTACAAATCTGATCATAAACCTAAGAATCCGAGGTACTTGCAGCGAGAGAAAGTGAAATCCTCAAAGCCAGGCCCCGAGGTGAGGCAAAGACACGAGCCCGGTTCATCTTGATGCATCGCCTCAGGTATCTTCCCTTCCTTCTTTATCTCCGTCAGTTTGGATGCGTTTGAGTATGGTGAATAGTGTAAGGAACTGGATGGAGGACATCAGGAAGTCGCAGAACAATATCTTGACTATCCTACGTTGTATGAGTGAGGGCCATCCTCTAAGGGACCAGCTATGCTACAACGCAAGCACTATGGATTACGTTTTTTCTCACGACATCGAGCAGGCTATTGCAGATGTTCTTCATGATGAGTCGTCTTCTGATGAGGAGCAAGTTGACACAGAAGGGAGGACTACTACACCGCAACCTGGATCTTCTCTGATACCCCTACGGATGGAGCACCTCCTGCTGGTGATTCTTCAGCACCAGGGCAGACTTGACTTTCTGAGAATGATTCTATTTTGTATTCTTATCCCTGGAAGTTGACTGTACTTTGCTACTCTTTTTGTTTTTTATTTATTTTTGATGAATCTTGTAAGCCATAAGGCGTATCGTTGACATTTTTCTGGTTTCTATTATTCCATGTCGTGCATGAATTGTAGTTTGATTCGATTTCACCTCTTATCCTTATCTTTATCTTTATTCTGCGATGTGATATAATCCCCGTTTTTCCCCGAGATTTTTTCCCGTGTTTATCTAGTAGTGCAGGCACGTTTTTAGCTGTTTTGTCGAGCTAGTATTGGAATCATGCTGAACAGATAACTTTGAGTTTACTAACGTTGGTTTCTTCATGCTCCTGCCTGACCAACGGTTCGAGTATCTATTCAAATCAGCTAAGTACTTTGTTTCTTTTTAATTCTGCACAACCTGAGGACATGTTGTCGTTTAAGTGTGGGGGAGGGGAATGGTTATGTGTATCTTTTTGCCTATATTGTTATTCTATGCTGAAAAGGGCTAAATTTTTCAAAATTTTGTTTTGTCCCGGTCGAGCGAATGCATATTTTTGTTCTGTTTTTATAGACATTTATGTTTGTATATTGTATGTTTAGTAGGTTAGATGTTTCACCCGACATACATTTCACGAGCCATATTAAATGATGAGCTAAAATATAAAGCTATACCCATTTGGATTAGTAATTTTGATTATCTTATAAGTATCTTGTGCTTAGTGCTAATGTAAATGTATCGTGAGAATTATAATAGTTTGTGTTTAGAGCCGGAGTATGACATACTGTGAATATCTTAGGTTTGAATGTGATAAGCGAAACGTGACTACTGTGCTTTGGAAAAGTTGTTTTAAAAAAATAATGAATTAATCGGGTGTGTCGGAAGCTGGTCGATGATTTGAGTGAGGTAGGTCATATCTCGAATGTCCTATACCACTATGATGACCAAAAGCTCACGACAGTCAGAAGAAGCTGCTTGATGATTTGAGTAAGGTAGGGTATATCTCGAATGTCCTATTCTATTATGACGGGCAATAGCTCAGTCTGATGTGCGTATAAATGTGAATGATGATTAAATCAACTTACGAGAAGTGTTGGTATGAATTGATATAAGACTTAGTTATCGCCTACCTTATCCCCAGTATAAACCGACAGATATGTTGTAGGGATTATCCTCGAGTATGCCAGAAAGGTCCTAAATGTATTCTATCATCCTTTTCGGGATATGTTACGTTTTGTAGGGTGCATGTTATAAGTATCATTTATTTCTAGTTTAGATGGGGTATTTGCTAGTTGCTTGGTAATTTTCAAGTGTGGACTTAGTGGAAGTTTGCTATGGCTTTGCACACACATAGGGGTGAAACTCTAAGTTATTGAATATGCTTTATTCTTGCTGAAATGTCTATCTTTTTCCCGAGCCTTGATCTTGTTTTGTTTCGCTCGGGACGAGCAAAATTTAAGTGTGGGGGAGTTGTTTAGGGTGGTTTTCTTTGGTTTATATCGTTCTATTTCGTAACAATTTTCCTCTATACTCTAATGTTTTGCATAGAAAGTGAACGTTTATTTGATTTATTAAGCAAGTGATGTTTGGAATGGTTTAATCGCAAAGTTGGTTGAATTATGAGATTTTATTGTTGATTTTCTATCGATTTGAATGATTTTACACTTTGCAATGTTTTTGATGTCTTGTAGATACACGAATTTGGCTTAAAAGAGGTTTAAAAGACGTTCAAGTGAGGATTTACATGGAAGAAAAAGGATAAAGATGAAGTCGGATAAAGATAGAGATGAAAAACCGGATTTGAAGTGAACTGAACGCGCGTCTGAAGCTCCGTCCAGCTGGACGGGCGTTTGAGGAATTGAATAGGCGTCCAGGAAGAAACAGTGGATTCAGAGTATTAAGATTTTTGCTGAACGAGCGTCCAATTTTACATAGGACGGGCGTCTGACATGACTCGGCCCGACTCGAAGAAGTTCATACAAGCCAAACGGGCGTTCAAGACTCTGGACGAGCGTCCAGCCGCCGACATAGCAAAAACCGACTTAAATTCTTATAAATAGCCACGTTTTTCTAGACATAATATACCCTAATTACTTTAGGTGGCCACAAGAACCCTAAGGGGCGATTTTTCTGTGTTCCCCACCCTCCATAAACAACTTTTATGCTTTTTATTTCCTAGATAAATTTCTCCAATTATATGTACTTTCTAGTAGCTATTTCAAGTAATCAAACGATGAATAGAGGCTAGAGCTCATTGGAACAAGCGTTGTGAAGCCGTTCTATCAACACTTTGATTTCACCTTTGGATTATCTTGTGATTTTTTATTAAAAGTTGCATCTTTGTTATGTTTTACTTGTTTTATGCAATTTGAATCGAGAGATCTTTGCATGTTTGATGTTTAATGTTGATGAAAATCGTTATTAAACCCTAGACCACCGTAATAAAGATTAGATCTTTAATCTAAATAACGAGAGTTGTTAGGTTGAATTTCTAGATTAGAGATTGAGAAATTTCACACCTTTGCTATTAGAAGCGTTAATCTTTAGGATCGAAAGATAAGAGATTGATAGACGAGTTTTCTAAGAGATTAGAAATTCATACATTTGATAGGTGAATCACGACTTTTGATTAATCATCACTAGATAATCTAGAGAAGAAATTGAATGTTATAGAGTTGGTGGATCAATTGCTTGTTCATTGTTTAAATTATTGATAAATCGTTTGTGCTTGATTTGCTTAGCAAAGTTATAATTTTTATTGCATGTTTAGGTTACAGAGTAGAATTGGTTTAGTCATTCGGTTCGCAACTATCCTTCCTGGATTTAGATTTTCGATCTTCTGTCCAGTTTACTTTTGTTATTTTCGTTTTTAGTTTGTTACGTGTTAATCGTCTTTTTTTTTCTTATAATTCTAGTAGTAGTAGTTGTGATAGTTTAGGTTAGTCAGATAAAAACTAGGTAAACAACCTCGATTCCCTGTGGATTCGACTCCGGTATTAACCTCTATACTACGATCCCTACACTTGGGGTAAACCGGATTATTTTATTACTTGTTTGTTTTTCATTGCATAAAATCCGAGACAACTATATAAGTTTATTTTAGGAATTGTAAACTAAAATTAAGTCTACTCTACCATTCCAAGGTTTTAACCTCGCATCTCAGTGCCGCCGTAGGGTAGGTAAAAGAAATGACGTTTAAATCGAGACAATCTCATCAATGAATAACTTGTGAGAATCGAACATCCCTTTATTCATTGACTACCTTCCTTTTTTAGCCTAGATATTATCAAGAATACCCTTGATGAGTGTGACCTACTATATCGGATCTCTTAGGTACGCCCCGAGTGTGCCGTCGTAGGATAGGTCAGTGACCCGACGAGTTCTCGGAAATCCTATCCTTTCGGAGACCAAGCCATGAATGTTGATAGGGGTACGTGAACACCATCCGTAGGGGGATGAAATCAAAGCACCGCGAGGCGTCACCCTTCTCTCACTTACTTGTATCTATAGTCGAGGCCGTGGGGTTGGCTGTCGCCTCCCCCGCTCCCACTCAATATTTTGGAAGTGGTGGTGGGTTAACTAACCACGTCTTTTTGATGTTAACATAAAAGCACATCAAATCAAAGATTCCGAATGGTGTCGGTAACGTAGGCAAGCCTACCCGTCCTATTCGTTGGAACATATGTGACAGTCGGACGAAATCGGGTCAAGAGAGCCCCATTGAGATAAGAAGGAATCATCCCTCCGCTCGCCGGTGTAGCTCAGTCTTGCCGGACCGCCGTGCATACATCATATTAGGAGGGTTAAGTCCGTCGTGCGAATCTCAGTTGACCACCCAACCTATAGGCGAACCGTTTTTATCCAAGATTTATTGTTCTTTTACCATAATTCAATCTCGTAGCCACTACGAATCGAAAACGTGATCTCGTTTGGGCTTTTAAGGCGGTTCACCGTGAACACACACCGAAAAGGCTTAACGATTTCATAACCCGTCCTCGGATCTTTAATTAGTTACTAAATTAATTAATTACCACGTATTAATTAAATTTCAACTAATTACGCGAATTTGTATACATGCCTATTTTAATTACCAAAATTAAAATTCTACTTGTATGCATGGAGTGGATTTATGATATGATGCATGTCATGGCAATTCCGATTTTATATCTATTTTATGATCAAACACATAAAAAATAAATTGCGGAAAATTTAAACACCGAGATAGATCGTTGGTACCCCCGTATCTAATCTATCCTAGGAAAGCAGTAAATTACAACTTGTTGTCTTCGTGTCTTCGATACTTGAGCCTTGAACCATGAACCGCGAACCCGAAAGGAGAAGGGGCCTTTATTTTATAAAATAAAATAAATTTTTTAATTAAAAAACAGCATATTTTTATTCCTGAAAAATAATTAAATTTTTTTTTCAAAATTGCCGATTTTATATAAAAAAAAATTAGGGTTTGATAAATAAAAAATCAAACCCTAGCCATGTGGTACAAAAAAAATTTCCGCACCGACTCCTATTCATACCTCGAGTTCCGTCTTCACTCGTGTTCATCATCATTCTTCGTCTTTTTTCCGGAATTACAAAAAAAAAATAGCCGAAAAAAAAAGAATAATGAAAAAAAAACTTTTACATCAATCCTATGCTCAAACGATCTAAATCGAGAGAGCTTACAATAGATCTAACGAGTAAACAGCACCAACTCCAATCCATCTCTTCAAACCACAACAATCGCAACATAAAAAAAAATACATATATGCATCGGCCCCAATGAATAAAAAATTTTGGGACACATAAACTACATGTTTTCCACTCCTAGATCTAATATTTTATACGTATAAATATAGATCACCTGGCGACTGATACCACTGTTAGTAATAACATCCGCAACGGAAGCGATTTAAGGATCTAGATATATAAATTACACGTAATAAAATAACTAGATCTACATCTACAAGGGGGTTGTAGAATATACCTCTTGGATCTCAAAATCCAAGTAGAAGAACCGCAATAGGAAGAACAAAAGATGGTGTGAAGAGCACCACGATCTTCCGCACGTGTGATCCGAGCAACTTCCGGTGGAAGGAAATCCTCGTCCCGAATCCTTCCGATATGCTACCCGGAAAACCTCCAAGATTTTATCTCTTACTCCCTCTTGGCCGAAATTTACCTTTCTCTCTCTAAGAGATGAAAGTCGAAATTTTGTGTTGTGTTTTAGACTTGGGAGAACTCTATTTATATAGGAGAGTAATCCTTGTCCTCCAAGGATTTTATTTTGCAAATAAATAAATCCAATAAATAAAAGATAATCCCAGAATATTCTAGAACAAATCTAGAATAATCTTTATCTTTATTTCTTACCATAAAATATTTATCTAATAAATATTTTGTGCAGCACATGTTTATTAATCCACAAGAAAACTAATTTCTTGCTCCATAATACACCTTTGGCCGAAAATTTCATCCTCCCTCCTAGGGATGGATTTCGGCCATGACACACACATTGGGCCAAGTTTATGAAAAATGTCTTTTTCACATATTTAATTATTTAGCCCAACTAATTTAATAGTCCACTAAATAATTAATTCACATATCGTTTTAATTAAATTCTAATAAGAACTAAATTAATATTATTAGGACTCGACGTCCGAGAATAGCTTTGCTATATTGGAGGCACGTCGGGGACCATGAACTAATAATCAGCGGCTCCGATAAATCAAATAAATAATTATCTTACGAACAAAATAATTATATTCGATAAATCAATCACAGGAATATGCCACCATAATCCCGTGACTGCACTCCTCCGATTATGAGATTATATTTATCTCGTCACGAGAATAATAATAAGCGTCCATTGATATAATCATTACATATGGATTAATCCTCCATAGACTGTTCATTCTAAATCGGGAAGTTACCGTTAACCATTTTTAGAACCTCTTATCCTTATTTACCATTAACCCCTAGTGATCAATTAATTCATACAACTCACTGGTAGCTAATCAGTGTAATATGAACTCGTACGATCGATCAGTTTCTAGGATTAAAAAATAAGGGAACTGTCTATCTACTTCCATAAATGGAAGGAATGGATTCCGTATCTGTGATAACACTAACTACTCACTCAATCCAGTACAATGCCAAGATGTGGTAATTCAGATCACAGACTCAGTGTAATCCTTAACCGTCAAGTCAAACCTCATACTGATTCAAGCAGTTGACTGTGATCACCTTAGGATTAAGATATATCCATAAATATGATCATCGATTGATTCGCTAAGACTTCTCGATTACAGAATTATATCGTGAATTCTAATCAAATCGGTCCAGCCTTATATGATATATCTATCATATATAAATACCCCATTAGGTTCTCTTAACCGAAAGTCCGGATAAGACAATCATACCTATTGTGTTCTGGGCGCATTAATAGCACGTTAAAGGAGAGACCCAATACTCTCGATTAATTTCACTATGGGCCAATTGTATTTTAAGTACATCTTCACTAACTCAATCCTCCCGTGTATATCCCATACACTGAGTTAAGTGATTACATAAACGATATACTTTAGGGTTTTCTGTAGTGCAAATACTATTGTCACATCGGTGAATATGAGAATAATAAATATGAATAATAATATCATTTCATTTATTAAATAAAACAATTACAAAATTGTATTTCGGGCATTACACCTAACAGCAAAATCATAAATCAAAAGACCATTTTTTTATTTTGCGTGTATAAACAACAACACTCTTTTATCTTTATTTTTATGTTGTAGTTTTAGCAAACTTTATATTTATGTTTTTATTCTCGAATAGTAAAACCAAATTATGACTGTTACCTTTTGAGAAACGTTCTCAAATATGGTAAGTAATTTTAATCTTTTTAAAATAAGTAATGACACGAGCAATCCCATTATCGTAGTTAGATACAAGGAGACTACATATAAGATGCAGACCCCCAAGTCTTTAATTATTAATGAAAGCGGAGGCTCATGATTGAATCATTTGAAATAAGTTTCAACAAATTAATCATATGTTGGATATGATCCAAGATTATCATTCAGTCATACGATGACAATTAATTCAAAACGTTGGATAAGAATGACCACATCTAATTTTGGAAAGGTTGTTTTCAAAATTATAAGATTTAAGTATCGACTTAATTCTATTATTGCTTAAAGGTTAATTAAATAGTCAATGTTTTGAATACGATTCAAAAGGTTAAATAAACTATTTAATAAACTTTAGATTTTGTTTATGAAAGGAAATTAAAGACATGGCTCTTGTGATCTTTCTTACGTCTTATGAAGACTACAATAAGAAACATTTTTCAAGTGCTTAAAGGAATATAAAGGAAAGTTAGGGCATGTGCTTAAATAGAGAACTTATTGAAGTTTCTATTCTAGGCAAGTGTTGAGATAAATCTATCTAAGTTCAAAGTCGGCTCTAAAATATATAATATCTTATGAGTGTGATTAAAGATTAAATGCAGATACGGAAGGTGAAGCAAATGTTGTGACACTTAACATATTCTGGATCTAGTAAACTGATAAGGGAACTAAATAAATGTTATTATGTTCCGGTTCTTATGAAGAACATGTTTTCAGTTGCTTGTTAGTATTTAGTAGACATATTCAATTGTAAGGAATAAATGTTATTCCGATAAAGTTGAAAGGTCACTGAATCTAACATACTAGATTATTGTCACTATATAGTTGATATACGTGATGAAATCTCAACTAAATGTTTATATGGCTGTTATCCTTAATATTTGGTGGTCGTTATAGACATAGTCTCTATGGAGGGGAATCATGTGATCAGATGTCATTTTGATAACGTCTGAACCATGTGGTTATGAATCATGTGGGTAATACGTATCTTATCTGAAGATGATTAAAATACCCTTTTTTGAAAAGGTTATAAAATCTAGAAAGTTGTCCAAAGCCTAAACATACCGATGTTTTTTGGCTTGTGACAATTATTGCCACAAATAATTGTTTATTAATCTCTACGACTATGTTTTGAAATAGTCAAGTGTACTCAGTGAAGTGCATAATTCGGAAAGCCCGAAAAGTTTGAGCTAGTACGAATATGAGGTTGATAAACTGCTTAAGAATTAATCTTCAATTGGATTGAAGCAATTAATATCCGTAGGGTGTTTCGGAAGACGTCTGAAATAGAATCAGATTCTCCCTTGAAGGATACCATCTTTGGGATACGCAATTAGATTGTGTTTCCAAAATGGAAACAACACTTTATATTATAAAGGTGTGATGCAAACCATGTGAAGTATCCCTTACCCGTTTTGGGATAGTGCCCTTATACTTAACCGAGTTCCTAAGGATAAAGGTTGAATAAATTCCATATTAGATATGGAAGGGGATAATGTCGAATCTATCTTAACCGATGATTTGAAGTTGTCATAGGCAAAGTCAGAAAGGCTTGGAGCCTAGTACGACATATGCAACTTTGTCAAATATCTTAGCAAGTACGCTAGATATTATTTACTTGTCCGCGGAGCAAAATGTTTTTCTCCAAACATGTTGTCTTATAGAGGAAGTGTTTCTTCCAAAAGAAACCGTGGGAGTAGATTTAGATCTCAAAGGTAGTTTGAGAACCACAAGGAGGTATTCAACCACAGGAACGTGAGCAGACGCCATATAGCGATGAGGTGTAGAACACTGCTCAGTGCACACAAAATTTTTGTAAGTCTGTGGATAACCTCAAGCCTGAAAAGGCTGCTGGTATGTTCATCTTGAAGAATGAATATCTCACGACTTATGAAAGAATGTTTGAAACGCAAGATTGAGTGATATGGCCAGAAGCCATAATATCTGAATTATATTACATCGGTGACATCCAGGTTGTGAACCTAGTATGTCTTACCTAGAGGCAATGTCCTTGAAAGGCTGACATGGATGGCAATATGATTACCATAAGGCTATAGTGACGGCTGAAGGGTACGGTGTGTAAACCTTATAATTATCTTTATGCTGTTAGGTGTGATGCCCGAAAGACAATTTTGTAATTGTTTTATTAATAAATGAAATGATATTGTTATTCATATTTATTATTCTCATATTCACCGATGTGACAGTAGTAATTACACTACAGAAAACCCTAAAGTATATCGTTCATGTAATCACTTAACTCAGTGAATGGTATATACACGGGAGGATTGAGTTAGTGAAGATGTACTTAAAATACAATTAGCCCGTAGTGAAGTTAATCGAGAGTATCGGGTCTCTCCTTTAACGTGCTATTAATGCGCCCGAAACACGCTTGGTGTGATTGTCTTATCCGGACTTTCGGTTAAGAGAACCTAATGGGGCATTTATATATGATAGATATATCATAAAGAAATTGGACCGATTTGATTAGAGTTCACGATATAATTCCGTAATCGAAGTCTTATCGAATCAATGGATGATCATATTTATGGATATATCTTAATCTTGAGGTGATCACGATCCAAGCGCTTGAATCGATATGAAGTTTGACTTGGCGGTTAAGGATTACACCGAGTCCGTGGTGCGAATTACCCCATCTTGGCATTGTCTTTGGATTGAGTGAGTAGTACGTGTTATCACGGATACGGAATCCATTCCTTCCATTTATGGAAGTAGATAAGCGATTCCTTATTTGTTAATCCTAGAAATCGATCGATCGCGAGTTCATATCACAATCGATTGATCACCAAAGTGAGTTGTATGAATTAATTGATCACTAGGGGTTAATGGTAAATAAGGATAAGAGGTTCCAAAAGGGTTAACGGTAACTTCCCGATTTAGAATGAGCGAGTCTATGGAGGATTAATCCATATGTAATGATTATATCAATGGACGCTTATTATTATTCTCGTGAGGAGATAAATATAATCTCATAATCGGAGGAGTGCGATCACGGGATTATGGTGGCATATTCCTGTGATTGATTTATCGAATATAATTATTCTATAATTATTTATTTGATTTATCGGAGCCACCGATTATTAGTCAGTGGTCCCCGACGTGCTTCTCCTAATATAAGATAGCTATTCTCGGACGTCAAATCCTAATAATATTAATTTAGTTCTTATTGGACTTTATTAAAACGATATGTGAATTAATTGTTTAGTGGATATTAAATTAGTTGGGCTAAATAATTAAATATGTGGAAAAGACATTTTTCATAATCTTACTTTCAAAATTAGTGTGTTGGTTTAATTTTGTGACTAGGTCACAAGAATGATAATTTCGACCCAAGCATATATTAGTCTACAAGAAATTAGTTTTCTTGTGATTAATAAGACGTGTGCATAAAATATTTATTGGATAAATATTTATGGTAAGAAATAAAGATAAAGATTATTCTAGATTTGTTCTAGAATATTTTGGAATTATCTTTTATTTAATAGGATTATCATTATTGATTTTGTATTAATTATAAAATCCTTGGGGCTAAGTTTTACTCTCTATATATAAAGAGAGCTCCTCCTGCCAAATAACATACTACAATTTTGACTTTCACCTCTTAGAGAGAGAAGGAAAATTTCGGCCAAGGGAGAATAAGGGAAAATCTTGGAGATTTTTCCGGGTATATATCGGAAGGGTTCGAAGTCGAAATTTCCTTCCACGGGAGTTGCTTGGATCACACGTCTGGAAGATCGTGGTGCTCTTCACGCTTTCCTTCGTTCATCCTTTGCGGTTCTTCAACTTGGATTTTGAGATCCAAGAGGTATGCTTCTACATCCCCTTGTAGAATAGATCTAGTTGTTTTATTACGTTATATATTATAGATCTAGATCCATAAATCGTTTCACTGCTGGATGATATTACTAACGATGGTATCGATCGCCATGGTGATCTATATTTATACGTATAAAATATTAGATCTAGGAGTGGTAAAACATGTAGATTTTTTTGTCCCAATTTTTTTGGGGCGATGCATATGTTTAATTTTTATGCTTATGAATGTCGTGGTTGAAGAGATGGATTGGGGTTGTGGCTCATTTACCCGTTAGATCTATTGTAAACTCATATAAGCGATGAAAATTCGTCCATATGAGTATAGGAAATTATGTAATTCTTTTTTATTGCAATTTTAATTTCCAGAAAATAGATCTGTTTAGTAGCTGTTTAGTATTTTTTTCTTTTCCCGTTGATCGAACCGTTGAAACAAAGATCCCTCCGGTCAGAATCAAGATTAGAAGATGATGATCAATTCCACAAACTTTGGCATCGATCAGAGTCCGTTTCGATATCCGTTTGATGCTGCGAAGAGGCTGCTGTAACAGAAAAACGCAGGATTCACAGAAACACTATCTGTGACTTCCTCGATTTTCTGGGAGAGTTTGGACCGTTGAAAAGCAAATCTGACCGTTCAGATTGATCAAATTTGAGTTTTGGACGTACAATAAAAATTTCAGGTCGATCGGGATTCATCTCGATTCCCGATCTGCCTCAGGAAGTCCTTGATGCAGTGCAGTTAAAGTTAGATTCAGCAGCAAGTTTGGAGGTTTACTGGAGAAAATTGGTAAGTCAAAGCACCGATCCAACCGTCCATATTGAAGTTCAAGGAGTGAAGAAAAGATCTGGAAAGTTTCGTCCCGATCCGAGTTCGTTTGGTTTCCCGATCATCGAAGAGTTCGAACAGCTGCAGATTTTGTTAGAAAGTAGTAAACCCTAGTTAGGGTTTTTTGTTTTGTTTTTTTATTATTTTCTAATAGATTAGATACGGGGGTGCCAACGATCCGTCTCGGTGTTTAAATTTTCCGCACTTTATTTTTTATGTGTTTGATCATAAAATAGATATAAAATCGGAATTGCCATGACATGCATCATATCATAAATCCACTCCATGCATACATGTAGAATTTTAATTTTGGTAATTAAAATAGGCATGTATACAAACTCGTGTAATTAGTTGAAATTTAATTAATACGTGGTAATTAATAAATTTAGTAACTAATTAAAGATCCGAGGACGGGTTATGAAATCGTTAGGCCTTTCGGTGTGTGTTCTCGGTGAACCGCCTTAATGCCCAAACGAGATCACATTTTCGATTCGTAGTGTCTACGAGATTGAATGATGGTCAAAGAACAATAAATCTTGGATAAAAGCGGTTCGCTTTATAGGTTGGGTGGTCAACTCGAGCCGCTCGACCGACTTAACCCTCTAGTGTGATGTATGCACGGGGTCCGGCAAGACTAAGCTACACCGGAGAACGGAGGGGTGATTCCATCTTATCTCAATAGGGCCGTTTGACCCGATTTCGTCCCGATCGTCACATATGTTCCAACGAATAGGGCGGGTAGGCTTGCCTGCGTTACCGACACCATTCGAATCCTTGATTTGATGTACTTTTATGTTAACATCAAAAGACGTGGTTAGTTAACCCACCACCACTTCCAAATTATTGAGTGGGAGCGGGGAGGCGGCACCAACCCCACGGCCTCTATTATAGATACAAGTAAGTGAGAGAAGGGTGGCGCCTCGCGGCGCTTTGATTTCGTCCCCTACGGATGGTGTTCACCCCTATCAACATTCATGGCTTGGTCTCCGAAAGGATAGGATTTACGGGTACTCGTCGGGTCAGCGACCTATCTACGACGGCACACTCGGGCGTACCTAAGAGATCCGATATAGTAGGTCACACTCATAAAGGATATTTTTGGAAATATCTAGGCTAAAAAAGGAAGGTAGTCAATGAATAAAGGGATGTTCGATTCTCGTGCGATGTTTGATTCTCACGAGTTATTCATTGATGAGATTGTCTCGATTTAACCGTCATCTCTTTGACCTACCCTTCAAGCGGCATCGAGATGCGAGGTTAAAACCTTGGAATGGTAGAGTAGACTTAATTTTAGTTTACAATTCCTAAAATAAAATATAGTAGTGTTAAACTTGAATTAATACATGTCATTTTATTTACAGCATTATATCCCTTACTAAATTGCTTAAAATTTATAATTGACTAGTATTGACTTCGTTAAAAAGTGAAAGTAACTAGGGCGTTGAACTAGTTAATCGATAATGCAATTATTTTTCGAAAGAGATATTTTCTCTTAAGCCTTTTAAAAACCGTAGTAACATATAGGTATGTCACTAAAGTGTCATTCGTGTCAAGCGGAAGACAAACTTAGTTTGATCAAAGGTGATTTCGGACTTTGAAATTCTTCTAGTGAATTTTGAATGTGTAGTAATTACACGAGTAATTTTCTAATTGAAAAATTGGAAAATCATGAAGTATTACTAGTTGGACGATATTTGGAATCGATGAACTAGTGGGAGCTTTATGATTTGTTGTTTTTCTAGAACATTAGAAAAGTGTAACTGACTACACACGTAACCGTTCTAATTGACAAAACGGAAAGTCATAAAATGTTGCTAGTTGGACGATATTTGGAATCGATGAACTAGTGGGAGTTCTATGATTTATTGTTTTTCTGGAAACATTGGTACGAAAGATTTTCTAATCGAAAAAATCGGAAATTCATAAAAATAAAGCATTGCTCGTTAGACGGTATTTGGAACCGATAAACTAGTGGGAGCTTTAATGTTATGATTTGTTGTTTTTTCTGGTATATTAGAAAATCCGAGAAGTCTCGACGAGTAACACTCGAAATAGACATCCCACGGTTCAAGAGTAGTGTCTACTCAAACGAACCGCTGGTTCAAGACTGTTTCCATTCACGGAAAGTCAAGAATGGGTGAATATGTCTAAAAGTGTTAGTCACCTAAACTGAGAAAACTTTAAGGCTGAACCGAAAATTAATTAACTGAAAATCATAGGATAAGGAAAGTGATTTTGGATCACCAACCTATGAATCCTTGGTGATTTTCTCGAGCTAAGTTCTTTGGAAGAACAAGGTAGCAGTGCATTTAACGATTAAAAGAGTAAACAACGGGCAGTTAATTTTAGCTAGAATAGTGGGAGTGATATAAGGAAATGAATCTCGGGTTCAATCCTTGGATATCGCGGAAAATTTATTTTCTCGCTTAAGATTCGTTGAACGAATGGATTTACCTTCTATTCGATAATTTGTTTGTCGTATAGAAAGTGAATATACCATTTGTAGTACTGAATCCAAGACTCGCACTTTTGTTTGATAAAGTCAAAAACCACTTAGAATCTACTTGAAATATGTATATAAAACACATCTTAAGAACTATTAAAAGCAATTGGTTTCTATATTTAAATAAACGCTTCTTCATATTCCATAGTTAGTGCATAGTCCCTAAAAGACAAGACACGAAGGCGGCTCGGGTGATTCCTTTCTCCCGATCTGGTTATATTGTCTCAAAGGTTCAATGACTAAGTTTCCTTTCAATCAGGAAAGGATAATGGATATAAAGAAGTAATATAACTTGTTCATGACGACCTTCGGGGTCTGATGAAAGATACAAGTTAGTAGGAGCTTCCGAGTAGTGACTTATTGTCTGATAACTATTCAAACACTCCGGTAAGTTTATCCAAAATATTTTGAGGTTTCTCTGTTTTCAACAGAGATAGAGTATTCTATACTCGAGAAATGGGCCATCACATAGTCCTGTGGATGATGCTCGCCTGCCTCATAGTGAAATGTTTTCACTAAGTGAGAAACCGTTAAATTGCCTTATATAGTTTTTAGATGTGCTACAATACACTGCTTAACTCAATAAAGATATTAGAAGCGAAATATCGGTTTACATTGAAATGTAAGACCAACCAGTCTACCTAGAATATGCTTTGGAATTTACGGATAAGGTGTGGATTCGGTTCACCCCACTTCCATAAATATAAGCATTTAGCACACGGTGCTTGAAGGTAGGTCTGGAAATTTCGCGAACACGTTCGGTCAGTGACCAATCGTTATATATCTTGTAGCATTGAGAAAAAGGTGTGTTATCAGATTCTTGAAATCGGGAAGGACGCTTATCTTTATTGCGTCCTTTACGATAGAGTCTATGAACAAGAAAACCTTAAACCTTGCGATACGTTTACTCAAGGTAGTTACTAACCGATTAAAATCGCACCACATCCAACATCGGTTGTTGGTGATAACACTAAATACTACTAAACTAGATCGTAATTTCGATCCACCCGTAATGTAGTGGGAGTATGGTTTATCCATTACCCATTACGGGTTCGGCGGACTTTGTAGTCCGAGGATCGATTGATGACCTATGGCTCTTTTGTGAGCGTTATAGGATTACGATAATAGAGGTTGGTTTTAATAGCCATAACCACTGTGAATGGAGTTCGGTACTCCAATTGCTTCATACTCTTGTAGAACCACCTGAGCGCCTCGGGCCCAAGTAGGAGTAATTGGATCTACACGGAAAAGAGTAGAATGAGTTCGGTATTGCATGATTTCGTTCAAAAGCGTAAAATAGGGTGATTCCCTAAGACTTTCTTGCCAAACAAACGGAGCCTGGATAAATTCAAAGCAGAAGGTATTGACTTATGAACTTATGACGGATGATCGTCAAGGCTTATGTCCTTTGTGGATAAAAAGCAAACCTCTCGGTCATTGGAAGTCATATATTTCTACAATATGTGGATTTGACCGAATATTGATAAGTCTTTTGTAGACTGGATATCAATTTTAGTACATGAGTGAATATATAAATTAGTGTTTGTGAAGGATAACACTTGCACCATTGGAATCAACATGGGTGTGTTATCTCAAGTCGAGTCGACCGACAATACCACAATTCTCTCGCAAATGCGAGAGATTTGGACAACATTCTTAAGAGTTTGACTCGGTCGAATTCATTAGAATCGACCATCGGTTTCCCGTCCATCTTATTGGTTAAGATGATGCATCCGTGTATGCAACATTCAACGAGGAAGTTCTACCCTATGCCTCGGGAATGACGCTCTAAATCTTCGGATCAAGAGAAATGGGATAGATTCTCTTTCTAGTAAGAGATGGTCGAGGTTATTGAACGTCAACTTTGATCGAATCTTAGATTCGGCGGTTAACAAAGCAAGTTTAGTATGTCCTTTAGTATCTTGAAGAGAACGAGGAACAATATGCGGACATATTCATGTGTGAACCTGGATATGTGTGATACAATCGATTTTGACTTTAAGTCGATTGAGGATGATCGTTAAGTCGATCTCGGCTCGATGTTTACTCGCACCACATGATTTGATGGACCGTAACGTTTGATTCTACGGATCGTCTCGAGCCGACAACCTCGACTAATCATTAAGACCCTCATGACATTTAGATGTAGGTGCTCCCGAGTCAACGCCTATCCTACGACGGCATACTCGGAGTGTACTTTGGAATCAAAATGGTTATGACATGCTTAGTGGGTACTAGAATACGGGATAAGTCTCCATTGCTTTAGAGCAAGTGGGAGATGTAGTTTGTTGTATTTTAAATAATAGGGTGTGCTCTAAAACAATTAATCACATGCTTTCGTGCAAGTGGGAGATTGTTAGGTGTGATGCCCGAAAGACAATTTTGTAATTGTTTTATTTAATAAATGAAATGATATTGTTATTCATATTTATTATTCTCATATTCACCGATGTGACAATAGTAATTACACTACGAAAAACCCTAAAGTATATCGTTCATGTAATCACTTAACTGAATGGTATATACACGGGAGGATTGAGTTAGTGAAGATGTACTTAAAATACAATTAGCCCGTAGTGAAGTTAATCGAGAGTATCGGGTCTCTCCTTTAACGTGCTATTAATGCGCCCGAAACACGCTTGGTGTGATTGTCTTATCCGGACTTTCGGTTAAGAGAACCTAATGGGGCATTTATATATGATAGATATATCATATATGGTTTGGACCGATTTGATTAGAGTTCACGATATAATTCCGTGTCGAGAAGTCTTATCGAATCAATGGATGATCATATTTATGGATATATCTTAATCCTGAGGTGATCACAATCAACCGCTTGAATCGCATGAAGTTTGACTTGAAGGTTAAGGATTACACCGAGTCCGTGTGATGCGAATTACCCCGTCTTGGCATTGTATCTTTGGATTGAGTGAGTAGTCTGTGTTATCACGATACGGAATCCATTCCTTCCATTTATGGAAGTAGATAAGCGCCTCTTATTTGTTAATCCTAGATCGCGCGAGTTCATATCACACGATTGATCACCAAAGTGAGTTGTATGAATTAATTGATCACTAGGGGGTTAATGGTAAATAAGGATAAGAGGTTCTAAAAAGGGTTAACGGTAACTTCCCGATTTAGAATGAATAGTCTATGGAGGATTAATCCATATGTAATGATTATATCAATGGACGCTTATTATTATTCTCGTGAGGAGATAAATATAATCTCATAATCGGAGGAGTGCAGTCATGGGATTATGGTGGCATATTCCTGTGATTGATTTATCGAATATAATTATTCTATAATTATTTATTTGATTTATCGGAGCGCGATTATTAGTCCATGGTCCCCGACGTGCCTCCTAATATAGCATAGCTCTTCTCTCGGACGTCGAATCCTAATAATATTAATTTAGTTCTTATTGGACTTTATTAAAACGATATGTGAATTAATTGTTTAGTGGACTATTAAATTAGTTGGGCTAAATAATTAAATATGTGGAAAAGACATTTTTCATAATCTTGGCCCAAAATTAGTGTGTTGGTGAATTTTGTGACTAGGTCACAAGAATGATAATTTCACCCAAGCATATATTAGTCTACAAGAAATTAGTTTTCTTGTGATTAATAAGAACGTGTGCATAAAATATTTATTGGATAAATATTTATGGTAAGAAAATAAAGATAAAGATTATTCTAGATTTGTTCTAGAATATTTTGGGATTATCTTTTATTTAATAGGATTATCATAATTGATTTTGTATTAATTATAAAATCCTTGGGGCTTAAGTTTTACTCTCCTATATAAAGAGAGTTCTCCCAAGCCAAATAACATACTACAATTTTAGACTTTCACCTCTTGAGAGGAGAAGGAAAATTTCGCCAAGAGGTAGAATAAGGGGAAAATCTTGGAGATTTTTCCGGTAGCATATCGGGAGGGTTCGAGTCGAGAATTTCCTTCCACGGGAGTTGCTTGGATCACACGTACGGAAGATCGTGGTGCTCTTCACGCTTTCCTTCGTTCATCCTTTTGCGGTTCTTCAACTTGGATTTTGAGATCCAAGAGGTATGCTCTACATCCCCCTTGTATAATAGATCTAGTTGTTTTATTACGTATATATTATAGATCTAGATCCATAAATCGTTTCCGCTGCGGATGATATTACTAACATATGCTGCCAGCTGAGCCCAGTTCTTTTCAGACGATGCTTGTTATAACTTGATATCATGGCTATATGATAGTGTTGAAGACGTTGGGCAAACAACTCGATGTTCATAGACGATAACATGATATGTGAGCCCGCGATATCCATTTATGGACTCAAACAAGTTTCTCTATCAAAGGAGTTTGATTTAGTCAAAAGAAGGATATGCCCAATGTGCAAAATGGATAGTGGGACTGTGTTACGATTTTTGAGTAAGGTATTGGATATTTCTCTCAGTAATTATCACCCCATGTCACAGTCAATTAATGTTTGGTAGTTCAAGGTCTTTACGAAAACACTTGGATTGGCAGTTCTTATTTTTGGAAATAAGAATCTATAGTGATAGATTTAACTGCTATTATATTATAGTTTACCTATATAGATGTGATGCTAAAAGAGTTTAGCATAGATTGCGATAGGGGATACTGCTAGCCGGTGTTCTCAATATCTATCTATGTTAGGATGTTAGTCCTAAAGATAAGGTGAAAAATGATGCTTATGAAAGGTTTCCTTCGCTACTGCGATAGGAACCATCATAAAGGTAATGCCGTTCATAGTCCATGAAGAGTCATGAGCAAGTATGAAAGTAAATCTGGTGAATGTCGAGGATATCCTTAAACAAGTTAAGGATGGTTTCCTAGTTTATTGAACTTGGAATCAGATAAATATAGTTATACAGACGTATATCATGAGTCTTATGAAGGCAAGTGGGAGCTACAATCTGGGTTTGCAGTCACATGGATTAAGTGATACAAAGGAGTCGGAAATGTTCTAGGCTATGGGTCACTGTAAATTCTACAACTTAGCCAAAGCACGAGTGCCCTTGGAGGCACAACGGGAGCAGTACATGGATCTAGAAGGTTCATTCCTAAACCTTGTGCAATTCTTCCACATTTTCTGTATAGCTGATATCGTAAGTGGATTCATTACTTGAATCAAGGACCAGGGTCTCGTCAGAGATTCGTGTGTATATTGAGGTGGTTCCTTTTGACTTGGTCGTTTAGAGCATAGTATGAAGATAGTCTGAGTCCCCACGGATAGCGATCCGTTCAAGACTAGGGCTATTTGCGAGTATTGCATGAGATTCTTGTGTTTCAACTTGGTCTTCTGTGTGCAAGTGATTGGCTTTAGGCCAAGTTGGATATTGTTGAAATAGTGTCCTAAACCCAATCGGGTTGGACCGGATCCGACTGGGTCGGATCATTTCTACTATTTCTTTATGTTTGTACATATATATTAAATGGCTTTTCTGTTTTCATATATTTGTTCTTTTAAATAACCAATTGTGAATTGTTATATGATAACGTCATTAGTATTAAACTGTGATAGAGAAACCATGATAGGCGATTATGGTTGATGAGATCTCTAATCATATTAATAAGTTTGATACATAAAATGTCTCTAGGTGATGTCTTATTAAACAGGGGCATTGATAGTATAAAAAGACTTGCACGTCGGATGTCTTCTGCCTTTAAGGCGGTGGATAGATCTCGTCTATCAAAGTGTATAGACACTTGGGTATGCGTGGACATGTATTAGAGAATCGTCGTTAGGTGATCGACTTACTTACATTAAGTGTCACAAGATGTGGCGGTTGTGTAATTATCCTTTGACCTGGAGTCTTCACGGTATCACGGTATGGATTGTCATTCTTTGACACTATTGAGGTTTCCCCAAGCCACGGGGTGATCATGCGGTAGTGATTGGGTGTGATACTGAAGCATGAAAAGTATACATGTTTGGTCTTCTGGGAATCGCGTACCCTATCAGTAGGGTGAATATCCGAAAGGGCCTTCTTATAAGGAATGTCTTACACTCGTGAATCTTTGCAAAGTGGAAGTAAACGAGTTACTTTGAGAGAGCTTGATATCCAAATTATAAGATACGGTTGTTGATGTTTTGACACTCGACTAACGACGTATAAATATTATTACAACGATAGGATTGTAAGTTACACGGTAACTGTTTCACATGAAAGGTAGTAGTCATTGCATTTGACTATTCCGATGATTGAGAGGTCGGTGTATTCTTCTGTGACGCTATCCCGTGATCGTTAGGTATGAAGGAATTTTAAGTAATTTGCACTTTGTGCTATGACCAACATATTCGAGCTTATCGATCGAGTCACACACATATGAACATCTAGTCGGATTAAAATGTGGTTATAGTTGATGACCAAATAAGGAAATAATTTATCTCGTACTATAAAGGTTATAGTGGTAAATTAATATGGTGATATTTATTTATTATGAATAAATATAATACAAGATATTAATTAAGTTGATTAATTAAATATACACATAATGTATGTGTGTCGAAATTATATGTGTATATGATACACAAGGATTTTGCAAATTAATTAATCATGGTATTATATTATCTAGTATTAATATAAGATATTAATATATATATATATATATATATATATATATATATATATATATATATATCAACGTGTGGTATATATTGGATATGCATGTGCATGATTGTTTCCAAAATATATATATATGTATAGATTTATATGTGTAATATATATAAAATAATTAATTAATCATATATATATATTATCTATGTATTAATATAAGATATATATATATATATATATATATATATATATATATATATATATATATTTTACACACACAACGTGTGGTATATTGGATATATGTGCATGATTTTGGTATATATATATATATATATATATATATATATATATATATATATATATATATATACACATGTAATATAAATAGATAGATTTATAGTAATAAGATAAATATAGTTAATATAAGATATTGATGATATATTGGAAATATTTAATATAAGATATTGAAGATTAATGAGATAAATCAATCAATTATATTTTCCTTATTTTTTTAGGAAAATGTTTTCTTTCTCAAATCTACTAGGAAATTGTCTCAATCAGACGGGAATCATAAGTGGCTCCACAACACCTATATAAGAAAGGGGTTGGACTAAATTTTTTTGAAAATCACAATTCCAAGAGTTTAATAGTTAACTGTGAAAAATAGAGATCTTCCTGGCGAGAGATTTGAGAGAGAGAAAAAGTCGGTCTAGCAATAGAGTTTTTTAAGTAGAATCCATGATGGAATTCTAGTGAGGTGTTCGTGTGGATCACCGGTAGAGGCGAACACTTGGGCGATCAGTGCAGGCTAAAACTGGCAACCAGTAAAAAGCGTCGATCCAATTGGATCAACCAAGGAATTCTTTTGTCTACTTCTTCTATGCTCGTTGCTTAAAAGAAGTCGATCATGGGTAAAAGGAAATCAAAATTTTTAATTCCGCTGCGTTCCCGCATAGATTTCCTAATAGCAAGTTCTCTAGTGTTTTTGGGACACTTTCTTGTTCAGGTTGATCTTCCATTTATTCTTCATTGTATAAAACATTAAAGCGAGACCCCCTAAATACCTCATCAGTTCTTGGTGATGCACTCATCCCCTGCATAGTGACATCATGGTTTCGAACCTGTTCATCCTGCTGGTCCGTTTGCTACATCAACCCCTGCCTTTTAGCTCTGTTTTTCTATCCTTGATTAGGCCTCCTTCTCCTGTTGGTTGCAATCATCCATAGACCAAAGGGAGATCGGGTGTTGGGCCTTCGGGTTGCCTTGGTTGTCCAGTATTAGTCTCATTTTGCCCTTGATTTGCATCTGCAGCAAGGTAAACATTTGGACACTATTGTGTTTTGTGTCTGATTTTTCCACATTCGAAACAGATTTGGTGCAAACTTTCATAATCCATTGCAAAGCTATTACCATTTAACACCACCTTGGTTCTCAGAACTTGTTGGAGGTGAATCCTCACACAAATTCTCACATATTTAGCCCTAGTTACTCGACAAGTCACAATATCAACTTTACGAGGTTTTCCTACCCTTCGTGCCAGGCTCAACAAAAAATCTTCTTTTTCAAATAGTTCTAGAGGCATACCAGGTAATCTCACCCAAACATGTGCAGAGAGTATTTGTTGCTTCGATGGCTGAAAGAAAGGTCGCCACTTCATGACTGTTAGGTAATGGCTTTGTACTGTCCATGGCCCCATGGTCAGAGCTGTTTCGTAGTCCTATTTGCTTGCAAATCGTACCACATAATAATCTGATTGCAAATAAACAATATCTAGATCTCCTGAAGTACACCATAAGCTATGGAGTCTCTGATGTAAGATTTTTTATGCTACCCTCCGGCCTAGTACTTTCATTCTGACCGCTCTTCTCCACGGTCTCTACAAATCTATACAATCTACGACCGGAATTTCAATTGGGTCATCGTTGGTCTTTTTTCCTCTCCAGTCCTCTGCTACTTTGATGAAATCGGTCAGGTCTCCCTCGTCTTCACCCTCTCCTGTATAGTAGGAGGAGTGTCGATTAGGTTCCTTCAACAAGTCAGCTCCTCCCAGTAATGACCAGGGCGATTGGGTTGCTGCTGAAGCATCTTTCCACTTATCCGCACTTTTCCGAAGGAGGTTGGATTCCTCTGTCGACTGTCCTGTATCATCGGTTTCCATGGCAGCCATGGGCTCCTTGGTGGCAGTGTTGGTCGGAATAGGAAGTTTTGGTAATCGGCGTTCTTAATTTGTCGTTTTTAACTAAATAAAAAAAACAAATGCCATTTTTCCCCTCAGATATCAAGTTACTATTTAATTACCAACACACCTTTCCTCTTTTTTTTTTTTTTTTTTTTTATTTACATTCCCCACAAAAATAAAAATGAAATATTACAATTGGAGAATTTAATATGTTGGGTCATTATTAAAAAAAATTATTATGTCGTATGCTTGCAAAAAAAAATCGTATGTGTTTAAAAATAAGGATGTTGTATGATAATTTTGAAAGAAAAAAAATAGTATCTTTAAAAAAAAAAAATTGTTTTAAGTAGGGTGTAACTTCGATTTTTTTTTTACGTATCTCGTAATTGTTTGGTAATGACTAATCATATTGAATGTGTAAATTGTGAAAATTATTAAACATTTTTTCCACCACATATTTCACCAACCTTTCACGTCTTAATTTTGAGTAGTAATAGATTTGCGATAAAAATATTCACAACAAAATACACAACACACTTTTATATCATTGATCGTAAAATGAAATCTATTGATTCATATGAATATAATAATGAATAATGTAAAATTTTGTTTTAATATTTTATTGTGTCATTTTAATAAAAGATAGAAGTTTCAGAATAAAAATAAAAATAAAAGATGGAATAAATATGTTGTTTCCATTTTTTGTTGAAAATGTGCCGTTGGAAAATATTTAAAAAAAACATACAGAAAAAGTTGGATACTATTCACTTTTGCAGAGTCCTTAGAGCAACCACAGTAAAAGCAACCGTAGTGAAGGGGGTTTGGAGTGTTTCTATGTCTTATCTTTCAGAATAGATCTATTCTTTTCATCACTAAAATTAAAATAATGGGAGCAATGTAGAGTGGGGTTAAAAGATATTATTCATTGCATTATCTACAGATAGTAATGTCAGCAGAGAAGTCTCTAATTTCTCTTTCATAGATATTATTTTCTTTTTGTCCTCTGCTTCTTTTTTTCTTGCTATTTCCGTCCTTTTTCTTCCCTCCGTAACAACCCAAGAGCCACCACTTTCTTGATAGATGAAAAATACTCACTTTGCTTGAGTTCTCCTAAGATGGGTTTAATAAAAAAAATAGTTTCCCCAGCTTTTAATATTTCATGAGTGGCTTCAAATTGGAACAACTTATCTGTATTTAGTTGAGATTTAGGAAAAACGTGGGTTAGAAATAAGATAAAAGAAAGCAAGATTTTTAGGCCATTTTTTGATGATTAAAACAACATCAAATTCCTCAAGTTTTCATGGGTGGGTTTGGTGAAGAAAGTTGAACTGGCTCCGAAGAAACGATAAAATAAATATACAATAACTAAAGGGTTGTGGTAAGAATTGTAAGATGAAGTTCAACAACTATGGCAATATGGGAGGTGGTAGGTTGTTGAAGGAGGTTGTAGTGGTGGTGGCTGGGAATCTGAGCAATCTTTCAGTTTTTACCACTACATGGTCTTTTCAATAAAACAAAAAGTACTAAATCTCTCTGTCTTTTCCAAAAAAAATCTCTTTATTAATTTTATCCAACCAATTTTTGCCAGCTCAGCTGGTCCATGTCAGAAATGACTTAAAATGGACCATACCACTACGTTTGCTCTAAGAGACCCCATTTTCTCCCTCCAAACCTCCCCGAATTCATAGAATCTTTTCCTTATGTTATTAAATATAAAAAGGATAAGGAGAACATTGTAGTTGATACGTTATCTCTGATGACGGTCAAATTATACCCGTAAAAGTCATCAACGTTGACCTTAAATCGGGATTAATAATATATATTTTATAATTAAATCATGTGTTATATTGAATATTTAATGTTATGTGATTTATAAAATATAATTTGGTATTTATCCATTTTTTATTGGTATTTATCTGTTTTTATTTATAAATCGGTATTTATCCGTTTTTATTATATTTATCCGTTTTATTTAAATATGATTTATTTTGGGATAAATATCTATTTTGCAGATTTGGATAATATGGAGGATAAATACAAATGGAAGAAATTAAATCTCAAGATAAATCAAAGAAAATTCAAGATAAATATCGGATTAGCACGAAAAGATCGGATAAGCATGACAAAAGACTCCAAGATGGCGCCAACTTTGAGGATATGCATGAAGGGGGGCGCACTTCATCTTATTTTTATTTTGAGATCGGCCGAGAGTTATCTCTTATTTGTTTTGACATTTTGAAGTATATCTCTTAATTAGCTTGAACCCCTATAAATAAAGGCATGTATGACACGCCATACACACCTCACAACATACACACAATTCATAATTAAATCTTGAGTTTTTCTTAGAGCAAGTTTTATACAAGATCTGCTATAATGTAAGTTCTTGTATTTATTTCTTCTTTGTTCTTTGTAATTAAGCCCCCAATTATTGTTTATCGTTTGAGGTTGTTCATTCTTCACCGAACGATGTAGATCTAAGGATACGATATGAGGCAGTGGGGATTCCTTGTCTATAAGGATCCACACGCCCAGATCTATTATCCGGTGACCTATAGATGACTTTGGTATGATCGACAACCGTGTTTTTAGTAGATCTATATAATTGCTGTATGAGTCTCTATTTTATCCATTACGTATGTAGAAACGCTAAGATTTAGTTGTTCGTCGCGTCAATCTAGCCACGTCTTTATGGTGTGATTGTCCACCTAGAATTTCTTATCTTAGTAGGTATGGCTACGGCTACGTTGCTCGTCTGTTTTAATTAGCGTATGGTTAGGAAATACCAATATAGGCCTCCTAGGTCGGCTCATGAATTGATCTTCCGGGACTTTCAACGAGATCTAGATATGTTATGTATTTGGGAATTGCATGCACCTAGTTATACGTAAATCGTAGATTAACATGATACCTAAAAAGTTAGTGTTAATGGGACAGAGACTGATGCGATCGCTTAGGAACTACGCCTGTCAAAGGAATGTTGCCTAGGTGAGGAATACGGTTAATATCGGCATCCCTAGTTTTGTAAGAGTGCGAGTCATATGAGATAAAGGCCGAAAAAAGCGAAGTCACGTGATGTAGCATAGTGATCTAGATGGCCTACCCGGAGCTAGATCTAGTTTAGGGGATGACTCTCGTAGCCAATATTAAAGAAATACGGATCGGATTAATAGTTGTCGAGTCTAGCTTAATTATATAGAATCTCTAGATCCAAACGATAACATAATAATTGGGGAGGTTAATTACGTTGTTTATGTGTTGTGTCGGGTCGTGTCCTTTACTTTTCTTGTCCTTCGTTGGTCGTAGACCGCTTTATGTCCTTGATATGAATGATTAATTGTTTGTATATAAATGATCCACAATTTGGTTCCCTGTGGGATCGACCTTGATTCGCTATAGCTATACTACGATGGACCTAGTCTTTTTGCTAGTATTGGTTTTGGTGGTCAAGTATTTTAATTTCACTTGATCTACATCATCAATCTCGTAGATATACTTTAATCACTAGTATGCAATCTAGACTCCTTGGATTTGAATTTATTAAGGAACTGTATGCTATGGATATTTATTTTGCTGAACCTTATGCGGCTACTGAGCACTTGGGTCAAGGGAAATATTATAGGCACAAAGGATTCTTATTTCGTGAGGCTGCTTTATGTATTCCCCGTTGTTCTACGCGTGAGTTGCTTGTTCGTGAACCATATGGTGGGGGTCTTATGGGTGATTTTAGGATAACAAATTTTTTGGACATTCTTAAATCACACTTTTATTGGCTTAAAATAAAACTGATGTTTCTCGTTTGTGTGATGCTTGTCTTGTGTGCAAATCTGCTAAGCCCAAATCAGCCCCCCATGGTTTGTATACCCCACTACCTATCCCTACATCCTCTTGGACTGATTTATCTATGGATTTTGTGTTGGGATTACCACGTTCTAAGAGTGGTAATGATTATGTGTTTGTGGTAGTGGATCTATTTTATAAGATGGCACATTTTCTTGCTTGTAATAAGGCGAATGATGCTTCTCATATTGCTGATCTGTTCTTTAAAGAAACTGTCCATTTACATGGTGTGCCTAGAACTATTATGAGTGACCGTGATGTTAAGTTTGTAAGCCACTTTTGGCCTGTGTAATGGATGCATTTTGGGAACTAAACTTTTATACTCAACTGCGTATCACCCCCAAACTGATGGTCAAACTGAAGTGGTTAATCGAGTTTTAGGTCAATTGATGCGGTGTGTTATTAACAAGAATCTGAAAAATTGGTAAACCTACTTGCCTTTTGTAGAGTTTGCTTATAACCGTTGTAAACATTCTTCTACTCGTTATACTCCTTTCGAGTTGGTGTACGGGTTGAACCCGGTTACGCCTTTTTCTTTGGTTCTTTTACCTGCAGGTGCTCAATCTAGCTTGGATGGTGAGCAAAAAGCCGAGTTGGTGAAAGAATTGCATGCAATGGCAAGGAGACATGTGAAGAAAGTGACAGATAGGTACGTGAAGCAAGACAACAATGACCATAAAGAAGTCATTTTCGAGCCGTGAGATTGGGTATGGCTACATTTCCGTAAAGAAAGGTTTCTAAAGCAACGCAAGTCAAAGTTACATCCTTGAGGTGATAGTCCATTTGAAGTGTTGGAGCGGGTCAAAAACAATGCTTACAAGATTGCTATTCCTGAAGATTGAGGCGTGTCACCTACCGTCATTGTTTCTGATTTGAAGTCATTCGACAACCCCTTTGATCCGAGGACAAATCCTTTCCAGCTGGGAGGGAATGATGTGATCCACGATGATATTCCGGACCTGTTAGCTCCTATGAAGACCGTGGACCCGCTTGTGATTTGAGATGGGCCTATGACAAGGCTCTAAAAGAAGAGAGTTAGAGAGGCCTTGAATACTTTGGCCTTGAAAGCCTATTTGGATCAAGAACAGGCCACAAAGACCGAAGATCAGCCTATTAAGTGCACCATTTATGCTATTGGACTTGACGAAGACACTATTGGGCTTGAATAAATTATCCGGACGACTTTTATTTACTTTTGGGTATTAATAAGGCCCATGGAGCCATTTTAGTATTTTTGGATCAGTTTCTATATTATTTTCATTAGTATTTATTTATTAATTGTGTTGTGGGCCTAAGTGTCTCAAGGAAGCCCATCTAGCTTAGGTTAGGCACATATTTCTTGTGAATTTCTCCCACATTGCTTAGCTACATTAGTTTCATAAATATTGTAGCCTATCTAAGGCACATAGGTTGTTCTTTTACAGACAACTCAATTTTGAGTGAAAATTGGATCAAGTCTTTTGACTTGTTTATCACTTGCGAGTGAGGATCTCTTCATTGTAGAGTTCCACCCCTTAAGAACTTATCAGCGCATTGAGCAAGCGTTGTGGCATTCTTGCCAACATTTCTTAGATTGGATTATCTAAGATCGTTATTTCAAGCTCGTTATTGATTTCCTTTAGAAGATCTTGAGGAATTTTGTTTCTGGATTCATATCACTTTAGCAACAATGTGAGCTTTGTGGTGCTCGATTTGATCATCTGCATGACGTTTGACACGAAACACCCATTTATTTCCAATAATGTTCATACATGGATGATGAGGTACGAGATCCCAGGTATCAGTTTTTAGAAGAGCATTGAATTCATCTCTCATATCATCAAGCCAAACTTGGTGTTTGGAGGCTTCAGTGTAGGAGGTGGGTTCAGAGGAGGCAGAGGCGGATAGAAGAGCTCGAGGAAATGGCTAACGCATGAATTCGGGCATTTGTATGGGTTTAAGAGTGTTGGTTTTAGTTGGGGAACCATAGGATGCGGAGGTGGAGAAGGTGAATGCTCGGTATTAGAGGGAGATTTTGTGTTAGGGAAAGATGGATTGGGGGAGGATATTGGAGAGTATGCATGGGGTGGAGGTGAGGGTGAAGATCTCGGTATAGTGGATGGTATAGTAGGAACATAAGGTGGTGGTTGAGAAAGTGATCCAGGAAGAGGTACAGTGATAGTGGGTAGAGTTAAGGGCGTTGTGGATGGGGTGTAAGGAAAGATGGACTCATCAAATATGACATGGCGGGCAATTTAGATGCGGCCTGAGGTACGGTCAAGGCCCTTATATCCATGATGATTTTGGAAATAATCAAGGAAGATACATGCTTTGGATCGGAAGTCAGTCTTGTGATTATTGTAAGGACTAAGATGAGGCCAACATGCACATCCAAACACACGGAGTAAGTGGTAATCAGGGGAACGACCATGAACCATTTTAAAGGGAGATTTATGGTTAAGAAGTTTGGTGGGCAGGCGATTTATGATGTAGGTGGTGGTGATGAAGGCATCTTCCCAATGGCTAGAAAAGAGATGCCAACTTCAACAATGTGACGGTGATGGCGTTCAATGGCTCCTATTTGTTCATGTGTATGGGGACAAGAGTATTGGTGGTGAATGCCTACAGTAGAAAAGTAGTCAGAGAGACGAATGTATTCTGTGCCATGGTCGGTTTGGAGGATTTTAATTTTGGAGTTAAATTGATGTTCAACAAGATTTTAGAAGTTGTGAAAAGTCGTTTCAAAATCAGGTTTATTGCGTACCGGGTAAAGCCACAGATATTTCGTATAATTGTCTAAAAACTAACATAATATCGAGAACTATAAATAGATAATTCAGCACATGGTCCCTAAACATCAGAGTAAATAATATCTAAAGGAGCATGAGAAGTAAATTCAGAAGTATGTATAGGGCGGCGATGACTTTTAGCTAATTGATAAGGTGCGAACACATTATCAGGTGCTTTATTTGGAATAAAAATAGAAATATGTCGTAAAGCTTCACGAAGGATAGGATGAGAATAGTGCCCCAGACGTTGATGCCATTTGGTGGTGGAGGAAGAGGAAGCAGTCAAGGCTTGAGCAGGATACCGGTTGAAAGAATTGGAGATGTGATATAGGCCATCTTTGACGAAACCTCTATGATGGACCTGGCCCGAGTAGTCCTTCACAAGAAAATAATTGTTGTGAAATTCAAAATAAACATTGTTGTCAGAGGCAAATTAATGAACATACAAGAGATTTGTAGTAATGGAGTAGGCAACAAGTATATTTCACAAAGTATAAATACGATTAGAAATGGAAAACGAAGAGGAGCCGTGGTGAGTGATTTGCAAACCTGAACCATCACCGATATTGATGAAGTTTGTAGAATTACAAACAAACAAAATGAAATGCGGAATTATTATTGATCAAGTAGAAGTTACAAGTTGTATTACAATGCAACTGATCATGTGGTATTTTCATAGTTTTCTACATTACACTATTTTGAACTAATCAAGAGTTCTTTGAGTCGTCACTCTGTCGGCCAGTCTTTGGTGTTCATGCTACCCGGCGAAGTCTTGATATCTTCATATGATCAGCAAAGTGCACTCAGCATTCCCATCAGCTTTTATATTGTAACACCCCCTCAAGCTGAGAGTGGTACATGAACAGCTTGCACTCAGCATTCCCATCAACTACTTGAATTCCGGAAGATCTTTGAAACTCCCAATTTGTCCAGTAGATAAAAGAAAATAGGTGCATCCAAGGCCTTGGTGAGGATGTCAGCTATTTGTTCTTTTGTATTGACTGGAAGAATTTTGATAAGTCCTAATTGGACTTTGTCTCTCACAACATGGCAGTCAATTTCAATGTGTTTTGTTCCTTCATGAAAGACAGGATTATGAGCAATGTGCATTGCACTAGTATTATCATAGAATAACACAGTAGGCAACTGAGCTTGAATCTATAGATCATGTAGTATGTAGATCAGCCACTGGATTTTAAAAACTGCATTTTCCATGGCCCTTTACTCAGCCTATGATGAGCTTCTAGCAATTGTTGTTTGTTTTTTTGCCTTCCAGAAGATTGGAGCATCTTCTAGGAGCATCAAATAACCTGAAACTGATCTTGTTTCAGGACAACCAGCCCAATCACTATCTGTAAAACCCTTAAGTATAAGATTATTATCTGCTGGGAAGAAGATTCCTTGGACAAGATTGGTCTTCAAATACCTCAGCAGTCTATAAGCTGCCTTCATATGATTTTCAATAGGGGTGTCCAGATATTGGCTTAGTTGTTGTACTGCAAAAGCAATATCTGGTCTGGTAAAAGTGAGGTAAATCAATTTACCCACTAGTGATCTGTATGCAGTGTGTCTTCTAAAAGTGGTGAATCATCATGTTGTATAGTCTGCTTAGACTCCATAGATGTCTTGGAGGTTTGGCTCCCAAGATTAATATTTTTCTAGGAGGTTAAGAGTGTATTTTCTTTATGAAATGGATATGCCTTTTGAACATCTAGCAGCCTCAATGCGTAGGAAATATCTCAATTTTCCAAGATATTTGATGGTGAATCGCTGATGTAAAGCATCCTTAACTTGCTGAATCAACTCTTCACTAGGGCTAGCATCTATGATGTCATCCACATATACCAATAAGGCAATAAATGACTGTCCCGACCCTTTTGTGAATAGACTGTGGTCATGTTTGGATTGAATGAATCCTTGAGCCTCTAATGATTCAGTCAACTTGCAATTCCATTTTCTGCTGGCTTGTTTGAGGCCATATAATGATTTGCTAAGTCTGTAAACTTGGTTTGGTTTAGTTGTTGCACAACCTGGGGGTAGTTGCATGTATAATTCTTCATGTAGATCTTCATGAAGAAAGGCAGTGCTGACATCCATTTGATTTAGATGCCAATTATTGGTTCTTTGCTTCTAACTATTTCTTTAAAGTAAGGTTCGGCATGTAGTGATTTTGACAACAAGGGAAAAGGTTTCTTGATAATCAATCTCATATGTCTGAGTGTAGCCTTTTGTTACTAGTCTAGCTTTGTATCTCTCTACTGATCCATCAGGATTGGGTTTGATTCTATACACCCTATAGGTTTTTTGCCTGGGGCAGATCAACTATCTCTCATGTGTGAGTCTTTTGCAAGGCTTCAATTTCTTTGTTCATTGCCTCATTCCATTCATCATGCTTGATAGCATTATTGTAGGTCTTAGGCTCTTTAACGCCATTAATGAATCTGGCATAGTCTGCTGAGAGGTTATCCAGACTCATGACTACACTCAGTAGATGTGGAGTCTACTGAACATTATGGGCACCCTCTTGATAAAAGGTTGGTGATTTCCTTGTTCTTGTGGACCTTCTTAGTTGTGTGGGTTCAGGTGCCTGATTGATTGGTACATGCCTTTCATTGAATGTTTCAGCTGATGCTGATCCCATTGCTGGTTAGTCTGCTGATTCATTCAGCAAGTCATCAAAATTGTCCATTACTGGCAAAGGAACAGGCATGTCAGCAAGTTATCTAGGTTTTCCTAACACCTGTTGAAAAAGAGGAATATAAGTTTCATAGAATTGAGTATTTCTAGCAACAAAGATATCTTTGTTAGTAATGTCTAAGAGAATATCACCCTTTAGATGTAGTTGAATTCCCAAGATAGACACATGTCCTACATCTTGAGTCAAATTTTGTCCTATACTGTTGAAGTGTGCATGAAAAACTAAGCAACCAAAAACTTTAAACACAGAATAGTCTGGTTTGATGCCATAAAGCACTTCATGTGGAGTGCTTTCCTTCAGCAGTGGTGTAGGTGTGGCATTAATCAACTTTATAGCATGCAAAAGACAAAAACCCAATATTCAATAGGTAGATTACTCTAGAACCTCAAACCTCTGGCAACATTCTGCAGATGCTGGTGTTTTCTTTCAACAATACCATTTTGCTTAGGTGTACTCACATAGGATGTCTGATGTATGATATACCCTGCTGAGCATAAAAGTCGGTAAGTTGAAATTCTGCGCCATTGTCAGATCTAATTACTTTAATAATTTTATGAAACTAAGTAGAAACAAATTTAACAAAAGATTTAACAAGGTCAGAGGCTTCAGATTTATGCCTCATAAGAAAAACCCAAGTAAATCTAGAAAAATCATCTACAATAGTAAGGAAATATTATTGTCCATTTACAGTATGCTGTCTCAGAGGACCCCAAATATCCATATGAACAAGGTCAAAAGTAGAATTTACAGCAGTAGTACTTAAAGGAAAAGGATTTTTCTTCAGTTTAGCCATAGGACAGACATAACAAAGATCATGGTTACAAAATTTGACATCAGCAGACTGTGAACTGATGACTTGCAGTCTCTCGTCTGGCATGTGCCCAAGTCTGTAGTGCCATAAAAGTTCATCATCTAATCTATCAGATAAAGTGTGATTTTCTATAGCATTGGTAACAGAAAGTCTTATTGGTTGGTCCATGACATAAAGTCCTCTCTGTAACTCAGCTAAACCAATCATTTTCTTGTTCTTGTCCTGCAAAACACACTTGTTAGCAGAAAAGACAGCTGCACATTTTGTATGATTAATAAAAGAAGGTAAAGATAAAAGATTATACTTAAAACCAGGAATGCAAAACACATCATGTAAGACTAGTTGAGTGTTGATCCTCATTTGTCCTATATGTGTGACAGAGACATTATTTCCATTAGGTAATCCCATTTTTATGCCAGATGAAGGTTTGGGATTGCTTAATAGATCTAATGATCATACAATGTGATCTATGGCATCAGAGTCCAAGATCCATTGTATTGATCTTACTAAATTTAGGTCACATGTTCCTGTAGCAGGTGAGTAGTGTGTAACAACATCAGCAGGTTGGCCAATAGAAAATCTTGTATGTCTAGGAGGATCACTCAGCAGAGCCATCAAATTGTCAAGTTGTTGTGCAGTAAGATTGGGAAACCCTGGTCCAACAGACCTGCTTGGCGCCTGATCTTCTTCTGCTGATTGTTCCTCTTCTACTATATTTGCCCTTTTTTTATTTAAAGCCAAGAGGAAATCCATGCTTCTTGTAACAAGTCTCATTAGTATGACCATTGAACCCACAAAAACTACATTGCATCTTTTTACGATTTTTGGGTTTGGGATTTGCAGCAAGTTAGGTCTGCTGACAATCTGATTTTGCCCCTGTCCATTCTTTTGTGACAAGAGAACCATGGAATCTTGATTCTTGTCCTTGTTAGACACATACAACTTCTGTCTTTCAAACTTGATTGCCATTGCAAAGGCATCATGAATTTCTGGAAAGGGCACCATCAACATTGCCTGTGAGACCATTAGCTCAAATTCATCCCTTAATCCTTTAAGGAATTTCATGACATGTTCAACCTCCATATGATCCATCAGATTGCTGATTGCATTGCAGTGACATTGAGGATCACAAGAACAGACTATTACAAGCCTGATGGTCTTGATTTCTTCCCAAAGAATCTTTAATTTTATGGAATATTGATTGACAGAATCTGTGTCTTGTTTCAGTAGATGCCTTTCTTCAAGAAGATCTGAAAGTCTTAATGCATCAACATTTGAAAATCTTGCAGGAATATTCTTACAAACTACATGTACATTCTTGAAATACATCAAACTTTGTGCAATGGTGTTCTCTACAGAATTTAAGATCCATGATCTGACCATTGTATCACATTGTCTCCATGCCTGGAAATCTGCTGAATCAGATTCTGGCCTTTTGATTGTGCCGTCTATGAAGCCAGTTTTGTTCTTGGTGATCAACACCATCTCCATAGACATTTTCCATGGATTATAGTTGTTGCATTCATCAATGGCTGAACAAGAACCAGAGAAGGATTCTCATTAGGATGAACATAGAATGGACTAGAGGACTTATTTCTTGTTTCTTAGCTGCCATGGCTATCAAGAACTGTAGAATGATCACAAATCAACAATGATAGTGAAAAACCGATCCAGAATTGATCAAAGAAAATAGGGTAAGAGATGACAGTTTACTCTCAAGAAACTGAAAATTCAGAAAGAATGAAGAACACTCTCAAGATTCTTCAAAGGCTGGAGAAAAAACGCAGGAAAGCATTTAGAAATTCTCAAATTTCTTCTCTGATACCATGATGAAGTTTTTAGAATTATAAACAAAGAAAATGAAATGCGGAATTATTATTGATCAAGTAAAAGTTACAAGTTGTATTACAATGCAGCAGATCATGGGGTATTTATAACTTCATACACCTCATTAATCAGTTGGAAGTACGTTACAAATGGTTATAACAAGTTGCAACAGAATAAACATTTTCTACATTACACTATTTTGAACTAATCAGCAGGTTGCTGAGTCTTCACTCTGTCAGCATGCTGTTGGTGTTCATGTTGTCAGCAGGCTGCTGATATCTTCATATGATCAGCAAAGTGCACTCAGCATCCGAATCAGCTTTTATACTAATGCACGGTCCAAGTAATAAAAATACTCGATAGCTAAATAACACACAAGCAAGAGAACTAGGTTCAATCATAGTGCAGTTAGATAGAGTCGAGGTCGATCCCACAGAGACTCGGCTTAAACGAGATACGACTTATTAAACTAAAAAGCAATTTAAAGGCGGTCTACGACCAACAAATAACGCAGAAATAATTGACACAATAGAAACACAAAACCAACAAAGACACAACGACACTTGTTTTATAGGTTTTATGAATAATTGACAAACAGTCAATGTTCTAAAAATCGCCCTGGGCGGCCGCCTAGGCGCTCGCCTAGGCCCTAGGCGCACCTGGCGTCTGCCTCGCTTGGCTCAAGACTTCTGGCTGGGCGACGAGGGTGTGGGCGATTTTCAGGCGCTGCCAGGCCCTCTAGCGCTCTAGGCCCTTACAGGCGCTCCTAGGCCCTTCTAGGCGCTCCTAGGCCCTTCTAGGCCCTCTTAGGTCCTTCTAGGCAATTAGGGTTTCATGACTTTCATCCAGGCGAACATCTAAGTTTTCCCAGTGTTAGACAAGAAAGAGGCATAAAACCCAAACCCCCTTAAAACCCTAAAAACCCCCGTAAAACCCTAAACCCCCTAAAAACCCTAAAACCCCTTAAAACCCTAAAAACCCTAAAAGCGCTGGCGGCGCCTTCTAGCGCCGCCTAGGCGCCCACAGAAGGCGTCGTCTTCGCTTAGCGATTTTAGAACATTACAAACAGATGATTGATAACGCTAGTAGTAATTACTCCCCATGCTATGTTGATTGACGACGAGACAAAACAAGACATTTAAGATTAATTATTCTCGACTACGGAGTCATCCCCAAAATAGATCTAGCTCCGGGTAGGCCATCTAAATCATCATGTCTCCATTACGTGACTTCACATTTTTAGTCTCTATCTCATATAACTTCTGACACAATTACGAAATTAGGGATGCCGGTTGACGTGGCCTTTTCTAGTGCTAATACCAGTCCTTAACCGGCGATTAGTATCGGGTCAAATCAGTAGTGCTAGTATGGTGAGTCGAGTATCGTATCCTCGAGGAACTTTGTAATTCTTCTAAGTGTGGTTAAACACCAAAAAGTCATTATTAACTCAATCTAAATCTCGGTTTTATAGCACGAGATAACTACTATTTTACTTAACATAAAATAAATGCGTAATTTAAAATTTATTCTAATATAATATATATAGATATATAAATATATATAGATATGTATAAGTTGCAAAATATATATATAGATATAAATATCTGAGATACGGATATATAATGAAAGAACTAGCCAAAGTTTATATAATTGATTTATACGATCTTTTCAAAGGAATGGAATGTTCTCGATCTTTAGGTTCAATTGAGTAAATGAAACGGTGCACTCCTAAGGTTAACAATTCCTCCTCACATTAGCATGTGAAATTGTCATATGTCCATTGTCATCACCCAAAGTCCACAATCACATACGGTTTTTCCGAATGAGGTCCTTGAGTACGATTCTACCTTTGAATAAAAGGAGTCATTCCGTTCACAAAGCGGTCAATTTTATTTAAAGGCTCCGGTTGTCAAGGCCGGCGATTCAACTTTCCGGTTTAAGTTTCAATTAAACTGATGAATTTAACATTATTACGATCTTGAGTACAAATTTTAATAAGATTCATCTTTTAGAACAAATCGCCCGGGTAGAAAGCGGGTTCCGTTGTCACGCTTTCACTCGGCCAATTTTACCCTCCGGTTTTTCTATTAACGAGTTCATAACTTAATTACGAGGTGTCAATTCATAATTAGATTATGAATTCTTTCAAGTCAAACTTTATCAATAGAAAAGATTCAATTAACTCAATTTTATTCAATTTTACTTAGACAACATTCCTTTACCGAAAAGATCGAAATAAAACGATTACATAACTTTGGCTAGTTATTAGATTTAGCCTACTAACATTATACGAAAATAGAAACAGACAAAACAAACATAAATACTTTAGAAATTTTACCCGATTACAACGATTGAATCGTGGTTTGTATTCTTCCGGATGCTACAACAACTTCAACAACATTGATCTTCTGATAATTTCTCGAGCATTATAACGATACTACTTTATTTATGGCATAAGGCCTATATATATACATACTACTACTACTACTAAAAAGAGGTGAAGAAAATATATTTGGTACCCCCTTTATGTGCCTGCAATGCTGCTCTATTTATAGGCAGTTTTTCCCAAGCCGGATCGATCCGAGAAAGGGCCGGATCGATCCGGGAATAAAAAATATTATCCCAGGATATTCTCTGCAGGGCCACATGCTGGTCTAATCATGATGTTTCCTCGGATCGATCCGAGGTAAATCCGGATCGATCCGGATAGATTTTTTCCAATCTTAATCCGAAACTTGATAAAATCATAACTTGAGCTCTGGATCTCCAAATGACATAATTCAAGATGCGTTGGAAAGCTCTTGAGGAGATCTATAACTTCCATGAAGACTTCTTTTTCAGAAAATGCCTTTTTGCTGGGCCATTTGTTCGTCGAAAATATAACTTGATACGGCGTCACGAACCATTGATCCACTTGAACTTTAAATCTCGTGGCACTTCCTTTATTCCTTCAAAAGATATGATTTTACTCCACAAAATGTCGTCACTCGGGGTCTTGGTTTACCTAAGGTCTCAGAAAATACCAAAAATACCCACGTGAATCGACACTTACACTCCGGTTATTAACCCGGTACAAAATTTATAACTTTTTATCATTTTTACTAGATTTTTATAATATTTAGATTTATTCATAGCTATTAATATTTTATAAGATTATCTGTTATAATTACTTATATTTTATATAAAAATAGTCGATAACGTATATAAAACATCGTAATTTTTATCATATAAATGTTATACATCAACTACTCCCCACTTAGCTCTTTGATCGTCCTCGAGCAAAATAAGCGGTAATATATAAAAATTACGATAAAAATAATATAAGTGGTAGATAAAAATTTTAAATTAGTAAAATATCATTTCAATATTATAAACATATTAATTATATCTTTCTTAGAAGTTAATAAGATAAAAAGTGTAGATAACATTGATAAATTATTTATCAACTATTATTCAAATGAAATTTCACAAAATCTACTCTATAAATATAATTAAAATTCTAGAATTATTTTCCTATCTCAACTTATATGAAATATTTGGAATCAAAGACTAAGTCAAGTAATTGACAAGATGGCTAATACTTTTAGGATAGGACATTGGTTAATCGAAAAGATAGAAAAAGAAATCAAAAGAGAAAGAGGCAAGTCGTGATGCGTACTTACACCTTCACGTTTGATCAAAAACAGCTTCGATTAATAATATCTCCTTTTCCAACTATTTTTCAGATTTTCTCTCTTCTTTTCAATATTAAGAACTAAAAGCGTGAGTGTGTGTAGAAAATCAAATTTACAAGCATTGCTTCATCAAGATTGATCGGAGTAATACTCTTTCGATCTAAAATTACGAGTCCGGTTTCCTTAAACTCGTAATCATTCTTGAGATCTTATGATTCGAATTTTTATCGGGAGCTTTATACCTCATAGTGATATAGGGCGTTTCTAGATAACACCTACTGCACTCAAATCATTGGAAGCTACTACCGATATCTCATCGATCAAAGATAAGGAAGATACAGGTATTCGATTAATTCTCTATAAATATGGTGCTTCGTTCTTATATATATCTTCTTTTTTTTTTTTTTTTTTCACTCAAGATACACCATCCTTAGCTTCATACTATCATCTCCTTTCATAAAATGCACGCACAAACTCGTGGGATTTTTAGGAAATGTAGACCAAAATAAGCCAAGGGTCGGTTATGATCAAAAATGGCTATTTCGAGTGAGGTCTTGATCACTCTAATCAAGGTTGAGGTAATTTTTGTGGTGTCAAAAATCTCATCATTCCTAATCCGATTCCATATTCATATTTCGTTTTACAAAGAAAATTATTCTAAAAAATTCATTACAAATATAAGTATATTTGCTAAAATTTCATATGAAACTTACTTGATAATATTTATGTATAGTTACATATACTTAAAATCTTATAAAGATCTAAAATTGACATATATAATATACTTATAATATATCTAATTTACTTTACTTAATTAAAATCTATTCTTACCAATTTATATTGTTTTTATTCATACTAATTATATATTATCTAATTATTTTGTTCCAAGAAAAATTAAACTAAGTATTGAGCAATTAAGTATAAATTTATATAAGAAAATTTTAATTTTTATTTACTAACTTACTTCCACTCCCCACTTACGAAATGACATCGTCCCGATGTTCAAAGTGAGTAAATAAAAAAGTAGTTTGCAAATAAAATTAAAATTTTATATGATTTTGATTATTATTTATTATTTTTAGCAACCATATATTATTTTGATTAAAGAAAATGACATATATATTAAACACTATTACAAACTATAAATAAAAGTAACAAACAACAAAAACGATTAAACAACTAATTTAAACAACTACCAACTTAACAACATAACTTCTTAACGATTATCAAACCGTAGATGAACATCCGGGAGTATCCACGGAAGTAATCCTAATCGAGAATCACGAGATGGAAAAATCTCGTCATTAGCAAACTCGGCACGTGATTCGATTGGATACAAAGGTGAGAGATAACCCAGCAAATGGTAGCGGTCTTCCCCTATTACGTCTTTCTCTATTGCAAAATTAATTGCGCCTTAAAAATCAAAACTCCCCAATCAATGTATGCTCCTACGCTTAATGCATACAACAAAGAAGATCTCATCATCCGTAACCCCATAAAAATCTCTAGTTGGATAGATCCGAAATTAATGAAGCGTTTCCACGCCGCTTAAATGAGGGGTAAAGCCAGAGTTGAGGAATCATAGTTATGATCAAACAACGGAAATCTGAATCGAAAGGCTTCTGCGAGACGATTTACAACATTATACGCATCCCCAAGTTCCCAAAGAAACTCGAAGTGTGGGTTTCATCAACGAGACATGGTGGGATTTGATAGATTTGATTTATGATGATGGTGAAAATGAAATAACGATTCCCTAATCGTAATAAGTTGAGACGAGGCTACTTGTCGTTATCTCGAGTGAGAGACGCAAAGAAATCTCTAAAAATCGAAATGTTTATTCGACCTGCGGGAGTTCTTATCAACTTTTTCCACCCGCAACCTCGGATTAGATTACGTCCCCACTGATCAATTTTTTCAGTGTTTAAGCCTTTCTCCATCGAATAGGAGAACGGACGAAATTTAGATGTCTCGGGGCGTTAGTATGAAAGCAAGAGGCATGCCTTTCGGGAACCACACCATCAGCGTATGTGGTTCATAACTATTAACCGAGGAGAGGATCGGTTAGACATTTACGATCTGAGAGACTAAAAATAGAAGGAAGGGAAGAATGAGCAAAGTTTATGGTCATTGCTCTTTCCTTTTATAGAAATATATCTATCAAGCAAAAGTAGAAAAGATCTCTTTTCTGCGCGTTTTTGTACTTGCCGGATCGATCCGAGAAAGGGCCGGATCGATCCGGCCTCTGAACTAGTAATCTTTGTCGGTCGGTATACTCACATCGGATCGATCCGTGAAAAGCCGGATCGATCCGAACATTACTTGTTCACGGACGAGTTGATTTTGCTTGAAAAAATGCCTAGTTTTTCTAGGGGACAAGTTTTCTTCCTATTTTTGGTTCATTTTCATTTTATTATAACGATAAATTTTACTACACGATGCGTAATACCATAACATGCAATGAAAACATGAAAATCGTATTAAAATAAAATCCTTCCAAAATCAAAATAACTTAAAGTAAAATGTTTCAATGTCAAAAATCATAGAATGTTTAAAAATCACTCCTCTTCATCACTCAGCTCGACATGGCTTGAACTTGGCATAGCTTGAGAACGGGTCGATTCTTGGGATGGATCTTGAAAATAAGTTGACATCCGCACCGAACTATCTAGTCCCATCGAGCTCATCTCTCTCGTGATATCAGAAAAAGTGCTTCCCCATCCCATCGTGGTATGGCCAAATGATCCAGATCCAGTCCATTCTGATGTCGCAGCTGCCGTAGTACCTGTCGAAAAATCCCCTACACCACTAGTTTGAAACCCAAAAGAATGTGGCATTTGTTGGAAATCTGAGGGTGGTGGCATTGGTGGAATGAAATCGGGCAAGGTATAAGGCTGAGTCTGGCAATGCGGAATATCCATCTCGGCATAGGCAGGGTTCTGTAGTATATTCATTTGATATATACCTCGCATGCCTTGACGTAAATCTTCAGACCATAATCTATTCCTTTCCGCAAAAACAGCCATATTGGCATTAGCACGATGAACATCATAGGCCAAGGATTGGAACATATTGTAAGTAATGGTATTTGGAAGATGAGTTTGAGTTTGACTGGATGAAGGAGGGACAGCAGTGGATGGAGTAGGCTGAGGTCGTTGACGGTTAGGGTCCAAAAAGTTTATTCTTCCTGCCGGCCTAAGTGGTAAACTAGGACCTATAAGTGTGTCATCCACCATCATCAAATTATCACTTGGGAGCTCAGGGACTCCTATCTGACGACACAAGGAAGAAATAAAACACGGAAAAGGCATGTGACTACCTGGTCTAGCAGTCAGAGCAAATTCCTTGGCCCTTCTACACATTACTCTGCCTACATCCACAGGTATATTATTAACTATAGCCCAAGCAATACACAAATCCTCTTTACCAAAAGATGTAAAATGTCGAGTAGGGTAAAGAGTGTGACTAATAAAACGTTTAATGGCTCTCATATCCCGGATACATTTCCCATAAGAAAACATGTTTTCATGCCAGACGGCAGTGGGATCTAACTCATTCTGGGCTAGTGAAACAATATAATCAAAGTCTGCTGGTTCATCCAAATTCCATACAGTATAATAATCCTCACTCTCTGGTATATCAGGAATACCATAAATAGCATTTATAATGTGAGGAGTAAACGGCACTGTCCTAGTTCTCAGGTTGACAGAGGTTAACTCACCTCTTCCGTAGCATTGTGAGTTGCTATCAAAGAATAAAATTCAGCTACTAAGGTTGTGTTAATTTCTCCCGACCTTAAACTGGCTAATTCCATCCACTGTCGCCTTTCAAAAATCTCTTTTACCTCACTTCCCAAATCTTTGAAGTCTAAGCCCCTCTCTATTGCAACTAAACACTGTCCAAATTTATTTTTCAATGCTTTCTTAGCTGCAGCAGACGCGGTTCTTTCAAAACTAACTGCCAATTCTTCTTCTGTTAAAGGCCTAGTTTCTATGACTGGAATTTGGGTAGGGATATGCGGCTTACGTTTTTTACTAGCTTTTGATGATTCGGCCATTCTACGATAGTGACACAATAACAAAACAACACAAAACAACAAAACAACACAAAACAACAGTACAAATGTGAGTGACAAAACAGTTGAAAATAAAAAATTGCATAAAAAACGAAATTAACAAAATAAATGACTACAATATTACCTTATAATGCTTAAAAGGTTGAAAAGTTGGCCGGAAAAGATGAAAAGTCGCCGGAATGAAAGTTGAAGCTTTCCCTTGAAAATTACTTCAATAAAATTGAAAATTTGAAGAGAAGAGAGGAAAATGAGAAGAGTGTAAGGATTGGAGTAGTTTAATAGTAATGTTGTGTGATGATTTGAAGAAAAAATTCAAATTGAGGGAAAAGGGAGGCGGCTGTTTTTAGAAAAGTGGAAGAAGAAGAAGAAAGAGGGACCCCGTCCCTTTTTTTGGTTTTTTTTTTAGGTACCGGATCGATCCGAGGTTAGGTCTCGGATCGATCCGACCACTTTTTTTTTTTTTTTTTTAAAAAAATATTTTTGGTATGATAATCCTCAATTATATCATATAAATCATATATATGATAAAAATAAGTTTTATCATAAAAATTTTTGAAGTCTTAAAATTAAAATAAACATAAACTTAATCTAATTCTACTCCCACCATTCTTAAATCTTCAAGATTTCTATAATAACGGTCCATTAACCTAATTTTAAGAAATGAGGCGTTCGAATTTTCTCTTTGATCTCCATCGGGATTTTCGGATAACCACCTAATCGTTCCCTTCTTAACAACATTCAAACACTCATCCTGTGATTTGGTTGTGCTTTCCCTACATTTCCTTTCATGCTCACTTTTTCCACAAACTTCTACACCTTCTTAAAAACTTTGCCCTTCTCTTTATCGAACTTCTCGATTTTCCATTATATAGTTCTTTCATCGATCTCTCTCAACAATTGCTTGTTTTTCTCAAAAGCTCAAGCTTCTATTTTAAACGCGACATCTTTATCCAAGCCTAATTTCAAAAGCAACGAAAAAATTCCTATTCTATCTAAAAGACATCCAGTTCTTTTTACGTACATCCGGTAAAAGACGAAACTACTTTAAACATAAATAAAACACATAAAAGTAGAGTAAAGATAGATAGCACTGGTATTCGGTGAGTTTAACTCTCTCGCGCTTTTCGGTTTCTTGATTTCTCTGCTTTTACTTTGTCGGAGGATCGATTAGTAGCATTATTTCTTCTTTCAATGCGGTTCCTTCTCCTTCCACAAATAACTTTACTCTATGGCCATTGGCTATAAAAGTTGTATTTCCATCGCTTAGTTCAACGACTCAGTTTGTAAACTCTCGTTACTTTAAATGGACTGTCCATCTTGATTTAAGCTTTCCGAAATAACTTTAAACGTGAATTGTACAAGAGCACTTTCGATCACCTATATGGAACTCACGACTATAGATTCTCTTATCGTGAAAGGATTTCGTATGTTCCTTGTGATTCGAGCGTTTTCATAAGAATCGAGACGGAATTCTTCTAGTTCTGTCAATTGAAGCAATCTATGATCACCGGCTGACCTTAGGATCGAAATTCAAAATTTAATAGCCCGTAAGGCTCGGTGTTCTAACTCAATCGGGAGATGACAAGACTTGCCAAAAACTAACTTATAGGAGAACAACCAATTGGTGTTTTAAAAGTCGTTCTATATGCCCATAATGCATCGTCTAGTTTAATCGCCCGGTTTGTTCGATTTGAATCCACCGCCTTTTCTACAATTCTTTTGATCTCTCTATTAGACACCTCTACTGCGACCACCGGTTTTGCGGATGATAGGCGTTCTCAACTTATGCGTTACACCATATTTTTCAATTATCTTGGTAAATGGTTTATTACAAAAGTGTGAACCTCTATCACTAATGATAGCCTTGGAATGCCATAACGTGTAAATATATTCTTTTTAAGAAATCGTATGACAACTCTGGTATCATTAGTGGGAAGAGCTTCACTTTTCTACCCATTTCAAACATAATCTACCATTACTAGAATAAATCTTTTTCAAAAGATATAGAAATGGTCCCATGAAATCTATACCCCAAACATCAAATAACTCACATTCTAAAATAGGTTGCATAGGCATTTCATGTTTTTTAGATACATTTCCCCATTTTTGACAAGATTCACAAGATTTGACATACTTATAAGCATCTCTATATAGCGTAGGCCAATAAAAACCACATTGTAAAACTTTAAAAAGCAGTTTTCCAACCTCCATGATGACCTCTCCTCCACGATCATGACAAAATGATAAAATACTTAAAATTTCATTATCAGGCACACACTTTCGATTATCCCATCCGAACATTTACGGAAAAGGTCCGTTCCTCCCAGTAATAAAATTTTAAGTCATAAAAGAATTTCTTCTTCTGCTGCCAAGTCCAATGAGACGGAATATAATCACAGGTTAAGTAATTAATGATATCTCCAAACCAGGGTGACATTTCCTTAGAAGAAATTCTATTCTTTAATAACTGCATGGTTGAAGGAGTATCTATTCTAAAAAGTTGTTCATCAGGAAATGAATCTTTAATTTCTATTCCCTTTTCTTCATCATTTTCCATTCTACTTAGATGATCTGCTACTACATTCTCACTTCCCTTTTTATCTTTAATTTCAATATCAAACTCCTGAAGTAAGAGAATCCATCTAAGAAGACGTGGTTTCGCATCTTTCTTACTCAGTAAATACTTCAAAGCTGAATGGTCTGTATAAATTATTACCTTAGAACCAACAATATACGATCTAAACTTATCTAAGGCAAAAATTACAGCCAACAGTTCTTTTTCTGTAGTTGTATAGTTCAGTTGAGCTGCATTTAACGTATGAGATGCATAGTAAATAGCTTTGAGAATTTTGTTATATCTTTGTCCTAAAACTGCTCCTACAGCTAAATCACTTGCATCACACATAATCTCAAACGGCAAATTCCAATCTGGTGCTATTATCACTGGGTGCGGTGAGTTAATCTAGCTTTTAAGGTCTGAAAAGCTTCTTTACATTTACTATCGAAGTTAAAAGGTACTTCCTTTTCAAGCAAATGACTTAGAGGCTTTGCTATCTTTGAAAAATCTGCAATAAATCTCCTATAAAATCCTGCATGTCCAAGAAATCCTCTTAGAGTCCTTAGATTAACTGGTGGTGGTAATTTTCAATCACTCCCACATTGGCTTTATCAACTTCAATTCCTATTTCAGAGATTCTATGGCCTAGGACAATTCCTTCTGATACCATTAAATGACATTTTTCCCAGTTTAAAATTAAATTGGTATCCTCGCAGCGTTGTAACACTCTTTCTAAGTGCGATAAACATTTACCAAAAGAATCTCCGTAAACACTAAAGTCGTCCATAAAAATTTCCAAGAATTTCTCAACCATATCGGAAAATATAGCCATCATGCATCTTTGAAACGTAGCTGGAGCATTACATAAACCAAACGGCATTCTTTTATACGCAAAAGTTCCATAAGGACAAGTGAAAGTAGTCTTCTCCTATCTCTGCACTGCAATGAAAATCAGAAATAACCTGAATAACCATCTAAGAAACAAGAATATTTATGACCACTTAACCGCTCCAACATTTGAACTATGAATGGAAGTGGATGATGATCTTTCTTAGTATGATCATTTAGTTTCCTAAAATCAATGCACATTCGATAACTGTAATTTCTCTTGTTGGAATCCATTCATTCCTATCATTTTCTTTCACCGTGAAACCTCCTTTCTTTGGTACCACTTGAGTTGGACTTACCCATTCACTATCTCGATATGGGAAAAATTATTTCCATCTCTAATAGCTTAATGACCTCTTTCTTAACAATTATCTCGCAAATTTGGGTTGAGGCGGCGTTGCGGTTGAATACAAGGCTTAGCATCTTCCTTCGAATTATCTTATGAACGCAAAATCTCGGGCTAATACCTCGAATATCAAAGAATCGTCCATCCAAAAGCTTTCTTATGCTTTTTCAACATTCTAAGTAATTGATCTTCTTGTTGCTCGATTAAAGTTGATGAAATAATAATCGGTAATAGATTATCGAGTTTCAAGAAAAGCATATTTCATTTAAAGGTAATGGTTTCAATTCCGTGTTCTTTGGCGGATCTTCTATTGACGATTTAAGAACTGGTCCTTCTAGTTCTAATTCCAAGTACTTATGCCATGGTGGTTTAAAGGTAAAACTTTCTCAGATCTAAAGAAAGAATTATCTCTTTCATTTCAATGTCTTCCTCATCTTCTTTATAGATAGACAGAGTTAAGCATTCTTCTAATCTGTCTTCAAAAGTTGGTAACTGATTATCATAGACAGAATGAATATCTTCTATAAAAGAACATGATTCTGATGATGCATGATTCATAGCTTTGAAAATATTGAAAGTAACTTCGTCTTCATTGACTCTTAAGATTAATTCTCCTTTCTCGAACATCGATTAAAGTTCTTCATGTAGCTAGAAATGGACGACCTAGAATAAGAGTCTTTGAATAACCGTCTTCCATTTCCATAACTACAAAGTCTCTTTGGAAAATAGAATTTGTCTACTTTAACCAATATGTCCTTTATAATTCCTTTAGGGTACTTAATCGATCTATCTGCCATTTGCAGAGTCATTTCAGTCTTAGTAAGCTTTCCTATGCCTAACTTTCTATAATCCTCATAAGACATGAGATTTATACTCGCTCCTAGATCACATAAGACCTTCTTAAACAGAAATCCTCCAATTTCACACGGAATGGTAAAACTACCAGGATCTTTCAGTTTAGGTGGTAACTTATGCTGCAGAATTGCGGAACATTCTTCATTTAGGCATATATTCTCATATTCCTCTAATTTTTTCTTGTTTGACAGAATTTCTTTCAGAAATTTTCCATAGGCAGGTATATTAATCAGAGCTTCGATAACAGGGATATTAACTTGAATATGACGAAAAGTGTCAAGGAAACGAGCATACTTCTTATCAGTTTTTGCCTTTTTGATTTGATCTTTAGGAGGGTAAGGTAAAGATTCTAGATCTATGACCTTTGGCTCCTTTGTCGCTTCTCTTTTCTTTTTCCTTAAACCTTTGAGTATTACTCGATCGCCATGTTTCGAGTTCTTGAATTCTTTCTTTTAAATTGTTCCCTGAATCAATCTCTACTTGATTCCTTCTTTTCTTCCTGTTTTCATCCTTGTTTTCATTATCTTCCATTCTAATGTGTTCCTTAAATAAAGTCCTTAAATCTTTATCCATGGGATCTTTCAGAATCCTTGGGATTTTTACCCAATTTTTCCTTTCACTTTCAGGTTCCGAACTTTTATTTCTTTTCAAGAAATTGTCTATAATTTCTTCTTCCTCATCTCAGAATTCAAGTTCATCTTTAGTTTTATCATTCTTACCATCTAAGTCATCTTCTACTTCATTATTCCCAAAGTTTTCAACTCCATTACTTCCACTGAGCTTCCTACTTCTCGTAATTACAACATTTACCTCTCTTGGGTTCCTTTCAGTGTTACTTGGTAATCCTCCTGGGTCTGCTCTGTTATTACGTTCACCTTCCCTACTCAAATGATCTTCCATATTCCTTAATGAGGCTTCTATCGTTCTCATTCTGGTATCATGTCCACTCATAGATGTTTTCATTGAACTCATATCCTTAGTGACTGTACCAATAGAAGTCACCATCGTTTCTATATTTTTAGCTTGAGTAGATACTACACCCATCATATTTTCCATTAGTTTTTCCCATTTTTAACTCCTTCGCAGTTGAGTTGAACTTTGAGTTCTTGGTATACTTTGAGTGGTATGTTGAGGATAGGATCTAGGTAAATTCTGATTAGATGTGTTTTCTTGATAAACTTGATTATTATTCAAGTTCCTATATGAAACTGGATACGGCGGTTGTCCTTGCTTGCTAGGGTTTTCAGACCATCGATAAGTAGGGTGATCTCTTCTAATAGCATTGAACGAGTTTGAGTAAGCATTGTTTAAATTTCTATGCTGCTGAAGAAAACCCACCTCCTCTCTTGAGTATCCTGTCGGTTCTTCAATCCCTAGTGGTATTTTATCCTGATTTGAGTATTCAGTTGGTGTACTATTTTCTGAACTTTGATTTTTGTTTGATTGTAGGCCATCAAATTTCCTACTTAAATTTTCTAAATGTGCTAGAACTTCAGTATTAGACGTACATTCTCCTGCAAAAGCTACTTTTCTGGTGCTAGAACCGGTTTCCCACATTCTGTTATTTTTGGAAATCTTTTCTATGGCATCGTAAACTAATTGAGCCTCACTCATCATTAAAGAACCACCACATGCATGGTCTACATCAGCACGTGAATCTTTTCTTAATTTATGACAGAAAAGTTGAATTTGCATGTCTAAGGAATAACCATGGTCGGGACACGCTCTTAACAATTTTTTAAATCTTTCCCACGCATTCCCAAGCGTTTCTTCAGATCCTTGTCTAAAGTTAGCAACCTCGACTTTTAATTCCAAATTCCGTCCAGGAGTGAAGTATTGTTTCAGAAATTCAATTTGACTCTCCTCCCAACTTGTAAGTGAATGATGTGGAAGAGACATAAACCAATCTCGGGCTCGTCCTTTTAGAGAAAAAGGAAACATAGTCATCCTTGTTAATTCCTTGTGAGCACCTTGACTTTTGGTCAGATTGCATAGTTCTTCAAAAGATAGAGATGATGATGCGGATCTTCATCATCTTCTCCTAGAATTGGGCTCTTGCGTCAATTAAACCAAAAGATGAGATTTAATCTCAAAATTATTCGCTCCTTCATTAGGTAAAAGTATGGGATTATTAGTCCGATTTCTTCTTATGGTTTGGTCACGAGATAGGCCTTGGGTTTCTTCAAGTTGTTACGATTATTCTCGGTTCCGATTCGATTATTTCTATTATTATTATTATTTTGATTATTAAGGTTAACAGGGTTTTGTCCATGCCCTAGAGCATGTTCCACCCCTTGTTCAGGTGTTTCATCACTGATTTCAGCCATTCTCGTATTTTTGTTTGAAGATGATTCGTCAGGATTTCCCTGACTAGTATGACCACGGTTTCTCTCTACTCTTAACTGCCTTTCGTAAGTGTTTATGTCAGGCTTATAAGGAATGAGTGGGGCCTTACTACTTCTGGTCATCAACTAACGAAAATAGAAAATAACACGAAATTGATAGTAGTAAAAAAATGGTAACTTACCTATAAGGTAAGTACCGACGAAAATAAAAATAGAAATGAGATAAGAAAAGTGTTGACTTATTCTCGAGAATTTTAAGCTAATATAAGTAGTAACCATAGACACAAAAAAGAAATTAGCGTCGTTCCCCGGCAACGGCGCCGAAAGTCGACGTGGCCTTTTCTAGTGCTAATACCAGTCCTTAACCGACAGCATGTATCGGGTCAAATCAGTAGTGCTAGTATGGTGAGTCGAGTATCGTATCCTCAGGGAACTTTGTAATTCTTCTAAGTGTGGTTAAACACCAAAAAGCTGTTATTAACTCAATCTAAATCTCAGTTTTATAGCACAGATAACTACTATTTTACATAACATAAAATAAATGCGTAATTTAAAATTTATTCTAATATAATATATATAGATATATAAATATATATAGATATGCATAAGTTGCAAAATATATATATAGATATAAATATACTGATACTGATATATAATTAAAGAACTAGCCAAAGTTTATATAATTGATTTATACGATCTTTTAAAAGGAATGGAATGTGCTCGATCTTTAGGTTCAATTGAGTAAATGAAACGGTGCACTCCTAAGGTTAACAATTCCTCCTCACATTAGCGTGTGAAATTGTCATATGTCCATTGTCATCACCCAAAGTCCACAAATGTTACGGTTTTTCCGAGCGTGTCCCGAAAGTGCGATTCTACCTTTGAATAAAAGGAGTCATTCCGTTCACAAACGGTCAATTTTATTTAAAGGCTCCGGTTGTCAAGGCCGGCGATTCAACTTTCCGGTTTAAGTTTCAATTAAACGATGAATTTAACATTATTACGATCTTGAGTACAAATTTTAATAAGATTCATCTTTTAGAACAAATCGCCCCGGGTAGGAAAGCGGGTTCCGTTGTCACGTTTTTTCACTCGCCAATTTTACCCTCCGGTTTTCTATTAACGAGTTCATAACTTAATTACGAGGTGTCAATTCATAATTAGATTATGAATTCTTTCAAGTCAAACTTTATCAATAGAAAAAGATTCAATTAACTCAATTTTATTCAATTTTACTTAGACAACATTCATTTACCGAAAAGATCGAAATAAAACGATTACATAACTTTGGCTAGTTATTAGATTTAGCCTACTAACATTATACGAAAATAGAAACAGACAAAACAAACATAAATACTTTAGAAATTTTACCCGATTACAACGATTGAATCGTGTCGTATTCTTCCGGATGCTACAACAACTTCAACAACATTGATCTTCTGATAATTTCTCGAGCATTATAACGATACTACTTTATTTATGGCATAAGGCCTATATATATACATACTACTACTACTAAAAAGAGGTGAAGAAAATATATTTGGTACCCTTTTATGTGCCTGCAATCTTTGCTTCTATTTATAGCGATTTTTTCCCAAGCGGATCGATCCGAGAAAGGGCGGATCGATCCGGGAATAAAAAATATTATCCCAGGATATTCTCTGCGCAGGGCCACATGCTGGTCTAATCATGATGTTTCCTCGGATCGATCCGAGGTAAATCGGATCGATCCGGATAGATTTTTTCCAATCTTAATCCGAAACTTGATAAAATCATAACTTGAGCTCTGGATCTCCAAATGACATAATTAAAGATGCGTTGGAAAGCTCTTGAGGAGATCTATAACTTCCATGAAGACTTCTTTTTCAGAAAATGCCTTTTGCTGGGCCATTTGTTCGTCGAAAATATAACTTGATACGGCGTCACGAACCATTGATCCACTTGAACTTTAAATCTCGTGGCACTTCCTTTATTCCTTCAAAAGATATGATTTTACTCCACAAAATGTCGTCACTCGGGTCTTGGTTTACCTAAGGTCTGTAAAATACCAAAAATACCCACGTGAATCGACCGACGACACTCCGGTTATTAACCCGGTACAAAATTTATAACTTTTTATCATTTTTACTAGATTTTTATAATATTTAGATTTATTCATAGCTATTAATATTTTATAAGATTATCTGTTATAATTACTTATATTTTATATAAAAATAGTCGATAACGTATATAAAACATCGTAATTTTTATCATATAAATGTTATACATCACCGGTATATACCGTAACCTCATCTAAGCAACATTCCTATGGTTAGGCGTACTTCTTAGACACCGATTCAATCTATGTCCTAAATAACAATCACTTTTTAGGTCTCATGTTAATTTACGATGACAAATAATTAAGTTGATCAAGTTTAATTACTCGTTTGAATTACAAAGCAGAGAACCTGACGTAGTCAAAGCCGTTCACAGACAAATCAAGAACATCACAGATCTTGCTACCAACGAGACATAAGCTCGCTGCCAACAAGCTCAGATCTGAACCAGATTTGCTCGTGAAACATCTTTTACGTCTTAGATCTACATAAACATGGGTTCGATAATTAACTACATCACGAAATCAATACAAAACGACTACTCCATAACGAAATAAATTAGATCACGAATAAAGATTGCATAATTGAGTAGACATTACGCTCGAAGACGAGCGTGATTCCCACTCCTCGATACGATCTCTAACCGGAGATTCTAACGACTCCGTAATGAAAGAACATAAAATAAAGAAAACAATGAACTATATTGATAAAAGTATTGAAATATTGTATTTCTAAGGTGTGTAAATGGCGTGTACTACATGCCTTTATTTATAGGGGTTCAAGCTAATTAAGAGATATACTTCAAAATGTTAAAACAAATAAGAGATAACTCCCGGCCGATCTCAAAATAATAAGGTGCGCCCCCCTTTATGTGTCCCCCACAAAGTTGGCGCCATCTTGGATTGGTTTGCCGGCTTTTGTCATGTTTATCCGATCTTTATCTTCAATGCATCCGGATTTTCTTGGATTTATCTTGAGATTTTAATTCTTCCATTTGTATATATCCTCTATAATTATCCAAATCTGCAAAATAGATATTTATCCCAAAGTAAATCATATTTAAATAAAAATGGATAAATACCAAAATATATAATATAAACGGATAAATACCAAATTAAATTTTATAAATGGATAAATACCAAATTATATAATATAAATCACATAACATTAAATAATAAATATAAACAGGTGATTTATCATAAAATAGATATTATTAATCCCGATTTAAGGACAAAGTTGATGACTTTTACGGGTATAATTTGACCGTCATCAACTACCCCCCACTTAGACTTTGATCGTCCCGAACAAAGCATCAATAAGTCATTCCCCAAGACACATTTTCCGTGGTCAAATCATACTTATACAAGAAAATCGAGTCAACTCATACCACTTATGCTCATAAGGTACCCATTATTCACTACTCGTCATGAATCGAAGTGATGTGCATGTGCATTTAGTTTTATCTATTCGTGGCAAGATTAAAGTTTATGCTAACTTCGCAGTCTTTTCCTACCAACATCAGCATTCCCACTTCCTAAGCCTCGCAATGGGTAAAGACATGGTGCAATAAGCAAGAGCGTTATCCATAAGGTTTTTGGACTTGGAGACCGAGAAAAATACTCAAGCCTCTTAAAAATTTGAATTTTTTCGCATTTCCGTAGTTTCAAGCTTTAACACCTCTCAAGAAAGAAACTTGCTTTAAAAGTAAAGTATGCATTGCAAAAATCCCTCTCTCACGGATTAGTGGAAGCATTGAATATTACCACAAGCGCGGGGCTACTTTGGTAATGTTACTACAAGCCCAGTGTTTAACATTTCGTTAAAACACAGATAAATCTCAAGCTTATTACTCCGCTTTGATGGCTAGAAGATAAGAATACATCAGCAGATAAATATCGACTCTAGGTCTTCATAACCAATTATCTACGCAATGTACACAAAATTCTTCTCAGTTATTATGATTTGTGCGGAATTCATCGAATCAAATTGAGTAAGCAAATAATAAATAACTACTTGAACTAGTCGGCATGAATATCCTTAAATTTACATTCACATAAGTTTAAAATGATCACGTAATCATGCAACTTGGTTCCTTCCCTATCAATTCTATGTATAAGAACTCACAACTCTAAGGGTACGAGGTAATTAATTTGGCATTTGTTCAAAATTTTTCATTTTTCACATTTTCACATTTTTTCACCGTTTCATTTACTTTTTCAATTATAACACATCATGGCATAGCTAAGTCTCCTACCCCCCACTTAAACTTGGCATTGTCCCCAATGACAAAGAAAAATGAGATTTTAAGAAAAAGACTTAGCTCTGGAAACGGCTCTCAAGTAGATGCAGAATGAAGTTGTAGACCAAGCACGTCGTGGAGAAGCAAACAAAAACCTGTTTAAGCAAACCAAACAGAAACTCCACGAAACCGTTAATGACATGTCAATGGAAGTTATAAAATGATGTGGCAGTAATTAGATATAGAATATCCAAAAACAATTTAAGCCACTTTATTTCATACAACCAACAACACGGAAAACCAAAGAGTTAAACTATAAAACTCACATGTCGGCTATCAAGGAAAAAACCTCGTTTATTCCGAACTTAGAATCGGAACATGGCGAGATGAAAAAAATCTTAACAGTCTCATGCTACTTTATTCAAACAAAACAAAAACAAAAGATAGTTTTTAAGAAATAGTTCTGTGTTTATAGTCGTCAACTCGACTTAACTCAACGATGGTTTAAGTATAGGTGGGATCTTCAAGAGTGAAGACTTCCTCCTCCTTACTTTGACCAAGACCAACATAATGTTTCACACGGTGGCCATTAACCACAAAAGTGGATTGGTCTTTAAGGTTCAATAATTCAACAGCTCCGGAAAGGAAAACCTTACTCACTCTATAAGGGCCATACCATCGTGATTTTAACTTGCCAGGAAAGAGTCTCAAGCACAAATTGTAGAGAAGAACCAGATCGCCTTCCTTAAAGGTGCGGTCCAATATCTTCTTATCATGAAATTTCTTTGTGCGCTCCTTAAATATTTTAGCATTCTCATAAGCTTCCAGACGAAACTCCTCTAGGCGAGTCAACTCTAACAATCTTCTTTCTCCAGCTAAACCTCATCAAAATTCAACATACGCGTAGCCCACATGGCACGGTGTTCAAGTTCAACTGGTAGATGACATGCTTTTCCAAACACAATCTTATAGGGCGACATGCCAATAGTCGTCTTATAAGCAGTCCTATAAGCCCATAAAGCATCATCTAATCGCAACGACCAATCCTTTCTAGTCGTATTCACAGTCTTCTCCAAAATGCGCTTTATTTCTCAATTTGTAACCTCAACTTGTCCACTTGTTTGAGGGTGATAAGAAGTAGCTAACTTGTGTCTAACCCCGTACTTAATCATCAACTTTTCAAACTGCCTATTACAGAAATGGCTTCCATTATCACTAATAATGGCACGAGGGGTTCCAAACCGCGTAAAAATATTTTTCTTTAAGAACTTCAGTACAACCTTCGCACCGTTAGTAGGTGAAGCTATGGCCTCAACCCATTTGGAAATGTAGTCGACTGCCACTAAGATATAACGGTTGGACAAAGACGAAGTAAAGGGTCCCACAAAATCAATACCCCAAACATCAAAGAGTTCCACCTCTAGGATATTCTTTAGTGGAATTTCATTCCTTCTCGAGATATTTCCCGTCATTTGGCATGAATGACAAGATCTAGCATATTGATGCGCATCCTTGAACAATGTAGGCCAGTAAAAACCACATTGGAGAACTTTCGCAGCAGTCTTGTCTCCTCCATAATGTCCTCCGGCCTCATAAGCATGGCAATGTCTAAGGATGTCATACATCTCCTCTTCCGGCACACATCTCCTAAAGACATTGTCGGATCCTAGCTTAAACAAATAGGGGTCTTCCCAATAATAATGCCTAAGATCCTTAAAGAATTTTTTTCTTTCTTGGGGGTTGAGATTTGGTGGCAAGTATTTCGTGGATAGATAATTCACAAAGTCTTTAAACCATGGTTGTTTCTTCTCCTTCACAACCTCAATACGCGAAGATACTGCAGCGCAATCATCATTTCCATGTATGGCCGTGATGGAGAATAATTGTTCATCAGGAAATGTTTCTCCAATCTCGGTCATTGGCTCATTATCCTCTATTTGTAGGCGGGAAAGATGATCCGCAACCAAATTCTCAGATCCTTTCTTATCACGGATTTCTACATCAAACTCTTGCAATAGTAGAATCCATCTCAACAACCTTGGTCTGGAATCTTGTTTGGCTAAAAGATACTTCAAAGCCGCATGGTCACCCAAAGCAGTTGACTTTAGATCCTACTAGATAAGATCTAAACTTGTCAAACGCAAAGATGACAGCTAGAAGTTCTTTCTCAGTAGTTGCATAGTTCCTTTGAGCAGCATTCAAAGTTCGACTAGCATAGTAGATGGGACTAAAGATCTTGTCTTTTCTTTGTCCTAAGGCAGCACCTACAGCTGTATCGCTTACATCGCACATCAACTCAAAAGGTAGATTCCAGTCAGGCGCAATCAGAACGGGTGCAGTAATAAGCATGCTCTTTAACTTATTGAAAGCTTTCATGCACTCACTAGTAAACACAAACGGCACATCCTTGGCCAATAACTCAGTAAGACGCCTAGAGATTAAGGAAAAGTCCTTCACGAACCGACGATAGAATCCTGTGTGGCCCAGAAAACCTCGCAATGACTTAAGATTGGTTGGTGGAGGCAGTTTTTCAATCACCTCTACTTTTGCTCTATCCAGCTCTATACCGTTCTTAGAAATACGGTGGCCAAGTACTATACCTTCAGTAACCATAAGATGACATTTCTCCCAGTTAAGCACCAGATTCGTCTCCTCGCATCTCTTCAACACTCTTGCTAGATGCGTGAGACATGAATCGAAATCATCTCCAAATACGGAGAAATCATCCATAAAGATCTCTAGGAAATCTTCAACCATATCAGCAAATAGAGAAATCATGCATTTTTGAAACGTTGATGATGCGTTGCACAAACCAAAAGGCATTCTATTATAAGCGAAGGTTCCATATGGACATTTAAAAGTGGTCTTCTCACGATCCTCGGGTGAGATATAAATTTGATAGTATCCCGAGTAACCGTCAAGAAAGCAATAAAATGCATGTCCGCTCAGTCTCTCGAGCATTTGATCAATGAAGGGAAGAGGGAAGTGATCTTTATGAGTGGCATCATTTAGTTTCCTAAAGTCAATGCACACTCTATGACCAGTAATGATTCTAACAGGAATTAACTCGTTTAACTCATTGGCTTGTACAGTCAAACCTCCCTTCTTCGGAACTACATGGATCAGGCTAACCCATTCACTATCAGAGATAGGAAAGATGATTCCCATCTCTAACATCTTAATAATTTCATCCCTAACCACGTCATTCAATTGTGGAGTCAACCTTCTTTAGGGTTGTACAACCGCTTTCTTTGTAGGGTCGACGGAGATTTTATGCATGCAAACACTAGGGCTAATGCCTTTAATGTCGGCTATTGTCCATCCAAAAGCTCCGCGATACTCTCTCAACACTCTCATTAGCTTTTCTTCTTGTATTTCACTCAAGGCAGAAGAAATAATAAGCGGCAAGGTCTTATCTTGAAGAAATACATACTTCAAATGTGCAGGCAGAGGCTTCAATGTCAGATTGGTAGGAGGTTCTTCTAACGAGGTCTTTAACTTTTGTCCAGTTAGCTTAAGTTCAAAAAACTTATGCCATGTCGGTCTATGGTAGAATTTCTCAACCTCGGTAGATTTCATCTCCACAACATGTCCAGGTGTTCCTCTACTACATCCAGGCCATATTACTTTCTCTTCTTCGCTCTTCTCATATGGCACTTCATCCTCTAACTCTAGGGTAGCCTCGAGGAAATCCTTAATATCCTCATATTGTTGGCAATCATTGACAAGCTTGTCGATAGAATCCAACATGAAACATGCATCCTCTTCATCATCAGGTGTTTTCATAGTTTCAAGCACGTTGAATGCTATTTCATCCCCATTAACTCTTAACACTAACTCTCCTTTGTAAACATCGATAAGCGCCCTACTAATGGCCATAAAAGGTCTTCCTAAGATTAGGGGCACTTCGTAGTTAGCTTCCATATCCAGCACAACAAAGTCGACAGGAAACACAAATTTCTCAACTCTTACTAGCACATCCTCAACCACTCCACAAGGCTCCTTAACCGAACGATCAGCTAATTGTAGAGTAATTGTAGTCTTCTTAAGGTCTTTCATACCTAGCTTTTGAAAAATGGATAGAGGCATCAGATTTACGCTCGCTCCTAGATCACACAAAGCCTTGTTCAAACATATGTTACCTATGGTGCAGGGAATGAGAAAACTTCCCGGATCCTTGCATTTAGCGGGTAACTTATATTGAAGAATGGCTGAGCACTCCTCATTTAGACAGATGGTCTCTAAATCTAGGAGTTTCCTCTTAGTAGAGACAGCTTTTTCTAAGAACTTGGTGTACTCAGGCATCTCAGCAAGTGCTTCAACTAAAGGTATATTGATGTGTAGTTTTCTAAAGATATCAATGAACTTCTTATAACTCTTGTCATCAACCTTAGGCTTCGATTTGCGTGGAGGATAAGGTAAGTTGAAGGATCGACATCAGTGAAAATAGGATACTTATTATTATAAAGCTCAACTCTAGGGCCAGCAGGTTCGTTATAGGTTTCTTGCTCCGGCAAGGTCCCAGAGGTATTTGCTTCCTTGCTTGGCTCACCATCCTTACTCTCTACGGATTTCTCTTTCTCTTTCAAGGACGGTGGAGTTACTTCTTTCCCACTTCTAGTCATGATCGCATTCAAATCCTTAGGATTCTTATCAGTATTGCTCGGTAATCCTCCAGGAGGTCTAGTTGAGACTTGCTCAGCTAATTGCCATATTTGGTGAGTGAGATTCTGGACTATGGCTTCTTGATTGGTTACCTTAGCATCGGTCTTCTGACAATATTGGCTAAATTTAGTGCCTAAATCAACCATCGATTTTGAAAGTTGTCCTATATTGTCAGTAACAACATTACTCAATTTTTCTATTGCAGCTTCCCAACCAAAAGTTTTAGTTTGCTGTGGTACAAAAGTAGTAGGCGGTTTAGGCCCTTCTCCTGCATTGGGGTCACTATATCGGAATACAGGATGGTTATGGTTAGGCTTATATCCTCCCCATTTATTTCCTTGTTTCTCAATATAGTTGGCTTCTTCAGTACCAGCATTCTCACTTTGAGGAATTACCTCGATTCCAGTCCCTTTCTCTACTCTTGCCATCCTCTCTTGCATTCCATCTACCTTATTGTTGATAACAGACAGTTGTTCTAAGATTTTGGTAGATGCACTATCCTCAAATATGCCACCATCTTCACAAAGAGAGCTATGCCATTGCCTCCCATTGACTATTCATCGCTATTTGCTCCATCTTTCCTTGTGCCTCCTCGGAGATAAAAGAACAAACGCCTCCATTGCTGTGAGGCGGCTACTCTAATTTTCTCGCTCTCTCAATCCATGGTAAAAGTTTGCATTAAATGCCAAAGAGAGATATCATGATGAGGACACTTCCTCATAGCTTCCTTAAAACGCTCCCAAGCTTGATCAAAACTCTCCCCAGGTTGTTGCTTAAATCCAAACATATCCTGGCGTAACTTAAAGGCTTTTCCTAAAGGAAAATACTTATTCATGAATTTTTGCAACAATTGTTCCCAAGTAGTGATAGATCCAGCCTCTAGAGAGAGAAGCCATTGCTTAGCTATATCTTTCAAAGTGAAAGGGAAAAGCTTAAGATGAATGTTACCCTCCGGGATTAATTCTGGCTTCACAGTGCTAACGATTTCCAAGAAATTTGTCACATGAACACCAGGATCCTCATTCTGGACTCCATGAAAAGTGGAATAGTTGGTCACCATTTGAATTACATTAGGCCTAGGGTGATAGACTTCCGTAGCATTTTGCGGTGCTACGATAGCGGGAATGAATTGCTCAATAGTAGGTGTTGCATAACTTTGTAAAGTGCGCCTCGCGGCTTGCTTTCCATTATTAGCATTAAGATTATTTGCATTATTGGAATTATTAATAACTTCAGGATTAAGTACCTGGTTCGGATTGTTCGGAATGCCTTCCATTTCTGCTTCAGATTCAGAATGCTCAGAATGATCGGTTGTATGTCCTTCTTCCAATTCGTGCTCGCTTTCCTCAAGATTTGGATCCTCTTCTCCCTGCTTAGCCAGTTCTCTAGCTAACTTCCTATTTCGCCTTGCAAATTTTTCTATTTCAGGATTATATGGCTCAAGCGGTTCCTTCGATTTCCGAGTAGCGTACTATAAAATAACAAAAAACAATAAAACAATTAAAAGCTTAAAAGGCTAGGCCTTTAACTAGACTAAATAATAAAAAATGAAATTGAAACAGACTCTATTCACAATATTTACGAATTTACTTTTAATAAAATAAGCTATACTTAATTTAATGACACGAGTCCCTGGCAACGGCGCCAAAAACTTGATGCACGGTCCAAGTAATAAAAATACTCGATACCTAAATAAAACACTAGCAAGAGAACTAGGTTCAATCGTAGTACATTTAGATAGATTCGAGGTCGATCCCATAGAGACTCGGCTTAAACGAAATACGACTTATTAAACTAAAAAGCAATTTAAAGGCGGTCTACGACCAACAAATAACGCAGAAATAAAATTGACACAATAGAAACACAAAACCAACAAAGACACAACGACACTAAGACACTTATTTTTATAGGTTTTATGAATAATTGACAAACGGTATTGATAACGCTAGTAATAATTACTCCCCCATGCTATGTAGATTGACGACGAGATAAAACAAGACATTTAAGATTAATTATTCTGACTACGGGAGTCATCCCCTAAAATAGATCTAGCTTCGGGTAGGCCATTGATGAATAACATTTATATGATAAAAATTACGATGTTTTATATACTTTATCAACTCTTTTTATATAAAATATAAGAAATTATAACGATAATCTTATGAAATATTAATAATAATGAATAAATCGAAATACTATAAAAATCTAGCAAAAGTAATAAAAAGATATAAATTTTGTACCGGTTTAATAACCGGAGTGTCGTGTCAGATTTACGTGGGTATTTTTGGTATTTTATTGCAGATTTTTAGGTAAACCAAGACCCCGAGTGACGACACTTTTTGAAGTAAAAACATGTCTTTTGACGGAAGTAAGGAAGTGCCATGAGATTTAAAGTTCAAGTGGATCAACGGTTCGTGATACTATTATCGAGATATATATTCGACGAACAAATGGCCCATCAAAAAGGCATTTTCTGAAGAAGAGTCCTTCATAAAAGTTATAGATCTTTTCAAGAGCTTTCCAACGCTTCTTGAATCATGTCATTTGGAGATCCAGAGCTCAAGTTGTGATTTTATCGAGTTTCAAATCAAGATGTGAAAATAAACTACCCGGATCAAACCGAGGAAACATAATGATTATCAAACATGTGGTCCTGCAGAGAATAATCTAGGGGATAGTATTTTTTATTCCCGGATCGATCCGGCATCACCTCGGATCGATCCGGCCCTGGGAAATTCTGCTTATAAATAGAGCAGTTCATACAGCCTGCAGGGAGTACCAATATATCTTCAAAACCTCTTTTAATTAGTAGTAGTATGTATATAGGCCTTATGCCATAAATAAAGTAGTAATAAGTATCATTGTAATGCTCGAGAAATTATCAGAAGATCAATGTTGTTGAAGTCGTTGTAATGTCCGAAGAATACAACCTCGATTCAATGATTGTAATCGGGTAAAATTTCTAAAGTATTTATGTTTGTTATGTTTGTTTTTATCTTTTTATAATGTTATTAGGCTAAATCTAATAACTAGCCAAAGTTATGTAATCATTTTATTTCGATCTTTTCGATAAAGGAATGTTGTCTAATTAAAATTGACTAAAATTGAGTTAATTGAATCTTTTTCTATTTTGCAACGTATTGATAATATTCGGATTGACGTAATTAACCAAGATGAATCGCACCATATAACCTAACGATGAACTGACCAGAGAAGTTAGGATATGAGATAAAAGATAGAAAAACCGGAGGGTAAAATTGGCCGTGCGAAAGCGTGACAACGGAATCCTCTTTCCTACCCGGGGGCAGATTTGTCTTGAGAAAGATGAATCTTATTAAAATTGTGCTCGAGATCATAATAATGTTAAAATCAACAGTTTAATTGAAACTAACACCGGAAAGTTAAATCGATCCGCCTGACAACCGGAGCCTTTTGAATAACATCGGCCGTCGACAAACGGAATAACCTCTTTTATCCGGGGTAGATTTGTACTCGCACTGCTCGAGACTAACCGAGATTAGCATGGGGCGCTTGTGGAGATTGAACGATGACAATGACATATGACAATTTCATACGCTCGTGTGAGGAGGAATTGTTAACCTCAGGAGTGCACCGTTTCATTTACTCAATTGGACCTAAAATAAAGGAAAGATCGAGCACATTCCGTTTACTGAAAAAGATCATATAAATCAATTATATAAACTTTGGCTAGTTCTCTAATAATATATTGGTATCTATATATTTATATCTATATATATATTTTGCAATCTATGTATATCTATATATATTTATATATCTATATATATTATATTAGAATAACTTTTAAATTACGCATTTATTTTATGTTAAGTAGAATAGTAGTAATCTGTGTTATAAAATTGCGGTTTAGATCGAGTTAATAACAGCTCTTTGGTGTTTAACCACACTTAAAAGAATTGCCACGTTTCCCTGAGGATTCGACACTCTGACTCACCATACTAGCACTACAGTTTGACCCGGTACACTGCCGGTTAGGATCTATATAGCCTAGAAAAGGTCTGTCAGCCATCTAAATCATCGTGTCTCCATTATGTGACTTCACATTTTTAGTCTCCATCTCATATAACTTCTGACACAATTACGAAACTAGGGATGCCGGTATAAACCGTAACCTTATCTAAGCAACATTCCTATGGTTAGGCGTACTTCTTAGACACTTATTCAATTTCTGTCCTAAATAACAATCACTTTTTAGGTCTCATGTTAAATTACGATGACAAATAATTAAGTTGATCAAGTTTAATTACTCGTTTGAATTACAAAGCAGAGAACCTGACGTAGTCAAAGACGTTCACAGACAAATCAAGAACATCACAGATCTTGCTACCAACGAGACATAAGCTCACTGCCAACAAGCTCAGATCTGAACCAGATTTGCTCGTGAAACGTCTTTTACGTCTCAGATTTACATAAACATGGGTTCGATAATTAACTACATCACGAAATCAATACACAAAACGACTACTCCATAACGAAATAAATTAGATCTACGAATAAAGATTGCATAATTGAGTAGACATTACCCTCGAAGACGAGCGTGATTCCCACTCCTCGATACGATCTCTAACCGGAGATTCTAACGACTCCGTAATGAAAGAACATAAAATAAAGAAAACAACGAATAATATTGATAAAAGTATTGAAATATTGTATTTCTAAGGTGTGTAAATGGCGTGTACTACATGCCTTTATTTATAGGGGTTCAAGCTATTTAAGAGATATACTTCAAAATGTCAAAACAAATAAGAGATAACTCCCGGCCGATCTCAAAATAATACGGTGCGCCCCCCTTTATGCGTCCCCACAAAGTTGGCGCCATCTTGGATTGGTTTGCCGGCTTTTGTCATGCTTATACGATCTTTATCTTCAATGCATCCGGATTTTCTTGGATTTATCTTGAGATTTTAATTCTTCCATTTGTATTTATCCTCCATAATTATCCAAATCTGCAAAATAGATATTTATCCCAAAATAAATAATATTTAAATAAAAATGGATAAATACCAAAATATATAATATAAACGGATAAATACCAAATTATATTTTATAAATGGATAAATACCAAATTATATAATATAAATCACATAACATTAAATAATAATTATAAACAGGTGATTTATCATAAAATAGATATTATTAATCCCGATTTAAGGACAAAGTTGATGACTTTTACGGGTATAATTTGACCGTCATCATATACTGTAACATACATTCACCTTGTCGGGTCCATCATAGGGCTCTGAGAGAGAGAGAGAGAGAGGTTGCGGAAGTTATATGTGAGATGATGTGTTGCACCTATGTCGGGAATCCACTGACTGATGTTGCGGTATGTGTGCGTTAAAGGCCTGGGGTGGACGTGGATTACGTGGGGGTGGTATGGGACATGTCTCATAATGACACCAACATTCATTTGCCATGTGTCCAAATTTAGAACATATCTGACATTAGGGATGGGGGAGCCGGACGGGTTTTGAGGGCGAGGGCCGCCGCGTCCACGAGTGTTGCCAGAGCGCCCCCGGACATGATTACCATTTGAACCACCACGTCATCTGTTTGACTTGAAATTCTGCAGTCCTGGAGTGAAATTTGCAGCGGGTGGAGTTGAACCAGTTAGAGGCGGGGAAGGGACGGAAACAAGTTGGTGGTGCTGAATTCTTGCTTCAGTGGTCAATAGAAGGGAGCAGACCTCATCTAGAGTGATTGAGGATCGAGCCGAAACCATTGTCACAAGGGTCCTAATCCGGCAAGGAGGTAAGTAATGGTTTTGTCGTTAATGGGTGGATGGCCATGGCCAATTCGTCACTTAGGCGTTTGATTTGAACAAAATATTCAGTGGCAGAGAGCGTGTATTTGCGAGAAGCAGCGAGCTCGGTTCTGAGTTGGACCAATTTGGCCTGGCTTTGAGAGGCAAAACAAGTTTCAATGATGACCAAATAGCACCGGAGAGGTGACGGTGTAAACCTGAGTTAACACTTCATCGGAGAGCAACATGGTAATTGTACTGAGGATTAAATTATCTTTTTCTGTCCATGTTTGAAATGCTGGATTAAGAATGGTATTGCCGGCAGTGTCTATAATTGTTTGCGGTGGGGGTGGAATCGAGCCATCGAGATAGCTGAAGACGCCTTGACCTTTGAGATAAGGGAGAAGCAGTGCCTTCTATTGATGATAATTTTGCCTGTTTAGTTTGGTGATATGGATGTTAGATGATGGTGTGAAAGTGAGATAGTTGGTGGTTGTATCAGTTGGTGGTGGGTTGGAGGTAGCACTGAGATTTTCAGATGTGGTAGCGGTAAGGAGTGGGGAAGAGAACGACGAGAAGAGAAAATGATAAGTTTTTGCGTGATACTTAAGAGGTGAGTAAAGTGTTAGGAAATCTATGTGGGAACGCAACGGAATTTAAAATTTATTTCCTTTTTAACCAGGATCGACTTCGTTTAAGGAACGAGCATAAAAGAAGTAGACTAAGGATTACCTTGGATTATCTAAACTAGATTGTCGCTTTGTCTACGGTTTTAGTTTCTGCATGAATCTGCCCAAGTGTTCGGCCTCTACCGTTGATCCACACGAACAACCCGGCCGAATCCACCATTGGATTGCTACTAGAAAACTCGGTTGCTAGACCGACCTTTTTTCTCTCTCTCTCAAAACTCCCTCTGAGAAGCTATCTTATTTTTCACAAGAATTATTAGACTCTTGGAGTTGTTATGTACAAAAGAGCTAGTCAACTCAACTCTAATACAGAAGGTGGTACGCCCCATGTAGCACCCAATTTGATTGGGAAAAACTTCTGAGTACATTAACGAGAAAGAAAACATTTTACTAGTAAAAATAAGGAAAAATAGATATTCTACATTTATCTCATTTAATTTAATATCTTATATTAAATAAATCCAAGATATTGTCAATATCTAATATTGATTATCTTTATTATATTACCATAAATCAATTTACACATGTGTGCAAATCTACAGTCATTAATATCTAATATTAATATATAATAATACTATTAATTAAATTGCACAATCCAAGTGTATATTATACACTTAAAAGTGACGCACCATATGCCAATAAATTGTCATCCAGAATATTCTTAATTAATATAATACCATGATTAATTAATTCGCAAAATACATGTGTATCAATATACACACAAATGCGCCATATACATATACATTATATGTATATTTAATTAATCAACATAATTAATATCTTATATTATATTCATTCATAACAAATAAATACCACCATATTAATTTATCACTATAACACTTTATAGTCGAGATAAACTTTCCTTATTTGGTTATCACTATAACCGCATTTTAATCCGGCTAGATGTTCTTATGTGTGTGACTCGATAGGCATCCGAATATGTTGGCCGTAGGCATAAAGTGCATTTTACTAAAATACCCTTCACACCTAACGATCACGAAATAGCGTCTAGCAACACATCGTGACCCCCAATCAACGGAAGAGTAAAATGAAATGACTACTACCTTTCATGTGAAACGGTTACTGTGTAAATAGGATCCTATCACTGTTACAGTATCCATACAGTCATACATCGAGTGTCAAATATCAACGACTGTATCATATAATCTGGATATCGTACCCTCTCGAAGTTACATATTACTTCCGCTTTGCAAAGACTCTCGAGAATAAGACATTCCTTTTTAGAAGTCACTTTCGGATATTTACTCATAATCATAGGATACATGATTTCCGGACGAGCAACGTGAATCCTACGCATGCTTCAGTATCACACCCAATCATTACCGTATGATCGCCCCATGGCTAGGGGAAACCTAAATAGTGTCAAAGTATGACAATCCACACCGTGATGTCATGAAGACTCTAGTAATAGGATAATTACACAACCGCCACATAGTGCGACATTTAATAAAGTAAGTGGGTCAGGCTAACGTACGCATTCTCTAATACACGTCCACGTACACTCCAAGTGTCTCTACACTTTGATAGACGAGATCTATCCCTATCTTCAATAAGATAGAAGAATCTAATACGTGCTAGTCTAATCGTACTATTAATGTCCCATTTAATAGCACATACGACTAGAGACATTTAAGTATCAAACATTTTAAAGTGAGTCGAGATCTCATAAACCATAATAACTATTATGATTTCTCTTTCACAGTTTGACGCTAGGGACGTTATCATGTAAAAATATCGTAATTGGTCCGTTTAAAAGAACAAAATAATAACAAAAAGCCAATTATTATATGTATAAACATAAAGAAATAGTAGAAATGATCTGCCCCTTCGGATCCGGTCCAACCCGATTAGGTTTAGGACACTATTTCAACAATCTCCCATTTGGCCTAAAGCCTATCACTCGTACACACAAGACCAAGTTGAAACATAAGAATCTCATGCAATACTTGCAACCAACCCTATGCGTGAACGGATCACTATCCGTGGAGACTCGAACTATTTTCATATCATGCTCCAAATGATCAAGTCAAAAGGAACAGCCTCAACACACACATGAATCTCTGACGAGACCCTGGTCCTTACCTAAGCAACGAATCCACTTACTATATCACCTATATTGAAAAGGTGGAAGACCCTTACAAGGTTCAGGAATGAACCTCTTAGATCCATGTATTGCTCCCATTGCACCTCTAAGGCAATACTGTGTCTTGGCTCAGTTGTAGAATTTTAAGTGATTTCTAGTTAAGAACATTTCCAGCTCACTGTATCACTTAATCAAAAGTGACTGCAAACCCAGACTGCAGCTCCCACTATCTTCATAAGTCTCAGGGTATACATTTGTGTACCTACGTTTATTCGATTCTAAGCTTCAATAAACTAAGAATCCATCCATAACATTTTCAAGGATACTCTAGACATCTACTAGAATCACTTTCATACTTGCTCATGGCCCTTCATGGAGTATAAACCTCAAGAACAACTTTTATGATGGACCCTATTGTAGTAGTAAAGGGAACCTTCTATAAGTGTCATCTTTCACCTCATCTTCAGGACTGACCTCCTGTCATAGATAGATCCCGAGAATACTGGCTAGAAGTACCTCTTGATGTGATCCATGCTAAAATCTTTTATCATCTCATCTATGCAGGTGAACTGTGATAAACAAGAAATATCTAAATCTATCAGTATAGATTCTTATTTCCAAAATAAGAAATATTATTTCCAAGAGCTTTCGAAAAGACCTGTAACTACCAAACATTATTTGACTATGACATGGGGTGTTGATTCCGAGAAGGATATCCAATACCTTTCTCGAAAACTGTAACACTCCAACTAACCCTTTTGCATATAAGGCATATCTTTTATCTTGATGAAATCAAACTCTTTTGATATATCAAGCAAAGAACATATACATAGTAACTTGTTTGAGTCCATAAGTGGATCTCATAAGCTTACACATCACGTTATCGTCTATGAACACCAAGCCATTGGCCCAACATTTTCAACACTATCATATAGCCATGATATGTAACTACAACGAGCACTATCTGAATAGACTTAAGCATAGCTGGTAGCACAAAGGTAATTACAAGGTTTTGACCTCATAGCCTTTAGCCATAAATTTGCTTAACAAGTAATCGTATTACTTTTCATGTTAGTCTTTCATAAAGATCTACTACACTTTCCAGAGACATTCCCTTTAGGTAAGACAGACCGGGTTCATAACCTGTTTGTCACTCATGGAATCTAATTCAGACATTATAGCTTCAAGCCATATCTCTTAATCTTGCCTTTCAAGCATCCTTGCATAAGTCACAAGATCTTCAATCTTCAAGATGAACACACCACCATCCCTTTCAGGCATGTGGTTATCTATAAACTCATAGAATGCTCACGTGCACTGAGCAGTGTCCTACATCTCATCACTATAGGGCGCCTGCTCATGTTCCAACGGTTGAATATTTATTTGTGGTTCTCAAACTCTTTTGAGATATTATTTACTCCCATTGTTTCTCTTGGAAGAATTACTTCCTCTAGATGACATTATGTTTGGAGTAAACATTTTGCGCCATGGGTAAGTAAATAATATCTAGCGTACTTGCTAAGGTCCCACAAAGTTGTACATGTAATACTAGGCTCTAAGCCTTTATGACTTTGCCTACTTACTAGAAACATGAAAACCCTAGATCATCGGTTAAGATAGATTCGAGGTTACCACCTTCCATATCTGATATGGAATTCATTCAACCTTATTCTTCGAAACTTGGTTAAGTATATGTTTCGAACAAAGGCACTATCCCAAAACAGGTAAGGGATACTTTTCATGGATTACGTCACACCTTTATCATATAAAGTGTTGTTTCCACTTAGCAACACAATCTGATTGCGTATCCCAAAATGGTATACTTCAGGGGAGAATCTGATTCCCCTTTTCAGACAGCTTCTGAAACACCCTTCAGGTTTTAATTGTTTCAATCCAATTGAAGATTAATTCCTAAGTTGTTTATCAATCTTATATTCATACTAGCTCAAAATTTTCGGGCTTTCCGAATCACATACTTCACTAAGTACATTCAACTATTTCTAAAATAGTCAAAAAGAGAAATAAACAATAATATCATTCGTGGCAGTAATTGTCACAAGCCAACAAACATCAGTATGTTTAGGCTTTAGGCAATTTTCTAGAATTTATAACCTTTTTCATAAAAGAAATTTTTTTATCATCTTTAGATAAGATACGTATTACCCACATGATTTATAATCACATGGTTCAGACATCATCAGAATGACATTTGCTTACACGTTTCTCTTCTAGAGAGACTATGCCTAGAACAACCACAAAATATTAAGGATAATAGCCCTACAATTTTACTGGGTTGAGATTTCTCACATATATCGACTATATAGTGACACTCATCTAGTATGTTAGATTCAATGACTATTCAACCTTATTGGAATAACGTTTACCCCTTATAGTTGAATTTGTCAATTAAATCCTAACGGGTAATTGAAAATCATGTTCTTCATAAGAACCGGAAAACAATAACACTTATTTAGTTCTTGAATCAGTTTACTAGACTCAAAATATTATATTGTAAATGCTTCAAAGTTTGCTTCACTTTCCATATCTTATTATATTATGTATCTTTCTAATTCATTCATACTCGTAAGATATCATATATCTTAGAATCGACCTGAGCTTAGATAGACTTACCTCAACTTACTTTCTTAGAATGTAGATTTCGATAAGTCCTCTGATTTAAGCACATGCCCTAACTTTCCTTTTAATCCCTTAAGCACTTGTAAATATTTCTTAGTTTAGTCTTCATAAGACTTAAGAAAAATCACAAGAGCTATGTCCTCAATTTTCTTTCATAAAGAAAATCTAAAGTTTGTTAAATGTTTTATTAACCTTTTGAATTATATTCAAAACATAAACTATTTAATTAACCTTTAAGAAATGATTAAAGAATTAAGTAGATACTTAAATCTTACAATTTTGAAAACAACCTTTTCAAATTCGTTGTGATCATTCACATTCAACACATCTAATGTTTTGAATTAATTGTCATTTTATGACAAAATGACCCACTGGACAACATCGTATCCAATATATAATTAATTATTTGAAACTCATTTCAAGTGATTTAATCATGTCTTGAGCTTCCGTTCTGATTAATAATTAAAGTCTTAGAGCACAACATCAAATATGTTGTTTCTTTGTCTTTAACTACTATGACGTAGTTGGTCATGTCATTGCTTGTTTTAAAAGGACTAAAAATTACTTAACCTTTTTGAGAACGTTTCTCAAAGGTTACAGTCATTTTGGTTTTAATAATCGAGAATAAAAATATAGAAATAAAGTTTACTAAAAAATTACAACATAGAAATAAAGATAAAAGAGTGTTGTTTTTATACATGCAAAATCAAAAAGGTCTTTGGTTTATGATTTTTCTCCCACTAGTCAAATACTCTCAATTGACTTTCAAGAATTTTCAAAATTCTTTAGTGGCGAAGATCTCATTTAGCTACCCCGATTCCCGACGTGAGCCGATCAACCAAGATAATTCAATAAGTAGGTAACACTTTACCAATCACATCTTTATGTGACTCTTGGTGGTTGACTAGTCAACTCTTTGACGTTTCACATCACTATGTGATAGCCACCTCTTTGTCTCTAAAATTAGATGGTCCTGACGTGGGTCAATCACCGTAAAACTTTAGCCAAGCCACAACCCAATATTCGTGAGATCTCATACGATCAAATCTCAGTAATAACGATATACCTGAGGTAGGTCAACTCCTGATGTGGACCGATCAGTTGGATCCGAACAAGGGTCTTTACCTTCATTATAATATTGGGAGACAAAATTCCGTCTTAATTTTTTTTGTGGGAGTATTTTAAATTAATTCACTTAAATAATTAATTACGGTCTCATCAAATTTATCTATCTCTATAGACATACATCATACACATTTATCTAGATCGTGCCTAGTCAGGAATCAATCGTATCACATAAAATAAACACAAGCACAAAATAAATAAGTGCGTAAAGTAACCGGTATGATCATGGAATTTTCTTAAGTGCGGTTTCGAATACAAACTGACGAAACCTCGGGTCACAATCTAGGGTAGCTGGAACCGCCAATAGGATCTCTATGTCTTCGTTTCTTTGGCCTTTGTCTTCTGCTCCATTCTTGTTACATAAATTTTATCTAATAAAATAAATACACCCGCCGCACACGGGGGGAGCTAACGGGAATGAGATAAATGCAGAAAATAAACCAGGTCACGTTCTTCATAACGGCCTAGGAGAATTTTAAACCGCAGAAAAATAAATCATTCACATATATCCTATTGGTCGAGTCCATGATCAATCGGGGTCCATATAATCACATTATATCAATCAAAATATCTAATCCATATAATAACATCTTATGAAAAAGATAAAATCTAAAATTACCAACTTGCGTCTTAATTAATCGATTAACGTTTAATCAATTCAATAATTTATCTAATCAATTAACTAACCAACATTTAATTAATTAAATGATTTTAATCGAAATCAAATTAACGATTAATTTTAAACGATTTCAATTTTAATTTTAATTAATTAGAACAATTCTAAAATAAATCAAGATTAAAATTAAGTCTCTTTTGTTTCTTTCATTTTGATTCCTAATCAAAAGTGACGTCTTTCCAAAATCAAAATCAAGAAAAGGGCCTAGGCCTGGACCCTATCCAAAATCAAAAATTTTGAAAAAGGCCTAGACCTAATCCAAACAAAATTTGGAAATGCCTAGGTTAATCATAGGTCGATAAATGTGGACCATAAACCAACACAATTATATTTTAGTGCCATGTGACATCCCAATGAGCCAAACTATTTGAACTATTGGTTAGCCACATGACATTAACTAAACCACAAGAGATTTCAATGTACCATAAAGAATCACAAAAATAGAAAACGAAAATTCGGAGTTCCACCAAAAAGAAGCACCACCCTACGACGACCGCCCGGGTGAGCCGCCGCTGCAATTTTTGGTGGGAGTGCCGCCGCCGATCGGCCTAGCACCCTAAAAGCCGAATTGGTTTTTTTCTTTCTTTTTTTCGTTTTCACGAATCGAAATCATGCATCTAAAATAATTACTACGCAAATTAACATGCTTATTGCTTGAATCAAAAAGCTCGCTCTGTTACCACTGTTATGAAATCTACGCGGGGACGCATCGGAATTCAAAATTTATTTTCTTTTTAACCAGGATCGACTTCGTTTAAGCAATGAGCATAAAAGAAGTAGACTAAGGATTACATTGGATTATCTAAAATAGATCATCGCTTTGTCTACGATTGTAGTTTCTGCACGAAGCCGCCCAAGTGTTCGGGCTATACCGTTGATCCACACGAACAACCCGCCAGAATTCACCATTGGATTGCTACTAGAAAAACTCAGTTGCTAGACTGACCTTTTCTCTCTCTCAAAACTCTCTCTAAGAAGCTCTCTTATTTTTCACAAGAATTATTAGACTCCTGGAGTTGTTATGTACAAAAGAGCTAGCCAACCCATCTCTTATATAGACAGTGGTGCACCCATGTTGCTCCCAATCTGATTGGGAAAAGCTTCTGAGTACATTAACGAGAAAGAAAACATTTTACTAGTAAAAATAAGGAAAATAGATATTCTAGATTTATCTTATTTAATTTAATATCTTATATTCAATAAATCCAAGATATTGTCAATATCTAATATTAAATATCTTTATTATATTACGATAAATCAATTTACACATGTGTGCAAATCTATAGTCATTAATATCTAATATTAATATATGATAATACTATTAATTAAATTACACAATCCAAGTGTATCTTATACACTTAAAAGTGGTGCCCCATATGCCAATAAATTGGCATCCGGAATATTCTTAATTAATATAATACCATGATTAATTAATTCACAAAATACATGTGTATCAATAAACACACATGCGCCACATACATATACATTATATGTATATTTAATTAATCAATATAATTAATATCTTGTATTTTATTTATTCATAATAAATAAATACTACCATATTAATTTAATCACTATAACACTTTATAGTCGAGATAAACTTTCCTTATTTGGTTATCACTATAACCGCATTTTAATCCGGCTAGATGTTCTTATGTGTGTGACCCGATAGGCTTCCGAATATGTTGGCCGTAGGCATAAAATGCATTTTACTAAAATACCCTTCACACCTAGCGATCACGAAATAGCGTGTAGCAACACATCGTGACCCCCAATCATCGGAAGAGTCAAATGAAACGACTACTACTTTTAAAGTGAAACGGTTACCGTGTAAATAGAATCTTATCTCCGTTACAATATCCATACGATCGTACGTCGAGTGTCAAACATCAACGACACTATCTTATAATCTGGATAGCGTACTCACTCGAAGTAACATATTACTTCCGCTTTGCAAAGACTCTCGAGAATAAGACATTCCTTATAAGAAGACCTTTTCGGATATTTACTCCTAATCATAGGATACGCGATTTCCGGACGAGCAACATGAATCCTACGTATGCTTCAGTATCACACCCAATCACTACTGCATGATCACCCCATAGCTAGGGGAAACCTCAATAGTGTCAAAGTATGAAAATCCACACCGTGATGTCATGAAGACTCCGGTCTTAGGATAATTACACAACCGGCACATAGTATGACACTTAATAAAGTAAGTGGGTCAATCAAACATACGCATTCTCTAATACACGTCCACGTACACTCCAAGTGTCTCTACACTTTGATAGACAAGATCTATCCCGATGTTCAATAAGATAGAAGAAATCTAATATGTGCTAGTCTAATCGTACTATTAATGTCCCATTTAATAGCACATACGACTAGAGACATTTAAGTATCAACCCTTTTGAAGTGAGTCGAGATCTTCTCTACCATAATCACTATTATGAATTCTCTTTCACAATTTGACACTTGTGACGTTATCATATAACAACATCGTAATTGGTCCGTTTAAACGAACAAAATAATTACAGTAAGCCATTAATATATGTATAAACATAAAGAAATAGTAGAAATGATCCGATCCGGTCGGATCCGGTCCAACCCGATTGGGTTTAGGACACTATTTCAACATAAAGGGCTCCGATACCATATCATTTTGGATATGGAAACTGTTATATTTTATTGATTAGTACATTTGTTTCTATAGATACATGCTAGATTAGTGCAGAATTTTCCTTGAGCGTTGAATACAAATTATTACAAAATATTCACACATTAACTATAGAATCTTCATGATCTTCTTGGCTAGGGACACTGTCTTCAACACGCCCCGCAATCCCATGGGAATGGAATGGACATTGAGATTGGTCTTCAAGGCGGAGAATCACGGATTACCAAGCGGCTTAGTGAGTAAGTCAGGTAATTGGTCTTTGGAGTTGATGAAAGAGATGGCAATTTTCTTGGAGGCCACCAATTCACGTACATGATGGAAATCAATCTCGATATGTTCGGTGCGATCATGGAAAACCAGATTTGCAGCAAGGTAAGTGGCACCAATGTTATCACACCGTAAGGTTGGAAGGGATGAGAGTGAGATACCCATATCACAGATGAGACTACAAATCCATTGAATTTCCACTGCAATGTTGGAGGGATTTATACTCGGCTTCAGTGCTACTTTTGGAGACCGTTTGATGTTGTTTGGAATGCCAACTTATGAGGTTATTGCCAAGGAAGATGCAATGGGAACTAATAGAGCGTCGGTCATCGGGGTCAGCCGCCCAATCAGCATCACTATAGGCTTGGATGGTGAGATAGGAAGTCTTGGAGATTAATAAGCCATCAGAGATGGTATGTTTTAGATAGCGAAGAATTCGTTTGGCTGCCATCCGAAGGTATTTAGAAGAAGCATGCATGAACTTGCTTACTTTGTGAACAGCAAAGGCAATGTCTGAGAAAGTAAAGCTAAGATATTGCAGTCCACCGACAATAGTCCTGTAGTGATGGATCAGGAAATAAAGGACTACCAGTCTTTTGAAGACGTTAGTTGGCAGCCATGGGGGTGGTACAAGGCTTAGATTTATCGATTCGAGTAAAAATTTTGTGCCTTTATCGAATCAAGTAATTTTTTTGGGTCTTTATCAATTCAAATAAAAAAAATTAATACATAGGTGGATCGGATTGGATCTTCACAATTTTTTTCTTTTAGCGATACATGTAGTGTTGGCCCCCTGCACCATTGGGCCTAAAACCACCGTATCCTCCGCCTTATTGGAGGCCTGGCCCTGTTGGCTATCTCTTTGGCATTTTGGCTTCTCCATCGGGGGTTGGGTTTTCTCCATGGCTTTGGCTGAATCTGTTTTTAGATGCGTTAGTCATTCTTGCAACCAACATCAGGTTGTTTGGTAGCGCGGAGCTGTTGTTTTTGGCTGTATTTCCGTTTTCATTTCCCTTTTTCGGTGGCAGTTTGGTGTTTTTGTTGGTTTGGGTAATGGTTTATGGCTTGTACGATGACGATGCTGGAAATCGTCAATTAATAAATCTAGGCTTTTCTTTCTAATGGAAACCTGTCAAAGCTTCAAGAACACAGAAAAACGATGAAAATAGGGGGGTTTTATTTGTGGTGATTTAGACTGCACTTGATATTTCTCAAGCTGCCTACATGTCCAATGTATCAATTGGAATAAAGTCCTCGTTGTTCCTTAAGGATTGTTTATATATAGGGGCTTGTGCCGTAGTAGTTGCGTGTAGCGTGTCCAAGGTGGACTCTGATTGTCATGTTCCCTAAGGAAAAGATAATGATGATTTGATCCCCTTGATTTTAGGAGATAATTATGGACATAAATGAATGCCAGGATTAGAGTAGTTATGATAAAGGATTCTTACCTTATTTATCTGATTTAGTACGCACGTATGAGGTTTGGTCCGAGAGGGACTTAGGCCGACCTTTGAGGTCAGGCACGTGTAGGTTGATCTTATGCCTCGGCCTACCTACGGAGATGGGGAGGATGTCCGAGCTTGTACAGCTCGGATAAAGGGGGCTCTACCACTTAAGGAGGCTTTTCTTTATCTTTATCTATTGATGGGCTATTAAGGAGATGACGTGTGGTGAGGTGCCGGTCTGACTCTCGTCATAAGCCCCCCAGATCCAGCCGGGCCTGGGGAGGCCTGCTCGGATCTACCTAGGTTGCAGCTCGGCTTGGTCATGTAATCGTGCAGACTCATGAGTTTAAGATGCCAGGTAGCAGGGTTAATTATGACGTTGTTGCAACTATCCCGAAAGTTGAGGCATCGTTGCCCATTAGCTCTAATTATGGGCGCTTTTCAAGGCGAGTAGGGGGGTTATAATCATGTCATATCAATTGTTCCGATACATCACTTGTTATTAAAGCATAAGATTCATGCCTGCTGCCGATTGCTATCCTTCTCCACTCAATCTTCAAATCATTCTTGCAAGTAAGTGCTTCTCCTTTCGCAATTTAGCTTTGTAGCCTTCTTTATGTTATTTTTAGAAACATCACAACTTCGTCAGAACCCTAGTTTTTTGAGATGGGCATCGCCGATAGTAGGGACGTTGAATCCATCCTTGGTTAGGGGGACCTGGATGAGATATGTGAGTTATATGAGATTAAGAAGGAAAATATGCTCCAGCGCTACCCTCAGAGCCACGCCTATCTTCCATGAACCCACCATAGGGGTTCTGTACCGTTCACCGGGAATATTTCAAGGTTGGTCTGAGGCTGCCCTTTTGCCCGGCACTTCTTGCCGTGCTTCGGTATTACGAGGTAGGGCTCTCCCAGATAGCCCCCAATGGCATCAAGGCCATTATTTGGTTTGCTATCTGGTGCCGGTTGATCAAGATGAGGTTCATCGTAAAGAAGTTTAGATACTTATATCATCATGTGGGGTTGAAGGACCATCCCTACCGATACTACTTTTCTTGGAGGTCGGGCCGTTCTGGTGACGTCCTCATCATCCTCAAGGGTAAAGATTCCTTCAAGTGATGGTAGGAGCAGTTCTTCTACATCCGTCATGATAATCACCCCGAGCTGAGCCGGAGGAACATAGAGTAGATGGACAAGGATGAACGCCCTGAATTGGACAACCAGCTGGTGGAAAAGATCCACGAATTTGGGTAATCCATTGAGTGGCAGAATTTGTACGATGAGCTGATTGAGGCAACTCGGATGGAAGATACGGGGCCCAGCCCCTACAAAGAGTTTGAAGAGCCCGAGTGGTAGTGCTGTAGGGCCTTTTCCTTTGCGCATGTTTGTTATTTTACCTGTGCTTCAGCCCGACTAATGCTTTGTATGTGTTTGCAGTGGCTAACTTTGCAGATCTACTGGCAGGAGCTGAAGGGAAAGCTATGGTTCGCCAGCCAGAGCCGACTCATTCTAACAGGAACGTGGCCGTGGACGGTCCTACTGTTGAAGCTACTGTGGCTGGCACTTCCTCATCTGTTCCTCCTCAAGGGTAGGCTGATCTGGATCCTCCGGACAACATTGATCCGGAGAGGACAAAAGAGAGGGATCTAAGGAAGAAGGGGAGATCCAGGCCGACCTCGACGATGCAGGAGAATAGGCCTGCAAAAAAGGGCGAGACGAAAGCTTTGGAAGGAGCTCAGGGTCCATCTGGCCCTCACGAGAAGGCTACTTCCGAACAGCAGCAGCTCGCCAGTATGTCCGACAAGGAGCTGGCTAATGTGGGTTTCAAATCCATGGAATTTGTAAGTAACCGTACTTCCTGTTTTTTATGTTAGGTTTTTGAGGACCCTACTAACCTTTTCTATTTGATTGTGCAGGGGACCTTGGTTGGTCAGGAGGTTTTTCAGAGACTCGGGAAAGCCTCTGTGGATTCGGCCAATCAGAAGAAGAAGATCGCCGAGCTGAAGCAAACGAGGGAGGAGCTTGGGCGGCTGCCAAGCTAAAGGATACGGAGATGAAGACTCTCCAAGCCCAACTCTTCACTCAAGAGTATGAGCTAAAGTCTTTATCTGGCATTCTTTCCAATGAGAGGAGGAAGAAGGAGCAGGAGGTCGCCGACCTCCAAGCAAAAGTTGCCGATCTGGAAGCTATTATCCCAGCTCGGTGCGCCAAAGCCGTCCAAGAGTACAAGGCCTCGGTGGACTTCACCGAAGCCTTAAAGGTGCTACTGATCCCCATATTAAACCATGGTTACACCCAGGGAGTGGACGAGGCGATGATCCAGTATCCTTACCTTGTGGTGGATAACCTTCCTAAGAAGGTTTATTATAAGCAAGGGATGAGCGCGTCAGGGACTTCAAGGATGGGGTGGACATTGTGTCCAAATATGCTACCCAGCCTACCACTGCCTCTAGCTCGGTTACTTCGTTAGAACCCCTGAAGAATCCAGCCTCTGACTCTTAAAGTTTTAGGAGTTCTTCATTTTGATTGAAAATTTTGTATTGCGACTTTTCCGATAATTAAAAATGATCTTTTGTTGATACATTTCTTTTTGGGTTTTGTTATCTTAAACTAACTGAGAGGATAACTCTACTGGAGCAAACAATGGAAGGAAGGATTACTGCAGTTGATACTAGAACTGAAATTATGGAGGGACAACTGAGTAATCTAGTAATCACCCAAGAGAGTGTTCATGGCCTGCTGTCCCGTTTTGTTGATGATGTCAATAAGGGGGAAGAGAGCCAAATAGCAGTAGAAAAAGTGGCTGCTATAATTTTTGCAAAGAAAAGATGGGAAGATGACACTAATGCATTCAGAGAACCTGCACCTGACAGACTTCCACTCACTGATGATCTTCTCAAAGAATATAAGAAAGTTTACAACAGCAAGAGGAGACCTTATCATGACAAGGGCTTTCATGAAGGGTTGAACTCCTTTCTAGGACTCAAGTTTTGGGAAGCAAAAGTCAGAGCCTTGAGAGCTGCACATAGAGGTGGAATATGTGGTAGAGGTGGAAGGAGTTTACCTACCACATCAGCAAAGGAATCACTAAATGAATTTAAAGAAGTATACATGCGCTTAGGCTTTAGAGTACATCAGATCAACCTTACTCTACCTGAGGCATGGAAATGGTGGAAAGAAGTGAATCCTCACATTGATTTCTCTCTTATTGAAAATGAATGGATGAGAGAAATGATTAGAGAAATAAGAGCTTATCAAGAGCAAGTAGAGAAGGCAAGAGAAGAAAGAGAAAGAAGACGCTAGATCAGCATACCTTATCTGCTTTATTCTTGCTGATTTTAGACTGTAATAATTTTGAACAACTGATTTTAATGAGAAATGTCTTAGTTTGTTCTGTTTTTGTTTTTAATCTTTTCGCTTTGCTGTAAGGAGGGTATTGGCATCATCACCAAAAAGGGGGAAATTGTTGGACTTATTTTTATGTGTTGATGAGTGCTAGACTAGCTAATATAGAGCAAAGGCAAAAAGATGTATAGATCAAATTTATAGGTTTATTAGAGTTTGATCTTGTATAGGTTTGATCAAACAAACACTGTAAAAGGTCAGCTGACTTACATCAGCAGACTTGTCTATATCAAGAGGGTACCGTGTCGAGAGACTAGTATAGAATCTCTTTGAAGACCGAAATGTGAGGGCTCAAACTCAGTTATTGAAGGCTAAGGGACCAAACTTAGTATTTAAAGTCAAGGATATGGAATCAGAATTTAGGGAAGTCTGTGATGACCTAAACTGATTACATATGCCTTGTGTACAAGGTCTAAATTCCATAAGTTAAGTGGTGGTTGGAACTTAGTTATGATTAAATGGTGTAATCTAACTTCATAAATAAAAGTTAGATAAAAGAAGTCAGCTGCAGTGTTTCATAAACACAGCAAAATATGGATCAACTGTCTGATATGTATTTCAGCAGACTAATACCTTCAGGAACCTGCTGATACATATACCTCGAATTATTCAAAGGTTACATTGGAAGATTACAAAGAAAAGGACAGCTAACAACCTCTGATTTATCAAATAAATCAATGGTTAAGATTAAAGGGACGTTGGGATGATTCAGACCTTTATCCAGTGGATACAAGTCAAAGGGTGGATAGACTGTATACTGTCAAAAAGGAATCTGACAGTGTCAGTCCTAGGAACAGTCAGAAAAAGCAAGTCAATATGGGACAAATCTGAAACGGCTATGTTTGAATTTCAAACATAAGTCACAAGGATTCCTACCTATAAATAGAGGACTCCAAATTCAGATACAAGTGATGATTTTCAAAAAGAAAAACATAGTTTAATCTTGAGCTTCAGATTCTCATCAAGAAAACAACCTGCTGACCCTACTGAGCATAAAGCTACTGATCCAGAAAAGTTCTTCAAGTGTAATCTATTTTCAAGCTACATCAAGTTTACACACTTGAAGACCTCAAGCTGTTGATCATATCATCCTGATCAAGCTGCTGAAAGCTGAATCACTTACTTGATTCAAACTTTCTTTTACAAGGAATCTGCTGAAGATAGTGAAGCACATTTGTGTGTCAAGGACTGTTGTTTGTGGTGGATCTGGTGAAGAGGCAATCCTACCCTTCAAGGACCAGTGGAATACTTTGGAGCAGCAATCCTACCGGCTCCAAGTGTTCAGTTTGTGAAGCCATAGTTATTGGTGAAGGACAAGCAACTTAGGGATTTTTGTAACTGCTACCTCAAGAATCTCTAGTGAATTACCTCCAACATCACAGGAGAAGAGTGGACTGACAGGATTACACCACCTGGAACCACTATAAAATCTGCCTACTTACTTTCTGCATTTATATTCTGTATTTAGGATATTTAGCACATCAATCTACTAAATCACACACATACACTACTAAGTATCTAATACTTGGTATCATATTTAACAACAAGTAATAAGGCTTAATTTTTGATATATTCCGCTGCACAAATTCAAGAACTCAACAATCGTGAGTGTCACTGAAGTTCTTTGAGTTTGTTAACTCCAAAAGTTTTAAGTGTTAAGTTTATTCACACCCCCCCCCCTCTAAACTTAACCAAAGCCTTTTCAAGGGACCAACACATAGATTAAATGGCTTTTCTGTTGTCATATATTTGTTCTTTTAAAGAACCAATTGTGAATTGTTATATGATAACGTCCTTGGTATTAAACTGTGATAGAGAAACCATGATAGGCGATTATGGTTGATGAGATCTCTAATCACTTTAATAAGTTTGATACTTAAATGTCTCTAGGCTGATGTACTATTAAACAGGGCATTGACAGTACGAATAGGCTAGCACGTATTAGATGTCTTCTCTCTTTAAGGGCAGGGAAAGATCTCATCGATCGAAGGGTAGAGACACGTGGACTATACGTGGACGTGTATTAGAGAATGCGTATGTTAGACTGACCCACTTACATTAAGTGTCGCACTATGTGGCGGTTGTGTAATTATCCTTAAGACCAGAGTCTTCATGGCATCACGGTATGGATTGTCATGCTTTGACACTATTGAGATTTCCTATCCATGAGGCGATCATGCAATAGTGATTCAGTGTGATACTGAAGCATGCGGAGTATACATGTTAGTTAGTCCGGGAATCCCGTATCCTATTATTGGGATTGAATATCTGAAATGGCCTTCTTATAAGGAATGGCTAGCTCTCGTGAATCTTTGCAAAGTGGGAGTAAATGTGTTACTTCGAGAGAGTATGATATCCAGATTATAAGATACGGTCGTTGATGTTTGACACTCGACGAACGACCGTATGGATATTATTACTGCGGTAGGATTGTAAGTTACACGGTAACTGTTTCACATGAAAGGTAGTAGTCATTGCATTTGACTCTTCCGATGATTGGGGGTCACGATGTGTTGCTAGACGCTATCCCGTGATCTTTAGGCATGAAGGGCATTTTCGTAATTTGCACTTAGTGTCTACGGCCAACATATTCGGAAGCCTATCGGGTCACACACATATGAACAGCTAGCCGGATTAAAATGTGGTTATATATGATAACCAAATAAGTAAAGTTTTATCTCAAGACTATAATGGTTATAGTGGTAAATTAATATGGTGGTATTTATTTATTATGAATAAATATAATACAAGATATTAATTATGTTGATTAATTAAATATACATATATGATGTGTATGTCGAAATTATGTATATATGTGATATACATGTATTTTGCAAATTAACTAATCTTAGTATTATATTAATTAAAGAATATTCCGGATGCCAAAATATTGGTGTGAGGGACGCAGATTTCATGTGTATAGGATATATTTAAATTGTGCAATTTAATTAATTACCATAATATTAATATTAGATATTAATTGATTTTGGAAAAATAGATTTATGGTAATAAGATAAAGATATATTCAATATAAGATATTGTCAATATATATGTAGAGAAAATATTTAATATAAGATATTGAATATTAATGAGATAAATCAATCAAATATATTTTCCTTATTTTACTAGTAAAAGGTTTTCTTCCTCTCCACTCTGCTAGATGGCGCCACATGCACTAATATAGTGTGGGTGTCAAACTCTTTTGCACATCACAACTCCAAGAGCTAATAGTTCTTGTGAAAAATAGAGAGCTTCTAAGAGAGAGTTTTGAGAGAGAGAAAATGTCGGTCTAGCAACTAGATTTTTCTAGTAGCAATCCAATGGTGGATTCCGGCGGGTTGTTCGTGTGGACTAGCGGTAGAGGCCGAACGCTTAGGCGGCTCCGTGTATCGCTACTCTCCTTAGACGGTCAAAGTGTCGATCTTTTAGATTAAGCAAGGTAACCACCGTCTACTTCTTTAATGCTTGTTTGTTAAACGAAGTCGATCTTAGGACAAAGGAAATAAAAATTTTGAATTCTGCTGCGTTTCCGTGTTGATTTCCTAACAGTATGTCCCCCAGTATGTCATTCCTTAACCTCTGGTTTTGGATGGCATACTTGTGTTTGTGTAACTGATGTACATTGAGACCGAGCCCTTCATACGGGCTCGGGTATTTGTAGGTCAGGTATCGAATCTAAACAAGTTAGGTCAGTTTAGCTCTATGTTAGTTCACGACGAGCAGGGCCAGTTGAGACTGACTTCTCATTCTTAAAGCACGGCGAGCAGCGCCAGGTCGGACTGACTTGTCACGTGAAAGTTTATATGACGAGCGGGGCCAGGCTAGTACTGACTTCTCATTTTTTAAAGCAAGGCGAGAGGGGCCAGGTTGGACTGACTTCTCGCATGAGAGTTTTTAAGACGAGCAGGGCCAATTGAGACTGACTTCTCATTTTTTAAAGCATGGTGAGCATGGCCAAGTCGGACTAACTTCTCGCGGGAGAGTTTTTAAGACGAGCAGGTCCAGTTGAGACTGACTTCTCATTTTTTTAAAGCACGACGAGCAGTGCCAGGTTGGATTGACTTCTCGCGTGAGAGTACTTAAGACGAGCAGGGCCAGTTGAGACTGACTTCTCATTTTTAAAGCAAGGCGAGCAGGGCCAGGTCGGACTGACTTCTCATGTGAAAGATTTTAAGACGAGCAGGGCCAGGCTAGTGTTGACTTCTTATTTTTCAAAGCACGGCAAGCAGGGCCAGGTCGGACTGACTTCTCACGTGAGAGTTTTTAAGACGAGGAGGGCCAGTTGAGACTGACTTCTTGTTTTTAAAGCACGGCGAGCAGGACCAGGTCAGACCAACTTCTCGTGTGAAAGTTTTTAGGATGAGTAGGGCCAGGCTAGTGCTGACTTCTCATTTTTTTTTAAAGCACGGCAAGCAGGACCGGGTCGGACTGACTTTTCACGTGAGAGTTTTTAAGACGAGCATGTCTAGTTGAGACTGACTTCTAATTTTTAAAGCACGGCGAGCAGGGCCAGGTCGGACTGACTTCTCGCGTTAAAGTCTTTAGGACAAGCAGGGCCAGGCTAGGGTTGACTTCTCGGTTTTTAAAGCATGGCGAGCAGGGTCATGTCGGATTGACTTCTCACGTGAGAGTTTTTAGGACGAGCAGGGCCAGTTGAGACTGACATCCTGTTTTTAAAGCACGGCGATCAGGGCCAGGTCAGACTGACTTCTCACATGAGAGTTTTGCTGGACATATTCTAGTTTTAATGATGAGTGCCAGACTAGCTGTTATAGAGCAAAGGCAAAAAGGTGTCTAGAATTAATGTATAGGTTTACTCAAGTTTGATCTTTGTATAGGTTTGATCAAACAAGCACTGTAAAGAGGTCACCAGACTTGATCAACAGACCTATCTAGGTCAGTAGAGAGTCTAAGACCTGCTGATGGTTGAAGAATGAGGGTTCAAACTTAGTAATGAAGGCTAAGGGATAAAACTTAGTATTAAAAGTCAATGATATGGGATCAGAATTTAGGTAAGTCTGTGATGGCCTAAACTGATCACATATACCTTGTGTAGAAGGTCTATGTTCCATAAAAATTAAAGTGATGATTGGAACTTGGTTATACTTAAATTGGCGTACTCTAACTTCATAACAAAACGTTAGGTGAGAAGCAGTCAGCTGAGATGTTTATAAACACAGCAGACTAAAAGTCAGCTGACCATACAAGTATAGCAGCTGACTTATGTACCAGGCATCAGCTGAATGTAATGGTCGAATTAATCCAAGTTTTTCTGGAAGATTTAATGAATAAGGATGAATTACAAGCATTGGATTAATCAGTCAATCAATGAATATGATGAAAAGGTCATTGTAAGAATTTCAGAGCCAAATCAAATGGAATTATTTCATTGTTTGACAGACTGACTGTGAAGAGGACACTGACACTGTCATTATAGTACAGCAGTGGGAATTTCAGGGAATATTCAGACAATCCTATAACGGTTGTTTTTGAATTTCAAATGCAAATCACAGGATTTGCACCTATAAATAGAGGACCCCTGATTCAGATTGGCACAAACAAGAACAACACAAGAGCAAGAGAAAAATAACCAAGTATTTTGAGCAAGAACAAGCAATATCGATCAAGTGAAATCTTACCCTGCTGATACAATCTGAGCTTTAAACTTTCTGATCAAGAATTTTCTTCAAGTGTTTCTGCAATCAAGTTCTATCCGGTATACACACTTGAAGACTACAAGCTGTTGATCTTTTCATCCTGATCAAAGCTTGCTAAAGCTGAATCACTTTCCTGATTCAACCCATTCTTTTTCAAGAAGAACCTGAAGATGGAGAAGCATTGTTGAAGTGTCAAGAACTGTTGTGTTTTGTGGTTGAGTAGGTGAAGAGGCAATTCTACCCTTCAAGGTCCAGTGGAATACTTAGGAGCAGCAATCCTACCTATTTCTAGCGTCCAGTTTTTGTAGCCCTAGTCATTGTTCAAGACAAACAGTTTAGGGATTTTTGTAATAGCTATCTTATAAGTCTCTAGTGAATTTCCTCCAACATCACAGGAGAAGAGTGGACTGACAGGATTGCACCACCTGGAACCACTATAAAACTTGCCTACTTTACTTTACTGCATTTACATTCTGCACTTTACTCTATTTGCTTGCTTATCACATCAACCTCCTGAACTAGTTACTGGAATCTCACATTTACACTACTGAGTATCCAATACTTATTATCATCTTTAAAAAAACAAGTAACAAGGCTTAATTTAATATATTTCACTGCAACATATTCAATAGTTTCAATAGTCAGCAGACTGCTGAAGGTCAGCAGACTATTGACCCTACTGAGTTTGTCAACTCCAAAAGGTTTTAACTGTTAAGTTTATTCACCCCCTCTAAACTTAACCAAATCCATTTCAAAGGACCAACAATCGGTATCGGAGCAGAGCTTCTATTCTGAAGTAATCCTACTTGTTGTGCTTGTGAAAAATCAAAACTTTTTCAAGTTTCTGTTTTCAAGTTTTGCATCATGGATAGCAACCAGTATGCTAGGAAAATGTTGATGTCCTCCCTAGATCATTTTGATGGGTATAAATGTCGTATGTAGGCGTATCTAGCTACAAGTCATGATGAAATGATGGATGTGATGATTGATGGACCACTTGAGATCACCAAAGTCATAACTTTGGATGGTCAGAATCAAACCATTCCAAAACCAAAGAGTGAATGGTGTACTGAAGATAGAAAAGGGCAAATCTGAACAATATTGCTATTAATATCATCTATAGAACTTTAGATAGCAATATGTATGTGAAAGTTAAAGATTGCAAAACTGCCAAAGAAATATAGGAAAGATTGCAACTTATATGTGAAGGCACTGATGCAATCAAAAAGAACTAGATCAGTGTGTCCAAGAAAAAGTTTCAAGAGTTCAAGATGAAATCAAATGAGACCATTGAACAAATGGAATCGAGGTTCATTGCAATTCTGGATGAACTCACCCTACTAAATGTTGTTTATACAAAAGAAGAGATCAACACCAGGAATCTCAAAGCCTTACCAGCAAAAGAAGTCTGGGAAATGAAAGTCACTGCTATGATGGAGTCCAGGAGAGTACATGAGGAAGACACCTTCAAATTGTTCTCTGATCTCAAAGCTTACGAATTTAGCAAGGATCTTGTTGCAAGTGGTGAGAACGAAGAAACAAAGACAACAGCCCTGGCTGCCACTCATAAAGTAGAATCATTAAGTGCTCAAGATGGTGTTCTAGATGAAATGCAAGAGCAAATAGCCCTACTGACTAAAAGGATAAGAATGATGAAATCTAGAAAAGCATCAACAAAGAGCTATGGCAAGAAAACAACTGAGAAAAAGGAAGAATCAAAGAAGGATCATGACTTTCTGTGCTTAAATTTCAAGAAACGTGGACACTTCAAACCTGATTGTCCTGAGTTAAAACAAAAGAAAGATCCTAACTACCTATGCTTTAACTGCAAGAAGCCTGGAAATTTTAGACCTGACTATCCAGACCTACTGAAGAACAAAGGTCAGCAGAGGAAACCTAGTAGAAAAGCATTGGTTGTTGATGATGAATCTTGCTATGAAGTGAAATCTAAAAAAAGAAATGAATCAGATGACACTGCTCTCATAACACATATGGATGATTATGCTTTCATGGCTCATATGGATGAAACTGAGGAGGTATACAATTATGTATCTATTAACACTCCTGCTAAAAGTGAATACGAGTCTACTGGTGGTTCCAATCCCAAAGTTTCTGACAATGAAGAACCTCTAGATGCCTCCTTAATCAACTGAGGATAATACAATCTGGTTATGAGATTGTGAAGGCGGAAAGAGAAACACTTCAAGCAGAAATCCAAAGATTGAATGCTGAATTAAGAATTCTCAAAGGCAAGTAAAAGGATTATGAACAAAATCAGTATAAGTCTGCCGCACCAGCAGTGGCAACTGAATCTGCTGCACAATCAAGTTCCACAACTGCATTCAAATCTGGGAAGCCTTATGGTGATAGAACAGGCCTTGGATTTGACACTCAACAACCTTCTAAGAATGGATCAAGTAAGGTTGCTGAACCTAGTGCCAGAATTGGTCCTAAGTTTGTGGTTGCACAAGATCCAACACCCCAAAAGGTTGATGAGGCAGTAAATCCTGCTGAGAATGCTTCAAAGAAGCAAAATCAGAAGTCCAAATGGACAGCAACACCTAACAAAAAGGGTGAATCTAAACGTACGTCTGCTGGACCCTTTAGACCTGCTGATAGCAGACCTGCTGCAATGTCTGCTGGACCACAAAAGGGCAAAAACCAGAAATATTCCAAGATAAGAATGTTAAACCCAAGAATGTTAATCATTCAAGGGATACTTATCTCAGTGGGGGAAAGGCAGATTGTTCCATACTGATGAAGATTGGAATATTCATGCCCCTCTACTAGAAAAAATATATTTAACCATAATGCTAAGGCTAGACCTCAGCAGTGGGATCAGTAGAGGACTCAGTAGAGACCTCACCAGAGGACTCAGCAGAGACCTCGACAGAGACCACAATACAGGGTTGTTCCTAACAGACAACAATCATATGGTTATGCTAATGCTTCTAACAAGAGAAATCACTTCAAACAGCATTATGTACCAAAAGGCCAGAAACCATATGTGAATGCTACACAACCAAACACTAGATTCTATGGAAATGTAGGATACATATATGAAAGAAAGTGCAACACTTTTCAAAGAAGACCTTATGGAAGTTTGCCAAGGGTTGTACTTACCACTGACCATCATGCACTCAAACAGGTTTGGGTACCTAAAACACATTAAATTTGTTTTGTAGGGTGTCTGGTACTTTGAGAGTGGGTGTTCTAGACATATGAGAAAGAGCAAACGCTGTTTGGTGGATTTTGTTGAGAAGGATAGACCAAAAGTCAATTTTGGAAACAAATACACACCTGAATATACAAGAGGATATGGCATTCTAGTGAAGTATGGACTTACGATCAAGAATGTTGCATAAGTTGAAGGACTGGACTACAACCTACTGAGTACAAGTCAATTTTGTGATATGGGATATCAAGTCACTTTTGACAAAGATCACTGCATTATCATGAGTGAGATGAGACAACATGTTGTACTTGCTGGAAGAAGACAAAAAAATATGTACATTGTGGACTGGACATCTGTTGTACCTGAAACAAGTCTCATTGTACATACTAAGTCAGAGTTCAACTGGTTGTGGCATAAGAAATTGAATCATCTAAACTTTGATGATATCAATCAGTGGTGAAGAAAAAGCTGGTAATAGGTCTACCTAAAATCACATATAGAAAAGATGGAATATGTGATGCTGTCAGCAAGGAAAGCAAACAAAATCAAGTTTCAAGTCAAAACTCAACAATAAACCAAGAGAGTTTTGGAGCTGATGCATATGGATCTTTTTGGACCAGTAATACCAACAAGCATAACAGGGAAGAAATACACTCTGGTAGTTGAGGATGATTATTCAAGATACACTTGGGTAATATTTATAAACAAAAAAGTGAAACACTTCAAAAGATGCCTGAACTTTTGAAGAGATTGCAAAATGAGAAGAGTGTGATAGCAGTAATATCAGACAAGGGTACTGAGTTCCTTAACAAAGTCATAAGAGAATACTGTGAAAAAATGGTGTGCTGCACCAATTAGCAGCTGCTGGAACCCCTCAGCAGAATAGGGTTGCTGAGAAAAGAAACAGGACTTTGAAAAAAACAGTGAGGACTATGATCTGTGAAGCAATGTTACCTGAGAGGTACTGGGCTGAAGCAATCAACACAGCATGCTATACACAGAATGGAAGCTCAGTGAACAAAAAGCTTATGAAGACACCTTGTGAGATTTTGAATGGAAGAAAGCCAAACATATCCTACTTTCATCCATTTGGAAGTAAGTGCTTTATCTTCAATCATAAGGAGCAACTGAAGACTTTTCAACCAAAATTAGATGAAGGAATCTTCTTGGGTTATTCTTTAGTCAGCAAGTCTTTTAGATAAACAAAAGGACACTGAAACATGAAGAATCAATATATGTTGTTTTTTATGAACCAAAGTTCAATGGAATGGAGAATGAAGAAGTTTCAGAACTTGCTGTAAAGCTAGAAATCATAAAACCTGAGTATGTGGATATTCTAAAGAAGATAAGTGATTTAAAGGTCTCTGATTCTGGAAATGTAGATGCCCCTGCTGGAGGACCAGCTGAAGATACTACTGATACAACAACAGATACTGCTCAAGGATCTGCTAATCCTCCTAATGAACCAACAGCAGACCCTACTAAATATCAGGTTCCTGTAAATCAAGCAAACATTGATTTACAAAGGTTGAAGGATCACCCTGCTGAACAAGTGATTGGTGATGTACAGCAAGGTGTAAGGACAAGAAGACAATTAGAAGCAATGTTTACATGTTTTCTATCTCAACTAGAACCTAAAGTTGTTGAACAAGCAATTACTGATCCTGATTGGATAATTTCTATGCAAGAAGAACTAAATGAGTTTGAAAGAAATCAAGTGTAGACACTAGTGGAGAGGCCTGATCATCCAAATATCATTGGTATTAAATGGATTTACAGAAATAATCTGGATGAATCTCGTACCATTGTTAGAAACAAGGCCACACTAGTGGCAAAGGGCTATTCACAAGATGGCGGAATAGACTTCAATGAGACATATGCCCAGTTGCAAGATTAGAAGTAGTAAGACTGTTTTTGGCATATGCTGCACACAAAAACTTCAAAGTTTGCTAGATGGATGTAAAGAGTGCATTTCTTAATGGCATTTTGGATGAAGAGGTTTATGTTCAGCAACATCCTGGTTTTGAAGTTAAAGATCAAGAAGATAAAGTGTATAGACTAAACAAGGCACGTTATGGACTGAAACAAGCACAAAGAGCTTGGTATGAGACTTTATCTCAATTCTTGGTGAATAATGGTTTTACCAAAGGAACCATTGATAAGACTCTTTTCAGAATCAATGAAGGAGACAGCACCCTGCGGGTGCAGATTTATGTGGATGACATCATATTTGGTTCTGAAAATGAAGTGTTATGAATTTTTCTAATCTCATGCAAAGTAAGTTTCAGATGAGTATGATGGCAGAAATGAACTACTTTCTAGGATTACAATTCAAGCAAATGCAAGATGTAATATCCATTCATCAAACCAAGTATACCAAGGAGTTGCTGAAAAAGTTTGGTATGGAAAATAGCACCAAGGTATCAACTTCTATGGGTACAGGTATCAGGTTTTTTATCAGGCTTTATACTAAAGAATGATAGGAAGTCTGCTGTATCTCACAGCCAGCAGACTTGATATATCTTTTGCAGTAGGTGTTTGTGCAAGATTTCAATCTAAACCTAAGGGAAGTCACTTAGTTGCAGTTAAAAGGATTCTCAAGTATTTGAAATAAACTTTGGGAGTAGGGATATGATATTCAAAAGATGGAAGTTTCAAAGTTATATCCTACTCGGATTCTAATTATGCTGAGTGCAAGATTGATAGAAAAAGCACCACAAAAACTTGTCAGTTGATGGGAAATAGACTTGTTTCTTTGTTTAGCAAGAAGCAGAATTCTATATCAACTTCCACTGCTGAAGCAGAATACATTGCTGCTAGAAACTGTTGTGCACAAGTCCTATGGTTAAGACAATAACTAAGGGATTATGTGATTGAAGAAAGATAAATTCCCATAATATGTGGCATACATGTGCAATAGCAATCACGGGAAATCCTGTTTTGCACTCAAGGACCAAACACATTGATGTAAGACATCATTTTATGAGAGATCGTGTGGAAAAGAAACATGTGGTGGCTTACATTCCCACTGAAGATCAATTTGCTAAAATCTTTACAAAGCCTTTGGATAAAGAGAGGTTTGCTAAGTTAAGGACTGAACTTGGTATCATCAAGGTTGATTGACCTGCTGATAGGTCAGCAGAGCATTAGAATTCACCAAGTGGACTAGTCTTTGCCCTGCTGGGTGTGCTCACTTGGCAGATTAGTCATTGGTATCAACAATTCCTAAAAATGCTCTTATAGTTTGGACAATTGAGCAAATAAAGTTGCCAAGGGGATTGGTCTTTGCCCTACTGGTTGAGCTCACTTGACAGATCAGTCATTGGTATTAAACTTCATCTTGTATTATCAATTGGACAAAAAACTAAGTTGTATAAAGACCAGCTGTGCATTTTTAGGGTATCAGCAGACCCCTGAACCTACAGAAGCACATCAGCAGAGTACACATACTACAAGTCTGCTGAAGATCAAGATTGCTAAAAATTGAGTCTACTGAGACTCATATGCTGCTGATAAAGTCAATCTTTAATGAAAGTCAATAGTGGAGTAAATGAATATTAATCTTATCTTTATTACAGTTGTTACTAGTACATAACCGTTGCCACATTAGTGGGATCAGTTAGTGGGACACGTGGTAGTACCACTTTTATTTCAAATTGAATCGTGTATTTTGTACAGTACGTGCACAGTTTCCTACCCACTACATCTGCCTATTTATGGTAGGTTGTATACAAATATTTCATATTACAACATCTACAATTTCTTATAAGTGTGAAAGCAAAAGTTTCAATCTTCATCTTCTTCATTTTCTCAAATTCAACTTATCAATGGCAGCTGAAGTTGTATATCTTGGATCTAGCCAAAGTGTTAGAGGCTTTGTCACCGATGCAAATGTAACAACAATGGTGATTAATCTGAGAAAAAGAATAAGGAGATATGAAGTCCTAGAAAACGTACTAAACATCAGACTGGCAGAGATTTCTTACAAAACTGTTTGTGATTTTTGGAGAAACATGATGATTAGAGCAAATACAGAGGAGTTTACAACAACTGTAAATGCTTAGGAGATTGTTGTTTCATCAGACCTACCGAGAGAGGTCTTTGGATTCAGTGAAGGAAATGGAGCTCCTACAAATCCAGAAAGTATAGAGTTAGCAAGATTGGCATTTGTTGAATCGATTAGAACAAATCCAGATATACCAGTTTCTTTGGGTATCAATGTCAAACACATCTCTTTTGAGTATAATCTGCTTAGCAAGTACATAGCAAGAAACCTTTTGGGTTTGGTTGGTAGTTATGATACTTTATCAGGACCCAAAATAGACCTGATGATTATCATATCTAAAAGTATGAAGTTTGACTGGGCTGGTTTCTTTGTGCATTATATGAAGAAGGTAATGATTGAGGAGAAAGAAACCATCAAGAAGAGGATAAGAGATAAGAAACATGTGGGATATATGGGTTCAGGTTTCTTTATCAAAGAAAAACCTGTGGGTTTGATGATTCAGACCCTGCTGAATCATTTACAGATTGTTGATGTTTCTCCTTACCCATCAACAAGGCAAGATACAAGCCAGAAATCAAAACTCCCATTCCTGGATTAGATGATGATGATGAGGTACAAGAAGTGGAAAGTGATGACAATCAGGAGCAAAGAACAAAAGCAAGTGACGATGTTCAAACTGCTGCATCAAAGAGGACAACAACGAAAAGAAAGGTTGCTGATACAAGGAAGATAACAGATATTTTAAAGCTAAAGAGGTCAAAGCAACCAGTAGGATCTGCCAAGTCTACTGAAATTAGCACTGCTGATGTGCCTACTGAGCCTGCTGCACCTATTAAGAAGTCAGCTGCAGATATACATAGAGAACAGGTCAAAGAGGCATCAAAGAAAAGAAAATCAATCAGCAAGGAGCAATTGGAGCAAACATATGTTGGTTCTCCAGATAGACCTTCCAAAAGACAGAAACAAGTTGCAGAAAGAAGGGCAGACTTGGCAAAGGGAAAGAGTTGAGGACTCTGGAGGAACAAAGGGTAAAAGAAGAAGTTGTTGTTGAGACAGAGCCTACTGTGGAGGCTACTGAGGTGTTGGAAAACCCTTCTGAGATTTCAATAACTCAAGGTGAAGATAAGATGGATGAGGATGGTCATGAACCTTATGAATGGGACAGAACAAGGGACATTGTGATAAGAATTCCAAGGGCTAATGATAATATCGAAGAGCCTGCTAGAAACTTTGCTTAAAATATGGCTGGTTTTGCTACTGCAATACCAGCATACATTTTGAAAGAATTAAGGGATGTAAGAGATGATATTACACAGCTAAGGAATCAGTTGAGGAGTAATGAGCAAATATTTGAGGATTTGGTAAATCTGGTGGAGAATAGAGGAAGGACTACTGAGACTGTTGTATCTAATGTCACTCATCTACAGTTTACCAGTAATGACATGCTAAGAGAGATTACTCAAGTCAAGAAGGATTCAGCAAAAAGAGATGAATTTATGGTTGAGGAGATTTCCTCTCTGCACAAGAAAGTTGATCAGTTAGCTGAGACATCAAACCCTGCTGCACTTGATCCCAAGTTTATAGAGAGAATGAACCTGCTAGAGCAAACAATAGAAGGCTAGATTACTTCAGTTGATACAAGAACAGAAATAATGGAAGGACAGCTGAATAATTTGGTTAATACACAGGAAAGTGTTATAGGCTTTCTAAACCGTTTTATTGATGATGCCAATAAGGGGGAAGAAGGGCAAACAACAGAAGCAAAAGAGGCAGCAAGAGTTTACAACAAGAAGAGGTTTGAGGGTGATATTAATACTTTTAGAGCCCCTGCACCCTAAAGAGTATAGTTGACTGATGATCTGCTGAAAGAATTCAAGACTGCTTTTTATGCAAGAAGGAACCATACCATGATATGACTTTCATAGAAGGTCTAGAAGCTTTCCTTGGAAAAAAACTGTCGGACGCAAGGATCAGATCTTTAAGAGCCACATCAAGAGGAGTTCATGGAGGAAGAGGACAGTCTGCTGAACAAAGATTAAGAAGTTTGTCAGCAAGGGACTCTTTGGAAGAATTCAAGCTGTTTTACATGAGACAAGGATTCAACTAGCAAAGCATACAGTTGACTCTACCTGAGGCTTGGAAGAGAATGAAGTTGGTACATACTTAGATTAATTTCTCTACACTTGAAAATCAATGGATGCTAGACATGGTTAAGGAAATCAGGGAGTGCCAACAGAAAAGAGATCAAGATAGAGATAGAAACTAGATCATCAGACTCATATTTATGCTTTTATCTTTATGCTGATTCTAGTTGTAATAGATTTTGAACAATTTTGAACCTCAATGATATATGAATAAAATTTGTTCTGTTTTTAGTGTTTTTACATTTTTGCTTTACTGTAAGGAGGGTATTGGCATCATCACTAAAAAGGGAAAATTGTTGTACATATCTAGTTTTAAGGATGAGTTCCAGACTAGCTGTTATAGAGAAAGGCAAAAAGGTTTACCAGAGTTCGATATTTGTATAGGTTTGATCAAACAAGCACTGTAAAGAGGTCAGCTGACTTGATCAGCAGACATATCTAGGTTAGTAAAGTGTCTAGGTTAGAAGAGTGTCTAGGACTGCTGATGGTTGAAGTCTGAGGGTTCAAACTCAGTAATGAAGGCAAAGGGATAAAACTTAGTATTAAAATTCAAGGATATGGGATCAGAATTTAGGTAAGTCTGTGATGGCCTAAACTGATCACATATACCTTGTGTAGAAGGTCTAAGTTTCATAAAAAGTAAAGCGATGATTGGAACTTGGTTATACTTAAATTGATGTACTCTAACTTCATAATAAAAAGTTAGATGAGAAGCAATCAGCTGAGGTTTTTATAAAACACAGCAGACTAAAAGTCAGCTGACCATACAAGTACATCAGCAGACTTATGAACCAGGTATCTGTTGAATGTAAAAGTTGAATTAATCCAAGTTTTTCTGGAAGATAAAATGGATAAGGATGAATTACAAGCATTGGATTAATCAGTCAATCAATGGCTAGGAGGAAAGGGACGTTGTAAGGATTTCAGAGCCAAATTAAGTGGAATTATCATTGGTTGAGAGACTGGCTGTCAGGAGGACACTGACACTGTCAGTATAGTACTGCAGTGGGAATTTCAGGGAATATTCAGACAATCCTATAACGGTTGTTTTGGAAATTCAAATTCAAATCACAGGATTTGCACCTATAAATAGAGAACCCCTGATTCAGATTGGTACAAACAAGAACAACACAAGAGCAAGAGAAAAATAACTAAGTATTTTGAGCAAGAACAAGCAATATCGATCAAGTGCAATCTTACCATGCTGATACAATCAGAGCTTTAAACTTACTGATCAAGAATTTTCTTCAAGTGTTTCTGCAATCAAGTTCTATCCAGTATACACACTTGAAGACTACAAGTTGTTGATCTTTTCATCCTGATCAAAGCTTGCTAAAGCTGAATCACTTTCTTGATTAAACCCTATTTTTCAAGAAAAACCTGAAGACAGAGAAGCACTGCTGAAGTGTTAAGGACTGTTTTGTTTTGTGGTGGAGCTGGTGAAGAGGCAACCCTACCCTTCAAAGACCAGTGGAATACTTAGAAGCAGCAACCCTACCTGTTTCTAGTGTTCAATTTGTGAAGCCATAGTCATTGGTCAAGGACAAACAGTTTAGGGATTTTTGTAACAGCTATCTCAAAAGTCTTTAGTGAATTTCCTCCAACATCACAGGAGAAGAGTGGACTGACAGGATTATACCACCTGGAACCACTATAAAACTTGCCTACTTTACTTTACTACATTTACATTCTGCACTTTACTTTATTTGCATGCTCATCACATCAACATGCTGAACTAGTTACTGGAATTACACACTTACACTACTCAGTATCCAATACTAGGATCATCTTTAAAACAAAAAGTAACAAGGCTTAATTTTATATATTCATTTACAATGATTCAATAGTTTCAATAGTCGACAGATTCTTTGAAGGTCGATGAACTACTATTGACCTCTTTGAGTTTGTCAACTCCAAAAATTTTTAAGTGTTAAGTTTATTCACCCCCCTATAAACTTAACCAAAGCCTTTTCAAGGGACCAAAAAGTTTTTAGGAGCTCAGTTTGTTTTGTCCCCACGGGTCTATGGGCATTCGTACACAATAAAGCTATGTAAGCAAGCATGTAACCAGCATTTAAAAGCTAAGTGCTCTTAGAGTGAAATTTATTCAACGAAGTACCAAACATCCAAGACTGATAATAAAACAGAGATAAAACGAGCATAATGAAAGTGCAGGAATGAAAAACATCAGATAAAAGGAACTTGCCGAGCAGTTCAGACTAAGACTATTCATTTGCTCTTTATTGTTGCCGTGTTGCAGCTTTTAGCGATCTCCCTTGATTTCGACCAAGCCGTAGGCGGTTGGAAACTTCAGACTGATATGAGCCGGGGAGATCACAGCACGGAGGTCGATCAGAGTAGGCCTTCCTAAGATGATGTTGTACGCTGATGATGACTTGACCACGACATAATTGACCATGAGAGTCCTTCCTTCTGGCTCCTTCCCTAATGTTGTTGCGAGCTGAACCATCCCCATAGGATGAACAGGGGCGGTGAATCCAAATAGTGGTGCCGAGACTGGAGTCAGATTGGACTCTTTAAGAGACATTGACTGAAAGGCTGAAAAGTAGAGAACATTAACGGCGCTTCCTGTGTCGACGCAAACCCTCTTTGCTAGATTCTTGTTTACCACAACTTCAATGACCAGACCCTCATTGTTCGGGACCAACGGGAGTGGATCCTTATGGGCCTATAACTTACCTCCCGAATGGGGGTCTGACCTCTTCTGTTCACCTGTGCGCCTTCATGTCGGGCGTTAAGGCTACTGACTTCCCCAAATGCATTACCTGGGCCACCCACGATAGTGTTGATGTTGTTAATCGGATGGGTGTCTACATGTCGATCCCCCTCTGGAGACCGATCTCTTCTTTTATGGAGCTCACCCTATCGATCACGTTCTCGGTTAAAGTTTCTCCATGGGTAGTCGCGCGACCCTGCCGTTCAACATAGTGAAGTCGTTCCACGACCTCGTCCAACTTTCCTTCAGCGATTGCTGCATCCACATCTCATTGGGAATCTCTGCAACCATCCAGATCATGCCAGTATCTTTGTGATATGTGCAGAATTTGCTTTGGTCTCTCCTCTCTTGAGGACTTCGCAGCGGCGTGGGAGTCCATGCTAAGCCCTTCATCTCCATGATCACGAGGACTTGTTCACGTGGCCTATTCAGTGTTGGGAAATCCCGGTGCTGTAAGGCAAGTTTCCACTCAGATCGGCCTGTGGTTGAGTCGAGCACACGATCTTTAGACGATCTCCTTCTCTAATCAGAAGGGTCCTCAGCCATTTCCTTCTTGTCACCCAACCTTTCCAGCTCGTGCTTCAGTCGATTGGCCTCCTCTCCTTGACAGTACTTGAATGCTGCCTCCATGCATTTCTCCATAGACGTAGAGAGCCTGCTACTCAGCTTGGCGTACAATTTTCCTTCTCGCAGCCCGGCCACGAAAGATGCAATTCGGATATGATCATCCACGTCTCGGACCTGCATTGACTCTGCATTAAACCGCATAAGATATTGCAACACGGACTCATCTCACTTCTGCTTTAGGGTAAACAGATGAGTAGCATTCCTCTGAAAAGGCTTCGCCGTGATGAAGGCATTCAGGAACATCCTTCCCAAGGTCTCAAAGTTGTTTATTGTCCTGGCCGGGATCCTTCTCGGCCGGTGAGTAACACAGGAAACGCCTTGCATTTCATCTCGTCAAGGGTGCAGTCGAGGTTGGTAGGCGTAAGATACTGGAACAGGTAATCCTGGGGATCCTTTGTTCCGTCATAAGGCTCCAACTTCAGGATCTTAAATCTCTCGGGTCGAGGGTAGTTAACTATCTTCACGGAAAAAGGGGACTCAAGAGCCAGTTGCACAGCTCTTTTTCCTGTTATGACGTCCAATTCAGCTCGGGCCGCATCCATCGCCTGCGAGACAACCAACCGCTTTCTCATGTTCGATGAGGATGACGGATCATCCTTTTTGGCACTTCTATGCTTAGGGGGAGAAGGGGTTTGCTGCCAGGACCTATCGTTGGGGTCATCCTCCTCCTCCAAATCATGTTCTTGGGAGTTTCCTTTAGATGGATCTCATTGTTGCAGGTCATGTTCCTACAAATTTTCCTCCAGATGATCCTCTTCCACCAGATCTTCATCTTCTTCGTCCTCTTCTGCCAAAGCGGCATTGAAGATGGGCCGTTTGGTTGCATCGTCGAGGGCTACAAGCTGATCCACCGGTGCTTGGTGGGTAGCATCAAAGACAATTTCCTCCGGCTACAGATTCTGGTTATTAGCGTCTGACTCAGTGGCATTGTTGGCGTGGTGGCTATTGGCCGCCTGTAGTCGTGTGGTCACCATGCTATTCCTGAAACTTCAAACAATTGTCAGTTAAAGAGACCCTCCTTCTAACGCCAATTGACGATGCTGGAAATCGTCAATTTATAAATATTGGCTTTTCTTTCTAATGACAACCTGTCAAAGCTTCAAGAACACGGAATTCTTACCGTATTTAGGGATTCTTACCTTATTTATCTGATTTTGTACGCGCGTATGAGGTTTGGTCCGAGAGAGACTTACGCCGACCTTTGAGGTCAGGCATGGGTAGGTCGATCTTATGCCTCGGCCTACCTACGGAGGTCGGGAGGGTAGCTGAGCTTACACAGCTCGGATAGTGGGGGCTCTACCCCTTGAGGAGACTTTTCTCTATCTTTATCTATTGCTAGGCTATTAAGGAGATGACACATGGCGAGGTGCCGGTCCGACCCTCGTCATACACCTTCCATCACCTTATATTTGTCAAATCTAGTCTAGCTCTTTGGACTTTCCGGTGGTTGACAAATATTCAGTTGTTTAGTTACTACTAGGTTGATTCAGCGTTTTTTTATATACACACACACACACACACAATACACGTCTATTAGCCAGCTTTAGGGCACATGATCTCCAGAAAAGGCATGGAAGTAGATAGATGCATAGAGCCAAGATAGATATAATAGAGAATCACCCTCTACCGAAAAATCTTTTGACCCTGCGAGCCTTTCTGGGACAGGCAGGCGTTTATCCCAAGTTTATAAAAGACTTCTCCAAAGTTTCACGACCCTTGACGTAGATCTTGCCACATGCCTTTCAGACCTTTAAAGACATGCTAGTCACTTCCCCGATCCTGGTAGCCCCTGATTGGAACCTCTCATTTTAGTTGATGTGCGATGCAAGCGACACGGCGATGAGCGCTCTAGCACAGCGGAAGGATAAAATGTTTCGACCCATCTATTAAGTTAATCGTACGTTGAACTCCGCTCAAAAGGAATTATGCTATTATGGATAAATAACTTTTGGCTGTAATATTTGATTTTGATAAATTTAGATCTTATTTTCTAGGCTCTAAAGTTACCAATTTTACAGACCATGCAGCCTTAAAGTATCTCCTAACCAAGCAAGATTCAAAGTCCAGGCTGCTCAGATGGATTTTATTGATTCATGAGTTCGATATGGAGATAGAAGATAAGAAGGGCTATGAAAATCTTAGGGCGGATCATATGTCAAGATTGAACTTAGATAATGAGAAGCAACAGACTGAGATAGTACAGGCCTTTCTAGATAAGCAATTGTTCACTATTTCGGAGATAGCACGAATCCCCGACCTGTCTTACTCATATCTGCTACACCAGCAAACAAGCTAGTCAGTGAGCCAGAGAGGATAGGAGTCTTCTTCAGCCTTGTGGGAGTTGTTGGGAAAGTGGGAAATTACCCTTGAAGTAACTCAGCTAAGAGCACTAGGTTATGCAAGATTGTTCGGGATTTTACTCGTTGAGCAGAATCTCGAACCGTAGCGCTAATGTGATATACCGCGGCCGAGCCTAACGAAATCTGACCCTGGTTTACGCATATTGTCAATTACCTAGCAGGGAGATATTTGCCGCAAGAATTCTCCAAGCAGGACAAAGAGAAGTTCTTTGCAGAGCTTAAGGACTATTATTGGGATGACCCCTACTTATATAAGGTGTTTTCCAACAAGGTGTTGAGTGTTGGAGAAATTTTGAATTAAAATTAATTCTAAAATTATGGAGGTCGCATCGGTTCGGTGAAATGTTACAACTACGTAAGAGGTTGTATCATTTCGGTTAAAGGTTGCACCTGTTGGGTTGAATCAATTTTGAAAGGATGCAACCGGTAGTGAATGGCTTCCTTACTCCTATAAATTCCCTCTTTTGTCAATGAAAATATAAATATTTTTGCACATACTACATACAAAAATTCTGCACAAATTAAAAGCCATTTTTGCATAAACACTTGTGCATAGTCAAAGATATTCAAGGTCGGATCAGTTCACCGCTTGTTCACATCTAAGTGCAAGACTAAACAAGGAGACTGTTGTATCTTGGGAGACATGTTGCCATATCCGTGTGCACATAGTCGGGGCAATAATGTCTTAAGGAAAGCGTTCTACGTGCCTCAGTCTAAACAATAAGTTTTCGCATCTACTATTGCTTTATGTCATTCAATTCTATGTCCATATGTGTGCTTGTTTGAATATGAATAAAAGTTCTGCAAAGTGTTTGTTTATCTGTGTTATTGAATTTTTCCCACTATGTCCGCAAAGTTTCTATAAACGATATAAAACAGATTACGACAAACAAATTCATAAAAGTAATTTTTCTAACAATCTTAAGACATTATTGTTCCTGTGTGAATGATCTGATTCGTGTGTAATCTGTTTCGTGTGCATATAGTTTTGTAAATGTTTAAACATTTAATTGCATATGCAATTCTGAAAAGTTAACATCGAAAAAAGTTGTAGTGACAGAAACATTTGTTACACATTATTCAGAAAATTGACACGACTAACTACATTGTTTTCAAGGCTAAAATACTTTGTAATTACTGCTTATTTTCAGAAAACTCGAAAAGTAAAAGTTGTTTCTATGGTGTTATAGATTACAAATACGTTGGTATTATTTGTTAAAAGTGTCCGTGAATTTTTAAAACAACTTTAGAAAAAGTTGAAGCAGAAAATTCATGTTTAACCGGATGCTTATTAGTTAAATGTGGTACAACAGCATGCTTATGTGTGAATTATTCGATAAATTTATTTTACATGATGTGTGTGATCTTAAACATCTTCTAAAATATGTTGGTATCAATTATGTGAAATGACTATTAGAACAAATTTGCAACATGAAATTGCGGAAAAATAGGATGCTTTTGTGTAAAAATGCACTTGTTGCCTTGTATACCTTTTGAAAAATTATGTTAACAACATGATTTTCGTGTTAATATTATTCTACAAGTATGTGAGTATTTACTTGTAACAAAAATTTGTAATTTGGTTGAAAAATTTATTGTGCCTAAAAATATAAATATAGTCACGACCTTTTGAAAAAATTGGAAAAACTGCCTACCTTGTGTTGTAGTCAAAAATACCTTGTAAATACTCGTTCATTTCTGAAAAGTTAAAGAACGAAAGTTGTTTATTCGATGTTGTAGATTATAAAAATGTGCATGTTATGTGTTTAAAATGTTCGTCAATTTTTAAAATTGGGATATACAAACATTGGGAAAATAGAGTCTATTTTGCAAATTTGATTATTGATCTTCTATTTATGAACAGAAATGGAAGGACATTGGAAACAACTCCTTTGTCGTTTGTGCAACCTATTGCTGTGCAAGGAACGAGTTCGTCTCACCACGATAAACCGGAGAAGTTCAACGAGCAGAACTTCAAGAGATTTCTATTTGACAACTTTGAGTTTGGCAAATTGGCGAACTGAGGATCCTCCTGCGGTGCAAGAGGGTGAAAATATATTGTTGACCGGTTTATGGAAGATAGTGGAATCCAAAATCATTGTTAGCCAAATGGAAGAGTTGCAGATAATTGTCCCCGAGTGTCTCGAGAAATGTTTGGTTGTTAATGAACCATTCCAGTTGTGGCAATAATTGGGAAACTTCCACCTTCATGGAGAGATTTCAAAAATTATTTGAAGCATAAAAACATGGAGACAACCATGAATAAGTTGGTGGTGAAAATAAGGGTTGAAGAGAACAACCAGCAACCTGACAGAGGAGGGAACTTTGGACAATCCAAGGCAAATTTAGTGGAACCCAGTTCCGGTGAAAATAATGGCAAAAGGCCAGAAAAGAAAGTTCAATGGTGAAACTTCTAAGGGCAATCAAGAGGCTAAGGCATTTAATGGTAAAGGCTTTAATTGTGGGAAACAAGGACACCGCAAGAATGAATGTCGAAAGCCTCAGAATATTGACAATCAAACGTGGTAGAAATAGTCACCGAGACTAGGGGTGTAATCGAGCCGAGTCGAGTCGACACTCTCTAGGGCTCAAGCTCGACTCGACTAAAAAAGTTCGGGCTCGAAACTCTGCTCGAGCTCGATCGAGCCATAATAAATCAAGATCGAACTCGACTCGCTAAGTATTCGATAAAGCTCGACTCAACTCGTAAGCTCGATTATTATCCTAGAATTCATTTAATTTTTAACGAAATATGGTAAATTCGAGCTCGGCTCGTCTAATACTCGACTCGAATAATATTTTTTTAATAATGAAAAATAATATTTTATAATAAATTTAATTAATTAAATAATTATTTAATCAAGCTCGATTAAGCTCGCGAGCTACTCGATTACTATATTTTAAAACTCGAGCTTGGCTCGGTTAATTATTCGAGTAGCTCGACTCGAGCTCAAACTCGAAAAAAAACCGAATCGAGTCGATCTCTCTTGCGAGTCGAGTGCGAGTAGCCCACCTCATTTACAGCCCTAACCGAGACTATGGATGATTCAAATTTGTCCGCTTGTTGGTTGCAATAAACCTGATGATTGAACTTCTTTTGTTAGACTTTGAATCTAATTCATTGTTTATAATAAACAATTTAATTTATACATTATTATATGTGTGTAATAATTTGTATAAATGTGTATGTAGGTGTTTTTGTAAACAGCTTAATTGTTGTGACAATTTATTATGAATATATGTACAATATATTGTTATATTCATATTAATTTTAGATGTGCTTTCGGTTTTGTGATGTACATTTCAAGATGTAAGGACGAAGTTGTTTTATGCGTTTGTTGATACGTTTAAATCGACATAATAAAAATGTTAATCAATTCATGGTGATCAAGGTGGAAAAGTGTGATTCAAGATTTAATGAATTTTGTTTTGGTACCGACAACATTCATCAAATCGTTGAACTATACGTACCTTAATCAGTTAGTGTTGCGAAATGATGATTAACTTGAGGTTTACAAAAAAAAAACCTTTGGGGGAAGAATATCTTCTGGACTTAAACTTCATCATATTCTTGGAAATGTGGGGGTGAATCGTAAAGGGAATTTACCTAAACAAAGTGATGTAACAAAAGCAAGAAATGGAAAGGAAGTTGAATTAATTCAAAGTTTCCTTGAAAAGATATTGCGTGTGGCTTAAAGTCTATGACTGTTATTAGCATGTAATAGTCGGTAAGTGATAGAACAAGCACACAGTAATATGGAAAATGGTAAGTTGAGATTCATATCTCGTAGACACAATACCATTTAAGAATGATCTCTAATGGTTTGATTTCCTCGATTGTAAAAAGTCGAAGGAGAATCTTGCGGGTCCGCTTATAAAAAGGTTTAGCTAGAGATCGGGTGTCAAATTTTTGACAAACAGAATGGTACTGAAGCCTACTACGCATGTTCCCTTGTAATGGCAACCCAACCATAGTGACTGGAGACCCCAAGATCATGGTTCAAAAGGGACAACTAAGTTATAAGGGACAGTTAGCACTTACCCATTCTGTTAAAACAAAAGTGCTCTCTGCTGAAGGGTTCAGGTTAAGCATAAACCTTTTAATGATTCTTATATCTTGGTTAAGCCAAGTGGGGTATTGTAGAGTACTCTTTATAGGAGTTCACCTATGTAAGTGGAAGTGGGCCGCTTTGTGAGAGTTTGTGGGCTGAATTCTCTAACACACTTTCTGAAACCAAGGTGTTCCAGGGCCAAAATGGACACAACCATGAGAACTTCGAGAAGGCCAGGGGGTCTATTGTGTGGGTATCAATGTATCATTGTCTGGGCATTCACCAAAGCCTGAGCAGTTCAAGACCTAGTTCACTGCTTAGCCGAGTATGTGCGATGATATTCTACTAGGGAAGGTTCATGGCAGCAAACCACCTCACCCGATGCAATAGAGCTCTGTTTGATATCTCTTCAGAGTCCGCACTGCATTTGTGTTAATTTCATTCATGTGGGAGATTGTTGGAGAAATTTGAATTAAAATTAATTCTAAAATTACGGAGGGTCGTATCAATTCGGTGAAATGTTACAACTACGTAAGAGGTTGTATCCTTTCGGTTAAAGGTTGCACATGTTCGATTGAATCATTTTTGAAAGGATGCAACCGGTAGTAAATGGCTTCCTTACTCCAATAAATTCCCTCATTTGTCAATGAAAAACATACAGATTTTTGCACATACTGCATACCAAAATTCTGCACAAATTAAAAGCCATTTTTTGCATAAACAACTTGTGCATAGTCAGAGATATTCGAGACCGGATCAGTTCACCGCTTGCTCACATCTAAGTGCAAGACTAGAACAATGAGACTGTTGTATCTTGAGAGACATGTTGCCATATGTGTGTGCACATAGTCGGGACAATAATATCTTAAGAAAAGTGTTATACGCGCCTCAGTCTAAACAATAAGTCTACGCGCCTCAGTCTAAACAATAAGTTTTCGCTCTACTACTGCTTTTTGTCATTCAATTCTATTGCATATGTGTGCTTTAATGAATACAAATAAAAGTTCAGCAAAGTGTTTGTTTATCTGTGTTACTGAATTTTGCCTACTATATCCGCAAAGTTTCTATAAATGATATAAAACGGATTACGACAAACGAATTCAAGCAAGTAATTTTTCTAACATTGAGATGTGTTCACGAGAAGGAAATTCCAAGCATTCTTGAGCCATGTCATGACAAAGAAGTAGGAAGCCCCTACAGACCGCTGCGAAGGTACTTCAACATGGACATTGGCCATAAATTTTTAGGCTCGCAGTTTTTGCGTGTTACAGTTGTCCTTTTTTTGTTTGGCATCTTTCTGCGGTAGTCCAACCCTATTCATATTATCTTTTGTTTCCGAGGGTGAGGGGAGGGGAGGGGGGAAGAGGGGGAAACAGAAATCAGCGAAATTTGAGTTTTTGTTAAGAAAGAACACCCTACAAAATCCTCAAGACATATTCCGTAAATATTCAATTCAAAAGGAATCATTGCACCACGGTAGACAACGTGTCACTATGGATATGACACGGTACAAATGAATTTTACCATAATATTTATAAGGACTCCACAAATCCCTTCATGTTCGATTTTTGTCTGAAAAAAACAATAATAATATATTTAGATATTTGAAATGAAAAGCAAACCAAGGAAGCATGCATGAAATGCTAGTTTATCAGACATCCTCTTATGCCTAGATTCCCTGCAAAAAACAATAATAATAATAATAATAATAATAATAATAATAATAACCATAATAACCTTTTACTTCAAACATTCCGAAACTAGAATTGGATCATTGATTGTCGTCGATGACGGCCATAGGAAGGATGAGAGAATTGTCCCTACTCCGCCGCTGTTTGATGACAGTCAAATGTTCATTGATCTCAGAGTTTAACAAAGGCCTTCTGGGATCACAAGAAGTATTATCCTTGAAGACAAAAACCTGATGATATAGAGTGAAGCCACAGCTAAATAGTTAAAACCCTAATCAACTGAGATTTGATTTTACGCAATAACCGAATTTGACTAGAAGTGATGGCATGTACCTAATAACACACAAATAAATGATCCCTATCTGGAGGGTCAGCAAAAGATGTATTATTGTCTACGTATGTTGGTTGTTATTGGGTGTGACTTGAATGATTAGAAAAACATGTACGAACGAAAATAGTCACAGCAAAACAACATACATTAATCTCTTCGGCCTTGAACTCATGCTGGAACAGTTGCTGAAAGGCATCAATTGCTGTCTGCAAATAAGAAACACATTTTTAGGACATTAAACCAGCATCATCATCTCAATCTCAATTAAGCATAATAAATCCTTTGTTAACTTTTATTCCAGGAAACTGGACAGGATCATTATACTCTTGAATAAACAGTTGTTCCATGCTTGCCAATGAGGCTTACCTCAATGGTTAAGTTGAGGTCACGGGTTCGAATCCCACCGTGTGTATGTGCGGGTTATAGTCCTCTAAATAAGGAAATTTCGCTTCGTGGAAAAAAGAAAAAAAAACAAAAACAGCTGTTCCGTGCATGTATAATGCTCGAGTCTTGGCCAAAATAACTGGAAAATCATCACACAAAAAATGCATACATTCATTAGCAGAGGATCTAAAAATACAACTTCGATACCCATCAAACGTTCATGACAAACCTAACATTCAATGTTTGTCATACACCTTTTCTCGATTTGTAGATTCATGTCTTGTGACAAATATACTAAAAACAAAGCAAAACTTCGTCTCAAGTTTGACACACACGCACAGAGGCACGTACACTAAAATAGCCATTCCAGCCCTTGAATAAGCTCAAGAATACACAAAATTCCAATCGCTTATATTTGCTTTTACCTGTATAGTTTCATGGTCAGCAATAGCAGAATCGGTTTTCATTTTACCCTGTAAGAAACCAATGGCCGTGTCTTCATCAGGCACGGCATGTGAGGCCTGTTGAGAGTGCAAACATTGTCGGATTAGTTCACTGTTTTGTGTCTAAACAAAACGCTAAAAAAACCACAAGACCAAGTTAATCGTAGAAGTGCTCGATTTTGTAAGGCCATCAGGCCCATCAGCAAAGCAAGTTCGTATCACAAAAGAGGCGGCACGCTTAATGATGAAATGGTCTACCTAAAGGTAAAAATATTGGCAGACCAAAATGAGATCCCCGTCAGAGTTTCAATTTAAACAAATTTGCAGCAGTGAAGCGATTTCAGCTTTCTCAAGATTTCCTCTTTTCTTCTCTAGGGGATGGGGGCGGAGGGGGAAAGGTGCCAATAAATCTGCCCTTTCAGATTCTGTCACAACAGCCTAGAAATGCAACATCCCCTAACCTCCCAATAGCACCGAGAAAAGGCACCCGTGAATGCACTAAGAGACTACAGGTTAGTATTTAATTTATTTAAAATATCTTGTAACACCCTTCTTACATCTGCATTATAAAGCTAAATAAGTGGTTGTTTTGTTGTCTTTTGTCTTAATGGTGTAGATCCCTAACTACCCATTAATGAGCCGCCTAGTCTTTAATTCTTTCTTTGTTCCAAGTCACTAACTACCATATATACCCAGCCTATTTGGCTTTCACTGAATAAGAATAACCTTCTCTTTCTTCTTCGCTTTTCTAAAATTCTACATGGTATCAGAGCCTCTGAAAATTCAGACTTGATCCGCACATGTTCATCTTCTTCTTCCTCAAAAAATGTCTCTGAACATTTCTACCGGAATCTCTTCTAAAACCATGAGTGGATTTGATAATCCTACCCTTCAAATCACTTCTGTGAAGCTAAATGGCTCAAATTATCTGTAGTAGTCCCAGTCTGTCCGGATCTTCATCACTGGTAGAGGGAAGTTGGGGTACCTTACTGGTAGTGTCAAAACCCTAGCAAAAACCGATGAAGATGCTTATAACACTTGGGAAACAGAGAATGCAATCATCACAGCTTGGTTAATCAACTCTATGGAGCAAGAGATTGGCCAGGTTCATCTATTCTACCCAATTACTAAAGCTATTTGGGATAATGTGGCTGCAACATACTCCTAATCGAAGGAACATTGCACAAGCCTTTGGTGTCAGAACCAATCTGAAAGAAACAAAGCAAGGAACCCTTGATGTCACCAAATACTTCAACAACCTAAAGAAGCTATGGCAAGATTATGACCAGTGAACAGTCATTGATTGGGACCGCACTGGTGATGCCTCAAAATTCCAGAAGCTAGTGGAGAAAGATAGGGTTTTTGACTTTCTTAGTGGTCTGAACCTGTTGAATGATGGTGTTGTTGTCCTTAATCTAGTATTTATCTAGTGCTAATTACCTTAGTTTTAGCCACAGTTTCCTCTGTTTTCTCATAGTAATGCTAACGAACAGTAAACTGTTTTTACTGTTCATTAGCCATTGGTTGACAATCTATATAAAGTTTATAGCCCTTGGTGGCTTTTCTATAAAGTGTAATCAACACTTATCATACCCGATAAGCAGTTTTCATCTATTGAAAGTGTTTTCCTTTCATTCTTCTCTTTATTTCTCTATTTCTACAAAACCTTATCTATGATGCAGCTCGTGAAAGGATACTTGCACAGGTTCCCCTGCCATATGTGCAAGAGGCCTTTGCTACTCTTATGAAGGAGGAGAGTGTCATGGGTGGATTGTTGCCTACTCCTGGAGGAGGGCACTCTGCTCTAGCTGCTATGAATGAAGAGTCTGCTTTCATGAGTGGGAATCACAAGAGATCATTCAAAAGAAATGACCAGAAGAGCAATATGTTGTGTGACCATTGCAAGAAAAGGGATCAGATTAAAGACTCTTGGTGGAATCTCCATGGAAAGCCCCCCACCAGAAGAGCAATATGTTGTTGTTTGCCCTATAATGTCAGTGAGAATGCAAAGAACGAACATGATTCAGTCAATGAAGAAAGCTTATCAAGGGTGTTGAGCTAAGGACCTCGGACGACCGGTAAGGCAGGTCCAAGTGCAAACCGAGCCATGGACCTACCATGGCCTCACATGCGGGTCTAAGAAACTATCGATCTTTCTGATCAAGAGAAACCTAGCCATGAGAAGGGGTGGTGCCACCACTGCGGAAAAAAAACATGGTCATACTAGAGATACATGAGTGAGTTCATAAAAAGCATTGTTTGAGGCCCAAAATCTCTAGTGGAGCAGATCAGCAGGCTTTGACTTCTGCCTTCACAAAGGAACAACCATAGCAAATACCTTGTACATGGACCAAATCATCAAAAACATCAAGTTCTTTGCCATAAAGAGGTGGTAACTATGTAACGTTTTTTCAGGAGCATACGTTAATGTATGTTGGAGTGTAGACTCACTAGCTGCAGACCGCATGACAGGAACTTCAAATCTATTTACCTTGTAAGTTTCTTGTGTTGGAAATCAAAAGGTTAAGGTACCAGATAGATCTTTTTCAGCAACAACTGGCAAAGGTTCAGGGACTATCTTGCCTAATCTAATCTAACTCTTCATGAAGTCCTACATATTTCTTGACACTCATGTAACCTACTACTATTAACAAGCTTAATTCTGAAAACCATTGCAAAGCTATTTTTTTAACTTGAATGACAATTCAGGACACGCTACTTAAATGTGATTGGCAATGCAAAGATATTAGAACTCTATATTCTTGACGAAGACAGGCCTTTCGTATTGAAGCTTGTAAGGTCGGTTGTTATAATTCCTCCCTGATTGCCAAGGATGAAATAGTATTGCGGCATTTTAGGTTTGGTCACCCCAGTTTTCTTTATCTCAAAATTCTTATGCCAAGTTATTTAAAAATAAAGATGTCTAACAATTCAAGTGTGAAGTGAGTGAAACGTCCAAAGATTGTAGGTCATCACATAACCTGCATTGTGAGAGAAAAGTAAAAAGGCATCCAAGAAGGTGAAAGCTCTTTGAGTACCTTATGGCAACTTTCTTTATCAACATTGGGGAATGAATTCACAGAAACTGCAAAAAGAAAAAAAAAATATTAACAGAAAATGCAGACAGATTTCCTATGTGTAGCACTAAAATTCCTGCGTACATACCAACAGCAAAAGGCTTCCCGCCGAGTTCTTTAGAATAAGTTGACAAGTCTGCAAGGTCTGCTCAAACAATGCATTAACCAAAAGTTTCAAGTGAGAGGGGATTTATCTAGAATGATAACAAGTACTTCATGGAAAAATATGTTTAGTCACTACTATGATCAGAGCGATGATGTTTAGCTACTACTACGATCAAATCAATAATGGATCAGTACGCACGCATATAAACAACACACGCAAAAAAGGAAAACAAAAAAAAAATATATTGTCTGGAGGCTAAAGAATGACTTAATACCAGTTAAAACATACAACTATGATCAAACCAATCCTTACTACTACTATTTACGCTTAATAGCCTATCCTTCTATCTTTCATATCACTAACCAACCTTGAGCCAAAATGAATTTCCCTACAACAATAACGAAAAAATATATATTATAGTCATTATAGGTCAACACACACACACACACACACACACACACAAAAAATATATATATTGATTTCTTTAGAGGGCCACTTGCCACAGATGTTATAGACATGCAGCTTCCCTTGCATAAATATTACTCCACACACAAGTGCCGCCATTTCCATGCTAAGTTATCCTTGCTTTTTCAACATTAAAAGATTGAACTTTGCCGTTAGTCCGTTACAAACGGTTGTGGCAGCATGTATAGCCTTATACAAAGGCACTTCAACCAAAAATACTAAAAGATATCAACTTTGAAAAGACTGGCTATAGTTCAAACTTACTAATTACAACAAAACTCGTGAGAATGCAAAGAAAACCAACTCACCTTCCATCTCTGAGAGTACATACATCCCAAAATATTGCGTTCGTAATCTTTGTCCAAGGAAATCACAAATACGTTCTATCTCCTGTACAAGTTATAAGGTAGAATAATAATTAAAAGTTGAAGTTCATGTCTAACATGAGAATAGTATCCCCTGCCAACAAGGTAAGAAAAGTGTAATATTAAAAACAATAAGAGCTGACAGACCGATTCATCGTTCTTGTATACCGCACATATCGACTTGACCCCGTGCACAGCAACCCATGTGATTCCGTGGGACCTTTCTACATTTCAAGAAGGCAAATCAGCATACAGCCATACCATAAATATACATATATATGAGTTGTATGAGTGTGTGTGTGTGTGTGTGTGTGTGTGTGTGTGTGTGAGTGTACAATTGGATATACACATTGACATATATCTAAGTACATGTATTACACAAATAGGATGTAAACAATCAATGACATCAACCATGTTAAAAACAAAAGAGTGCTTACCATTGTGGGTATTAAGGACTTTGTCGGATACCACGATGCATCTTTTCTCTTCCATAGTTCCATGTCGTGGATACAAATGATTAAATCAGAAAGAAGAAATGATTCAACAAAAGTAGAAACATCAAATCAACACAGCAAAAGGATTTATAATTTCTACCCTTGATGTTATGGTATCCGTCAGAAGAAGTGCTACGGCGGGAGTAGGAATGTACAAAATATTCGGCTTCAACTTGCCGCATAAATCGCCTACGTTTAGCTGAATAAAAATAGGAATAAATCAGAAATCAACTTTTAATGCGGTTAAAGTAGTAAAGTAGCTACCTATTCTGTCGGGAGTTCCCCTATACACAATCGACCAGTTATCAAACCCTGATTTAGAATACAACCCATCAGAATACAGCAAACTAAATCAACCTTAACTAGGTGTTTAAGGGGAGATATCTGAGGACATAGTTGGGGCTTACGACCTTTGGTGAGTATTTGTGGGGCCTTTCCAGGTTTGCAGGGTGCCGTCTCGGTACTTTTAGACATATTCATTGCAGAATTTGCTAATTCAAAAAAGAAAACATCAGAAAGAAAAAATAAAGATAAATATATGATATAAGGAAGCAGAGGAAACCTACTGTGGCGACGGGGACTCCGCCGTAAACCCAACGGATTGCATCCAATCTCAGGATGGAGACGGGGACTCCTCCGTAAACCCAATTGACTTCTTCTTTTAGGATTACCCATACCTAATTCGAAAAGTAAATTCACTTCATTATTCAAACCTGTCTTTGAGGAAACAAACATCCTAAGCATCGCACGGGTCAGCAATCGGACAAACCATGCTTCCCGTCGAAAAGATAAAATATCCGGCGGTACCTTTTGATCTTCTGATGACGACGTCTGAAGAAGATTGTCTCATGTGTTGTGACAAGTTGCAGCACCAAAGGGTGAGATGCTATCGTCTAGTAGGTACTATGGAAATGAGACGACTCTTTCTTGAACTATATCATACTGCCTAGGCCTTTTTTTTCTGCCCCGCTGAGATGCGAATTTAAGAGGTTTTTCATAGTCCAATTTACCATTAATTCCCGGTAAGTCTACCGTTTGTATAGACTGCTATCGTAACGATCTGATTCGAAAATCGAGTAATTTTGGATCGACCCGTTTGTCTATTATTTCACATATCGTTTTTTTCATCTCAAATCACGAAATCTCGTTTTATGATATTTGCGCGGAAGCTAAACGATTATTCGGCTCACTATAACAGTCCTTCAAAGGATCAACATACACTTCATTAAACACATAACATTCACACATCTCATACATTCCATCATTGTTCATTATGGTTTTCAACTTACAAATATAACGACATCCAATTCGAAAATGTCCGTAAGCAGAGTATGTAAAGAAAGTCCAATGTCCCAAAACTATCCAATGTTTAAATAGATAAAATAAATGAATTAAGAGATGTCATCGGTCCTTTCCACGTCATCACGTGGTCACTCCTCGTAATTTTCGAAATCGTCACTAACTGCATCATTTTCTCGGGATGGGGAAACAATAATAAAATGGGCAAGTACAAACGTACTCGGTAAGGAGTAGAAGCATCAATAAGGAACAACAATTGTAACGTCTGTTCCTTGATACCGAGTCATTATCCGGAAAAAAAAATACGTTTGGCACGTATAATATTAAATAAATTCAATATTTTACGTAAGTTTCTACGCCATCAGAACGCCCGCCCCGATACCGGCCTTTATCCGGAAGAGAAACGTTCGGCAGAGTATAAGATTAAATAAATCTAATATTATACGCAAAACTCTACGCGTCAGATCAAATAAAAGCAAACGGAAGCTAAAAAGACTCGGTAAAACATAAATGCTACTAAGAATATAAATTAACCATACTAAAGATGGATAGTTAAATTACAACGACGAAAAACCCAAAGACTTATACCATACGAGGTCTTAAAAGTAGAAATACAATAAGTCTAAGAAAATAAATACAACTAGTCTAAGATGAAACCTTTACAAAGAAAAGGAACTAGAAACTTCACAAGACTTCAAAGCCTTCAAAAGTCGCCATCTACCGATCAACCTGTTCGCCTTCTCACCCCACAACGATACAAAAGAAAATGTAAAGGAGGTAAGTACAAAGTACTTAGTAAAAGTGAGAAACTAATGAATAACTAAGTTATACAACGAAAGTGTATTATTATGATTATTAATTATCTTTATTAGACCGACTCAATCCAGGGTTCAATCCATGCCCATCGACATGTCATGACTAAACGTTTAGCTTAGCTTATCTTTGTTACACCATTACTCAAGGACATCGCGCATGCATGCGCTCATCACCAAGATATACTTGCTAACTAACGGTGATTAGCACCGATTAGCTCCGGTCTCCAGATGCTGCGTATACGTCCGATGAATTTCCTCCACCGCCATTCACCGTTTATAGGCCGCAAATAAGTTGTTCACCTTTTATGAACGTATCACATCACCGATATGAAAGAGTGCCTAACCGAGAATAAGTGACGTTTTATCTTTTACTACACATATGTAATTATTATCTGTTGTTAACTAGCCACCTAAGTGTTTTCAAGTAATCTCCCTCACATACACTACTCTCTTTCCTAGACCATTAGACACGGACAAGGCCTAGCAATTATTACACGTACATTGATGAATACTAATCCATCAAAGCACAAGCCCTTTCATGCTCTTCCGACGGATCCGAACTTCAACTCCCTTTAAGAGTACATTCGGTGTTTTAACTGAACGAATAAGAAACTCAATCGGGGCTTGTTCATTTTCATTTAATGTTATTAGATCAAAAAAATAGAAATGTAAAACTCAACACAAATATAACAAAACATATCACATCTTATTAAGTACAACTTAGCATGAATTCTATCACCAAACAACACCAAAACTCACCAAAACTCAACCTATCATTATAAAACTATAATTACTCATTAGGAAGAGCCTCTTACCTTAATTTCCAGAAAAACCGAAAGCAAAACGCTAAGCAATCGCAACAAACTGTTGATCCTCAACCCCAAAACCTATTTGATCAACGAGAAACCCTAAAATCATATTTCTTTGCAGAAAACCGAAACTGAAAAAGTCCATAAAACTGCAGATTACCTAGATTAACCGCTGCATAACTATTTTTAGAATGATCTGCGCTTCAAGACGATCGTTTTGACTACTCATGGCTGAAAAACAGAGTTACGGATTGAAAGATACGAATTTTTCAAAAATTGAACTCTACGAATACCGAAAACTAGGATTAAACTGAAAACTTACGAAATTGAGAGATGTTATTTTCCAAAGTTGCGTCTCCTCGCGCTGATCACTTTTCTCTCCTACGGCATCTTGAACAGATGAACAGATTGGTCACACGGTTAAAGTTTACGCTCGCTTTTTCTCTCATCTTCTCAAGCGTTTTTTTCATATGTGCGCCGCCTCTTCTTTTTTTTTTGTCGAATATGCATGGTGAAAATAAAAGATTTTGGGGATTATTTCCTTTTGTAGTTATTAATTAAATTCCATTTTAAATAATAACTAATCCCTTAATTAAATCCTTTAATTAAATAAATAGGATAAATAATAATTAGGTCGTAGTGAATCACACCCAATGACTATTTTACCCATTATCAAAAGTCGGATGTTACATTCCTTCCTTCTAAGAGGAGTTTCGTCCTCGAAACTCGAATGTAACCTGGGTGTACTTGAACTCGGACTTTGCAAGGCGCTTCGCCTTCTAACTCTTACAATCCTCTTCTTCTTCTTCTTCTTCTTCGCAACTCTTCCACCTGCCTTGAGCTATCTCGAGGTGGCGACGATCTACTTCAATCTCCTCGTTGACTTGTCAGATCAAATCTGGTCTCGTAGATTCTCGCTGTCGCCCCACTTCATCCCGTAAACTCGTGTTCTTCTAACTCTATCTTCATGAAAGATCATCGCCAGCATCGCTCCAACTCTTGTACTTGTTGGTCGCTCCGAGAGGAACCGCAATTTCCATCCCGTGGTTTTCATTCTTCATTGTCCTTCCCAATCTTCCGCATTCGAACCCAAAGCCGATTCCGATGCAGACGGGTTGCTATCTTCATCTAACTCGTGACTAATGGTCGTTGGGGCTCCACCCACTCACTTGTAACCGGAGACAACTGGGTCTTTGTCTTCCTTCTTTCACGAACTCATCAACGCCTCCGAATCTTGAAATCATCGGTTCAACACTCTTTGTTTGCTCCTCGCGCCTATACCCGAAAGTCGAATCTTCCCACCAAACCACACTACTAGCACACTTGACATCTTTCATCCCAACTTCCATCATGGCACCACAAGCTTGATGAAGAACTGCAAGGATCCCAGCTGAAGGACTTCTGAGACTCCCTGTGGGTGGAGAACATGCATTGTCATACTTTCTCTCTGACGGTCTGATCCAATCCTTATGCCAAAAAGAGTTAGCTTGGAGAATAAATAAAATTGAAAAGTGACAAGTTGGGTACCAGGGTGGCATGTCAACTAGGTAAGCCAAGGAACGATACAATGCACTTGAAATAAGAAAGGTTGCTTGGGTTACAAGAAAAACAATATGATTTCGTGTTGGGAAAAGTTGAAGGTGGTTCCAAATCAAGAATGAGACATTGTATCATAATACAAGGGATAGCCACCTAAAAGAAAATGTATGACACCTTGCGATGATTTTTTTAGAGAGGAATTCGCAAGATACGGTGGTCCAAATGACTTCAGAGGTAACTTGAAAGGATGGTAATAAGCTTTCATATAAGCCTTGAGAAAGTGGAGATGTTAAAGGTAACATTACACAATAGAAATCAAGGTAAAGGTGCAGGTCGAGCACCGTAAGGACTAAAAAGATAGAAATCAAAAGAGAGCAAGAATCTCAACACGAAGGAGCCATGGAGACAAAATGAGTACACCACAAGGTCTCGTATCAAAATAAACACTTTGTCAAGAAGTGTCCAAGTTTGCAATAGTCAAAGAGAGGTTATTTTAGGATTTAATAGAAATAGAAATTTCTCTCAAGGAATTGTAAGGGAATATCAAAAGTTTGAATAAGTAAGCAAAGAAACAAGATCTTGAATGAAGAGGAAACGACACTTAAGAATTGTCGGATAAGGTTTGATTTCAAAGAATTAATTCAAACCTTCAAAGGAAGTTTAAACAATCATTGACGATTCAAATCAAAAGTTCAAGGTTGCACTACTCAAGAGGAATTGTACACTGCCAAGGAATAAATGCTCGAGGTCATTCCTCATGAGAGAATGGAAAAGTTAAAACAAAAGGCGAAATAACCGTGTATCAAAATGGTAAATGTAAACGCCAAACAGAGGATGGAAAATCAAAAGGCATATCTCATGGTTCATGGCTCTAAATGGCCTGAAAGAGAGTTAAAACCGAATGGTACAAGGTACATTAACTGGATTGAAATTCAATAGAAGTTTTGGAGTTCAAATGTTGGTTGGCTAGATAGGTTCGGAAGGCATCTTGAAAAGATCTACCTTCCGCTTGAAACTAGTTTAGCATAAATTGCTAGAAGGTTAAAGATAAGTAACTCAAAAGGAATGTCATGGTAGGCTTAAAATTGGACCGGCAAAGAAGATATGCATACCTTAAAAGAACAGCAAATTATTAGGTGAAATAGTTACAACATCGACACTACCCTTAGTGAGGGGAGCTGAGAATGAACATAAATAAGAAAAAATGTTCCGACATCAGAAGGCTTAGTCAAATTTGTACTTGAAAAGAAGAATGGGGGTGCAACAATGCAGAGTTAGAGGGAACTTGTTCCTTGGTTTGACAAGTAAGGAAGCATGGATTTGTTCAAAAGAAAGGCCTATGGAGTTATGTTTCTTAAGTAATTCATGACAACATGTGAAAAGGATTTTTTGAGCTTAAAGATCTCAAATGAGGGATTACATGAGAAATAAATCACCATAAAAGGTATAATTACAAAAGGGTATGAAAATGGTCTGAACATCAAATATGGCATGCTGGAGGATGGTATCTTGGTTCTTGTCTATAACTGCAAAAGAAACAACAATGTTAACTTTACAAACATTCTACCATGAGACATATCCTAGGGAAAGATCGCTTGAAACCTTCTAAGACATAACACTCAGAACTTACTACCCTCTTAGCCCAAACCTCAAGTCAAAGAGGTGAAAATTCCTTTTAGGTTGCTGTGTATGAAATTTACTCCGGATCTGATATTATCAATTTTTACAGAACAAACGAAGAGGAATTTGAGCACGATCCAAAGGGAAACTATTTAGATACTGGAGTTTTCCAGGTGATATAAAAATATTGGAATTTTTGAATGAGATAAGGTCGGTCAAAAACAGTTATTTCTGACGATTGCACAAGCTGTCAGAATTTCCAGATTCATAAACACTTAGTTGAATTGCAAATCGAGATCAAACTAAAAATAATCTGAACTTAATTCCAAAAGAAAAATTGTAGATAAAAGTTTTGTCTACCACATATCAAAAATTCAGGTCATTTAAGGGTGTTTAACCTGTTCAAAACAGAAGAGGAAGTGAAGGTGCTGCTGCAGATTTTCTGGACAGAGTGTCCGGCATAAAAATGAATTTTCTGAACAATCAATAAAGATTATCGAATCAATGTTAAAAGATAAATTGTAGATAAGACATAGGTCTATATTGTGGAAAATTTCCAGAATTTTTAGAGCACGGTAAGTTGTTTAACCTGAAGGGAAAACACGGAAACAAAAGCATTCACTCATGTTGGGTAAAGCCAAACACGAGGATGATGAAAAGTATGTGCCAAAATAAGAGACATTTAACACTATTAGTTGAAACGACTGAGGAGTACTTTTAAAGGATAAAATTTACATATGGAGTTCGTGTGGAACCATCTCAATCATAGCAAAGGTCAAAGAATTTTGGGAAACATAAACCAAGCGATAGCAAAAAGAGAAAACGGAGGATTTGTAGAGTCGAGTCTTTAAACAAAAGTTTGTATGTACTAAAACATCTTGTAGGGGATGCATTAAGGGTAATCACTAGGATGCAAAAGTGTGTTGCCCCAAAATAGCTAAACAAGATATAGTTGGAAGGATGCAATTGTCAGTTCAAATAGTTCGAAGGATGAGAAACTTATTTTTCTTAAATCAAGCATTTGACACGATGAAAACATCTTTAAAAAAATAAGGCACATCAAATGAATGTACACACTTGGAAAACAAAACTGCGTAATAAGAGACTTTTACCGAGTTTAAGAAGTTTCAAATGAAGGATTTAACCAGAGCATGAGTTACAATTAGTATGGATAAGAAACATTTGAAATCGGAATAACCAAGTAGGAAACTAGATGATTATAAAAGAGAACCTTATTGATGAAGACATAAGATTGGAAAATCACCATGCAATCGTTTCTTGCAATCGAGGAGCACTATAACGACAACACCTAGTCTCTACCCACCAAACTTCTTATCCTGGGTAACAACTAGCTTAAGAATCAGATAAATCAAAATATTCTCATCTCCTGTAACCTACTACACTATAACCTATAGGGTGAAAGAAAGACATCTATCCTTCCTTGACTAGAGGACTTAAATGGTTTTGAGAAATTCGGGTGCATACATAAGCCACTTAAATAATTGATTTGCATAAAACAAACTGAATCTGATTTTGAACATGAGGCAAAGAGAAAATTTGTGAGTATATAAGTTTTACATATGATGCTCAAAAATCAAAATTTTTGGGAAGCCATAGGTCGGTCAAAATAATTCTTTTCATCTACTGCTATAAGCTGTCAAAAATTTTCAGGACTTCATCAACTGTCGTGTGTTGCAGATTGTGCTCAAACAAAAACGAATTTGCACTTGGTTCAAAAACAAAAATTATATTAAAGGATGTTTTCTACAACATATCAAAAATCCAAGTCATTTGGAGGTGTTTAGCTTATTCAAAACAGAATGATAAGTAAGAGTACCGCTGCAGAATTTTCTGAACAGAGTACCCCTTCATGTTAAACAATTTGTGAACAATCCATATTGAAAAATAAATTGATGTAAAGAGAGAAATTGTGGATAAGACAACTTTCTATGTGGATGAAAATTTACAGAATTCTTAGAACAACAAAAAAAATGATATAAATGATATGTAGAAACGTGAACAAAATCGTTTACTCATTTTGCATAACACCAAGTTACAAGGAAGTGATTTGAACCAAATGTAGCATTACGAAAGCATTAAAACCTCAAAAAGAAAGAAAAAGAGAAAGATTCGAAGATTCCAAAAGGAAAGAGGGATCCTAGTAAGGGTTCTTGAAAGGAACAAAACTTAAGAGGATCACATAAGAGATATGAGCTTAAAACTCAAGCTTCACCTAAGGAGACTTTTCACTTGGTCCTAGTGCAACTTAACCACGTTCTAAGGATTCCTAATCCTACGATAATTTACCACCAAGATCAAGAGAGATCGTAAAGGTTCTAAAAGGTCTAAAGAAATCCAATCTTCGAGGAAGAAGCATAGGAAAGAAAGGACGCTTGCCTCTATACCAATCAGAACGCCCGCCTCCCGGATACCGAGCCCTTATCCGGAAGAGAACGTTCGCGCGTATAGCATTAAATAAATCTAATATTATACGCAAGCCTCTACGCCGTCAGTATCAAATAAAAGCAAACGGAAGCTAAAAAGACTCGGTAAAACATAAATGCTACTAAGAATATAAATTAACCATACTAAAGATGGATAGTTAAATTACAACGACGAAAAACCCAAAGACTTATACCATACGAGGTCTTAAAAGTAGAAATACAATAAGTCTAAGAAAATAAATACAACTAGTCTAGTACAACCTTTACAAAGAAAAGGAACTAGAAACTTCACAAGACTTCAAAGCCTTCAAAAGTCGTCATCTACCTGATCAACCTGTTCGTCTTCTCACCCCACAATGCATACAAAAGAAAATGCAAAGGAGGTAAGTACAAAGTACTTAGTAAAAGTGAGAAACTAATGAATAACTAAGTTATACAACGAAAGTGTATTATTATGATTATTAATTATCTTTATTAGACCGACTCAATCCAGGGTTCAATCCATGCCCATCGACATGTCATGACTAAACGTTTCTAGCTTAGCTTATCTTTGTTACATCATTACTCAAGGACACTGTGCATGGCGTTCATCAGCCTGAAGATATACTTGCTAACTAACGGTGATTAGCACCGATTAGTTCCGGGTCTCCCAAGATGCGTATACGTCCGATGAATTTCCTCCACCGCCATTCACCGCTTATAGGCCAAAGCAATGCGCTTGTTCACCTTTTATGAACGATCACATCGCCGATATGAAAGAGTGCCTAATCGAGAATAAGTGACGTTTTATCTTTTACTACACATATGTAATTATTATCTGTTGTTAACTAGCCACCTAAGTGTTTTCAAGTAATCTCCCTCACATACACTACTCTCTTTCCTAGACCATTAGACACGGACAAGGCCTAGCAATTACACAGACATTGATGAATACTAATCCATCAAAGCACAAGCCCTTTCATGCTCTTCCAACGGATCCGAACTTCAAATCACTTTAAGAGTACATTCGGTGTTTTAACTGAACGAATAAGAAACTCAATCGGGGCTTGTTCATTTTCATTTAATGTTATTAGATCAAAAAAATAGAAATGTAAAACTCAACACAAATATACCAAAACATATCACATCTTATTAAGTACAACTTAGCATGAATTCTATCACCAAACAACACCAAAACTCACCAAAACTCAACCTATCATTATAAAACTATAATTACTCATTAAGAAGAGCCTCTTACCTTAATTTCCAGAAAACCGAAAGCAAAACGTCAAGCAATCGCAACAACTGTTGATCCTCAACCCCAAAACCTATTTGATCAACGAGAAACCCTAAAATCATATTTCTTTGTAGAAAACCGAAACTGAAAAAGTCCATAAAACTGCAGATTACCTGGATTAACCGCTGCATAACTATTTTTAGAATGATCTACGCTTCAAGACGATCGTTTCGACTACTCATGGCTGAAAAACAGAGTTACGGATTGAAAGATACGAATTTTTCAAGAATCGAACTCTACGAATACCGAAAACTAGGATTAAACTGAAAACTTACGAAATTGAGAGATGTTATTTTCCAAAGTTGCGCCTCCTCGCTACGATCACTTTTCTCTCCTCGCGCATCTTGAATGTATGAACGGATTGGCCACACGTTAAAGTTTACGCTCGCCTTTTTTCTCGGCATCTTCTGCGGCTTTTTTCATATGTGCACTGCCTCTCTTTTTTTTTTTGTCGAATATGCGCATGGTGAAAATAAAAGATTTTGGGGATTATTTCCTTTTATAGTTATTAATTAAATTCCATTTTAAATAATAACTAATCCCTTAATTAAATCCCTTTTAATTAAATAAATAGGATAAATAATAATTAGGTCGTAGTAACTACACCCAATGACTATTTTACCCCTTTATCAAAAGTCGGGATGTTACAGTCGTCTTATCGAGTTTAGTGAAAACGGAAGGTAGAAGACTTAGGTGAAATCATAAATGGAACTAGAATAGAATACAACCCGCACTAAAGGTAGAAAGTTATCTTACAACAATGAAACTCCAAAATCTTACAAAGTACGATAGTCACTAAAGGAAAGTACAACTTCTTAATTTACAAAAGTCTCAAAGGAAATACAACATATGTCTTGAATTTGAAACAACAACATACTTTGATACAACATAATAATAAAAGAAATGATAATATAACAAGCATATCATAAGCCCAAACGCCGTCCTCAAAATCCTTATCGAACTCATGTTCAACCTATTCATCTTCTCAACCCCAAAGCATAAAACAAACATGCAATCGAGGTAAGTACAAACATACTCAGTAAGGAGTAGAAGCATCAATAAGGAACAACAATAATATTCTCATAATATTCTGCACACTCTAACAATTATGTTATAAAGAATATACATCCCCTTCAACTAGCCCAGCTAGCAAACTCAACCATCAAAGAAATGAGTTGCACACAAGTCCAATGACACGATGAATAGTAAAGACTGCACCACAACATATTCAGTCTCTCATATGGCATGTGTCCAACCAAAGTGGAGTCCAACTCTCGGCTACGATAATAAAATATGTTTCACCAAGGAATTAGTCCGCATAATCTTTTAGACTCTCGTTTATGTTTTACGAATTAACTAACAAAATATGTTCATTCACATAAAATGCTCTCCTAAGGACCATTAAACCTTAAACCATTTGGACTTAAGCTACATAGCACGTTGCACTGAAATGTTGGATCCAAATCCAATACCCATACTGCTAATGGACAAGGCTTCCAGTGATCCCAAGTTTCTCACCGCAGAGGGTCTCCACGATGTACTGACCCAAATCTTGTTGAAATTAATGGGAAAAAGAACAAATGGAAAATAAAAGTGGAATTCTTGTTGATCAACAATAATGAAACCAGTTAAGTTACGATGGAGTTGATCATGAAATATTTATAGATCATACTTCACCACAATGGTTATAAACAGTAGTTACATTCAGTTATAACTGAAAACTAGGTTACTACAACATAATACATCCTGCTAAATCTAAGTCTCCGGAATTGAAATTGTAGTCAGCTAAGTTGCGTATGTCAGATAATTTCTCAATGATAGCTGAGCTGAGTATAAGCACATTCTCTTGCATATATCATTCCTTGATCCATATATTGTAATACCTCCCTCAAGCTGAGAATGGTGAATGAATCAGCTTGCACATCCTATTGCATCTATCATTCCTTTATCCACTTGAACTAAGTTGAAAAATCTTAGAAATGCCTAATTAGTCTAGCAGATAGAAGAAATAAGGTGCATCAAAGGCTCTGGTGAGGATGTTAGCAAGTTTCTTTTTAGTGTTAACATGATAACTTTGATCAAGCCTTCCTTTACTTTCTCTCTAACTATATGACAATCAATCTCAATGTGTTTTGTCCTCTCATGAACACAGGATTGTGAACAATGTGAAGAGCACTGGCATTATCACAGAATAAAACAACATGCATTTGAGCTGGAATCTGCAAATCTTCAAAATATAAATAAGCCATTGTATTTCACAAGTGGCACTAGCCATTGCCATGTGCTCAACTTCAAAAGAACTTCTGGCAGTTTTTGTTTGTTTCTTAGCCTTCCAATAAATGGGAGCATCGCCCAAGAACATCATATATCCTGACATAGACTTTTTAGTCTTAGGACACTCTGCCCATTCACTGTCAGTGAACCCTTTGAGGATGAAAGTGTTCAAAGTTGGAAAGAAAACTCCTTGTCCTTGATTAGCCTTTAAATACCTTAAAAGTCTTTGAGTTGCTTTCATATTATTCTCCGTTGGAGTGTCAAAAATTGACTCAGCTTGAGGAACAACAAAGGCAATGTCATGCATCGTGAAGGTCAAATAAATCAACTTGCCAACCGTAGATCTCAGATGTAGTATTATTATCTAGCGGAGAAGAATCCCCATGTTGTAAGTTCTATTTGGATTCCATTGAGTCTTTACATGTTTAGTCTTCAAGAAAATCATATTCTTGTAAAGTATTTAGGGCATATTTCCTTTGTGAAATGTAAATCCCAAGAGGTGTCCCGGCAAATTTCAATACCCGTAAAGTACCTTAGCTTACCAAGATCCTTGATAGTGAATCGTCTATGAAGATGATCTTTGACTTGTTGAATATGGACTAAATCAGAACTAGCTGCAATAATGTCATCTACATAAACTAACAATGCTATAAAACTCTTGTCTGCTCCTTTTCTGAATAGGCTGTGATCATTCTTGGATTGAAAAAATTCTTGATTTTCCAAAGATTTTGTCGACATGTAGTTTCATTATCTGCTGGCTTTCTTCAAGCCATATGATGATTTGATCAATATGCAAACCTGATTTGGTACTCATAACCCGGAGGGAGTTGCATGTAGACTTCCTCATATGAATCTCCATGTAAAAAGGCAGCATTCACATCCATTTGATGTAGGCCATTGGCTGCTACAACTGCAAAAAAATGCTCTAACTGTTGTAGTTTTTACAACTGGAGAAAAAGGTCTATTGAAAATCAATACCACAGGTTTGAGTATACCTCTTGGCCACCAAACTGGCCTTGTCCGTTTCTATTGAACCATCATGGTTATACTTTATCTTATATACCCACTTGCATCCAATAGGTTTCTTGTCAAGTGGTAAAGTAACAATTTTCCATGTATTGGTCTGCTGTAATGCCTCAATTTCTTTCTGCATTGCTTCATTCCACTCATCATGCTTGATTGCCTGATAGTAAGTTTAGGCTCAGCGATTGCATCAATGACACAAACAAACTTTGCATACTCAGGTGAAAGCCTATCAAGACCCATGACTTGATCTAGCATATGAGGGGTCTGACAGTATTAGCTGCTCCTTGATAAAAATTTCATGCTAGCCTGGTCATAGTTGACCTTCGCAGCTGAACATGTGCCTGCTCAACTCCGTTGGACTCATCAGCTGATCATGCTCCGCTGTCGGATCCCTCATCTAAGCTACTATGATGATCATCAAAGCTGCTTAAAGCAGGCAATGAGACCGGCATATCAGTAGTATGCTGAGCCTTGCCTAGAACATGTTTGAATAAAGGCATCTAGGTCTCATGAAACTGAGTATTACAACAAAAAAACACATCTTTGTTGGTAATATGTAACAATATTGCTCCCTTGGAACTACTAGAGTTACCAAGGTACACACAAATATTGCATCTAGAAACAAAATAGTTTGGGTTGGTGCCATATAACACCTCATAAGGGGTTCTTTCATTCGTAGTGGTGTAGGTGTTGCATTAATGAGTTTAACGCAAGTAATAAACAGCATCCCCAATACACAATGGGTAGATTACTCTAGAACCTCAAACCACTTGCTACATTCTGCAGATGTTGATGTTTGTATGTCTTGTGTTTCAGATTACTATATATTTCAAGCTAAAATGAAGATTAAGTTTCAAAACCACAAATTCTTTTCTTCATAAGAAGAAAAAAACTCCTGGTTCTGCTATTGGCTACATAAGTGCATTTGTAGCTTCTTTCTCACTCTCATATTCCGTTTTTTTCCCTCATCTACACCTGTTTTCTCAGGTTGATAATTCCCTATCACAGGGGCGGTTGAAGATGGGATATTAGGTTTTTTTGAGAGGTTGGCCGGTTGGATTCCGCCATTAAAAAAGCATAGGAGTTTGTTTAGGAGTGAGACGGTGGTGGACGCTGGCAAAATGGGGTCGCCGGATAAATGGGGGAGGAGGGGGGTTTGGGTTTTGATGTATGAAAATGCAGAAGAGGGAAAAATGGGGTTGTTTAATTTTGTTAACGAAGGACTCACTTGTATTTTTTAATAGTTGTGGTATAAGAAGAAGATTTTTTTATTATTTCTGTGGTGTGAAGTAATAAAATAATAAAAATATTTTTATGGTGTCGAAAGTAATATTTTGATGTGCCGGTAAAAATAGCGTGTCACAGTAAAAAAAATGGGGTGTCATTAGAATCTCCATTTATTTATTTTTTTCACACAAAATTCGCTTCGCTTTGTCTATCCTGTTTCCAACCCTAGCTGCACACCACGAAGCAGAAGATAAAATCCAATATTAATCTTCGCTTTATCTTTCGATTTCGATAAAGCCGACTCAACTATCTTATTCGAGATCCAAACGGTCGAGTTTAGGCAGCTGGGATCCTCTGCTGTAAAATATTGATGCTCTATTTTCTCTGATAAGGTAATTGATGTTTTTTTTTTTTTAATTTCACGTGATGATTTCTCTGTTTTGCCCCTGAAAATACACACACAGGCTCCGAGACACAGCGGAGGACCTCTGTTCCGAGTTTAGGTTACTTCTTATCCCATATATTCTTTGATATGTTGATATTGATGTTGTGTTTTGTCCCTATTTGATTTGCGATTTCAGCAAAATGCCACCAAACAAAAAGAAAGGCGAATTCTCAGGCACCGGAGATGCCCGAGAGGCCAAAGCCTCCGGACATAATCAGACCTCCTCTAAAGTCTGCAGCATTTATTCACTTTATGTACGGCAGTTGTTTTGTTTTATTGTCCTTTTTATTCGGCAGCATGGAGCACTATTTTAGTCATATTTTTTACAGCTTTGAACGAATATGTGTCACATCATGGGGGGACAAACCCATGTGAAGGTGCACACTCTATTTTGGAGGAAAAAGATCTCATCCACATGCGTGAAAGGTTTGGAGGGGTTGCTCTGGTCTCAAATTTGAGACTGAACTGGTATCAGATCAAGTTTTGATACCCTTTATTTTTTCAATTAGAGATGTTAAAACCTTCAATTCAAACAGGGATCAAATTTGAGTTTGATCCCTACCCATTGGACTTGCCCTTAGAAAGAGCAAGGCGACTGCTGAAACTAGCTTCACAAAAGTGAGATACAATTTTGCATCCTTAATACCCATAGCTTTTGTTTCTTTTTGTGTAACTCTAAAATCCTTTATCATTTTCCTTTGGAATAGATAGGAGAGGATGGGTTTTCACAATGGCTGCAAAAATGTGTGAAGAAGTAATATTTTTGTTTCTTAAGTCTTTCTTGGTTAATTCGTCCAATTTTTTTCGTACATAGTTGCTTTAATTTTTTATTCAGGCTAAACATCCATATATACTTTTAAGCTGCTGAAACTGAACACGTGGCGTTTAATGCTTACAAGGACGGCCCTCTTGCTATAGTTCACAAAACAAGATATGATGAATATGAAAAGAAAATTAAAGTCTATCGGGGGGAGCGTGAAAAATACGATAAGAATATAAGGTTAATATCACAGTTAACAGAATTTTATTGTGTTTTATGTCTATTTTTATTAACTACTTTACTTTATGTTATTTCCAAGTAGAAACTCGATAAATGAATATCCTCTAATCGTAAAAAATATTCGCTTTATGTAGCTTTATTTTTTATCGATAAATGAATATATTATTCATTTAACGATAAATGAATATTTATTCATTTAGATAGTATTTTTACTTTTTTTTGACAATTGCCTAGCTCGTCCAAAGCGTGTCGAAGACATGAGAAATGTAGAGTTATTTTTCTTGTCTCATAACACAACGTCTAAAATTCAACCATATGATCTTTGGGATTATTCGAAAGATTCAATGTTCATTATCGGCGCTGCTTTTATTCTAAAGATCTTGTAGTGCCTTGAAGTTGGCTCCTGAATCATAAAAAGATTAACATTTTGGATGCTATTAATTTTGCTACCATGGCTTCAAGATTTGATGTGACGGCGAAAACAATTGCAAATTATTTCCGGCATTGCAAGATATGGTCTGAAGAAATTGATGTTCTTGAATTAGAAGTTGGTCAATTAGAAAAAGATATCCAAGGATTAAGTCAAGTCCATTCTAAATTACGCTATACAAATGTGATGGACGTCGAACATCTTCTGAACTATCCTAACGAGAATGATACAGTTATGGAATCGCCTACAGATAAAGAAATTATTGAGTCCATACTAAATAATAAGACTGATCCTGAACCAGACGATAATAGTGTCATACCAAATGTGTCGTCAAAAGAAGTCTTTCAAAAAGGTAATCATACAAAATTACTTGCTACAACACAAGCAAAGTATTCCAGAAGTTGTGCATTGTTAAGAATTAGAATTAATGTTATTATTATTCTGTGCCATGTGTCACTGTTTTAGCTTGCCAAGTGTAATGTTTAAAGTGAAACAAGTGTCCTGTAGTATCTTTTATATACCCGTGTACAAGGACATAGTAATCTAAGAAAGATTTTATCTCCTTGAATGTTTCATTCCTATCTGTTTTCTTGGTAGCAGAGCCAAGGTTGTTAGCCATGGCTACCAACGACTCCCCGTCGATAGGAAGCACTGAAATTGGAGCTCCTGTCAGCTCCACGCCGCCGGTAACACAATCACCAGCTGCTGTGTCTCACATATCTTCGGTCGGAGTGTCTATGGTGACTACAACTCCAGGAACAAGACTTAATTTCGGATCTTCAACAACTGGACTGCACTTTCATTTCCTCTAACTTGATGCCCTTGAACAAGATTAGCAGAGTTAGGAAATCTACTCGGGAACGCAGCGAAATTCAAAAATTCAATTTCCTTTTACCCAAGATCGACTTCGTTTAAGCAATAAACAAATAAGTGGTAGACGGTGATTACCTTGGTTGATCTAAAAGATCGACGCTCTGACCGTCTAAGGAGAGTAGTGGTGCATGGAGCCGCCCAAGTGTTCGGCCTCTACCGCTAGTCCACACGAACAGCCCGCCGGAATCCCATAATGGATTGCTATTGGAAAACTCCGGTTGCTAGACCGGCCTTTTTCCCTTCTCTCCAACTCTCTATAGGATGCTCTCTATTTTACACAAGAACATTAGCTCTTGGAATTATGATGTACAAAAGATCTTGACACCCACTTCCTATTTATAGGTAAAAGTGGTGCCCCATAGGAGTGGAGAGGAAGAAAACATTTTCTAGTAAAATAAGGAAAATATAATTGATTGATTTATCTCATTAATATTCAATATCTTATATTAAATATTTCCAATAACTATCTTATTACCATAAATCTATTTACACATGTCTGCAAATCCATAGTCATTAATATCTAATATTAATATATGACAATACTAATTATTTTATTAATCAATGGGCACAATCCAAATACATCTAATGTCCTTGGAAAGTGGCGCCTCATACATATATCCAAATATATACATATGTTTAATCAATTAATATAATTTAATTAATTTGCAAAATACATGTGTATCAATATACATATATATTTTCGACACATATACATCATATGTATATTTAATTAATCAAAATAATTAATATCTTGTATTATATTTATTCATAATAAATAAATACCACTATATTAATTTACCACTATAACCTTTATAGTCGTGAGATAAATTTTTCTTATTTGGTTATCATCTATAACCACATTTTAATCCGGCTAGATGTTCATATGTGTATGACCCGATAGGCTTCTGAATATGTTGGCCATAGGCACAAAGTGCAAATTACGAAAATGCCCTTCATACCTAACGATCACGGGATAGCGTCTAGCAACACACCGTGACCCCCAATCATCGGAAGAGTCAAATGCAATGACTACTACCTTTCATGTGAAACAGTTACCGTGTAACTTACAATCCTATCGCTGTAATAATATCCATACGGTCGTACGTCGAGTCTCAAACATTAACGACAGTATCTTATAATCTGGATATCTTGCTCTCTCAAAGTAACTCATTTACTTCCACTTTGCAAAGATTCATGAGAGTAAGACATTCCTTATAAGAAGGCCCTTTCGGATATTCACCCCTACTAATAGGGTACGCGATTCCCAGACGACCAAACATGTATACTCCACATGATTCAGTATCACACCCAATCACTACCGCAAGATCGCCCCATGGCTAGGGAAAACCTCAATAGTGTCAAAGCATGACAATCCACACCATGATGCCATGTAGACTCCGGTCCTAAGGATAATTACACAACTGCCACATAGTGTGACACTTATCCGTGTAAGTGGTCAGTCTAACGTACGCATTCTCTAATACACGCCCACGTCATGGTCCAAGTGTCTCTACACTTCGATGAGATTTAGATATATCCTTGCCCTTAAAGACAGAAAGACATCTAATACGTGCTAGTCTGCTTGTATTGTCAATGTCCTGCTTAATAGTACATCGACTTACGACATTTAAGTATCAAACTTGTTAAAGTGATTAGAGATCTCATCAACCATATTCGCCTATCATGGTTTCTATCATCACGCTTTAATACTAAGGACGTTATCATATAAAAATTCATAATTGGTTCTTTAAAAGAACAAATATATGACAAATGTAAAAGCCATTTAATCTATGTATAAACATAAAGAAATATTAGAAATGATCTCGACCGGTCGGATCCGGTCCAACCCGATTGGGTTTAGACACTATTTCAACAAGTAGGACCAGTGCCTGAATATCTAGCAATTAATCTTTCATGTGTTATGAGCTAAGATTAGACATCTTGACAGCTCATTGATCCAACCCTGGATGTAATATTCACCACAACTGATTCATAGTCTCGATCTAGGCCTCCTAAGGTTGCCAGGATGAGCTCAGATTTGGTAATAGGATACCTACTGCGCAATCAAATTATCGAAATATGATTTTATTTGTGCTAAATAGTTGGACATAGATTTTGTTCCCTTGGAAGCTCTGGACATTGCATCTTTGTATTCCAACATTCTTGATTCGAATCTGCTATTGTATAGTGTCTCAAGAGTAGTCCAGATTTCATGAGCAGTGGCACAGCCCATAACTTCACTCAATGCTTGTTCTGTCATAGAACCAAGCAACCAACCCATCAACAGATTGTCTTTGGTGGTCCAGTCCTCATTCATCACCTGGAATGTAGGATTATGGATGGTGGAAGGATGCAGCGGGTCATGCAGGCCAAGATTAGGATGAAACAGATGATCTTCAAGTTTATAGCCTTTAATGATGGGTAAAACAGTGTAACGCCACAGTAAATAGTTATTCCGATCATGCTTGTCAGTATGGTAAGGGCCATGCCCTACCCTATTTTAATTCTGAATCTCATGCCAATCATGTACTTGACATAATAAATTTTGATGTTTAGGGCCCCCTCGTTAAATCTGCTTTATGGTTTCTATATTATGTGCATTTCATTAATGATTGGTCAAGATTTACATGGATATTTCCTTTGAAGTCAAAATCGATGTCTTTTATGTGTTCATTCGGTTTCAAAACTTGTTGAAAATCAGTTTGTACCAAAATTAAATGTGTTCACCTGATTGGGGAGAATATAGGACTCTTGAAAGTCATCTTAAAAACCAAGGCATACTTTTTAGACACACCCTCGCTCTCATGCTCATCAAAGACAATGGTAGAGCTGAGAGGAAACACATGCATATAGTTGAATTAGGCCTTACTCAAATGGCTCAGGCCTCTCTCCTTCTTAGGTTTTGGTGGGACAGTTTTCTTGAAGCTGTCTCAGTGATTAATGTCATTCCCATACCTATCCTAAAGCACAAATCACCCTTTGAAGTTATCTATAACAAACAACCTGATTATAAGTTTATTAAGGTTTTTGGTTGAGCTTATTTTCCCCACTTGAGACCTTTCTTCCCAACCAAATTCAGATATCATACTAATAAGTGCAACTACTTGGGCACTAGTCCTAATCACAAAGGGTATAAGTGTTTAGATACCTCTGGAAGAGTGTTCGTTAGTAGAAATGTGGCTTTCAATGAAAGTGAGTTTCCTTTCACAACAGGTTTTGTCCAAGGTCCCTATAAGGAAATCCATACTGATCATGCACTCCTTACCTCATTTTCTTTCCATGTTCCCACTCTTTCATCTCACAGCTCTTCCTCTGATACTGGTGCATCTGAGACAGGACATGCAGGGGACGATGTTCAAAGTGCTATACAACAAGAGGTACAATCTTCACCCCACTCTCACTCTCTTACTGTTTCTTTTCCAGATTTACACACACAAAGTCCAAGTCCTGTCAACACACCAGCACACAGTCCTAGTGCATCACCACATCCACAAAGTCCTATCACATCACCCATATCACCATCACCTATGTCACAATAGTTGTCTGTTGATATAGATTTCATGTCCAATAAATCCAATAAATCTGTTGTTGTTAAAACTGTACAACACACACAACCTATCCAAGGTCACCCTATGCAAACTAGGTCTAAGAGTGGTATTTTCAAACCTAAAACCTATTCAGCACAAATCCAATCCACAGTTCTTCCTGACCACCTTTCTGAGCCTGCTAAAGTTTCAGAGGCACTGTCTTGTTCTGAGTGGAGACAGGCTATGATCACAGAGTATGAAGCTCTACAAAAAAAATAGGACATGGAAACTAGTTCCACCCATGAGGAATCAGAACCTAGTTGGCAGTAGATGGGTTTTTAAGTCAAAATCGAAACTCGATGGTACTGTGCTAAAACACAAGGCCATACTAGTTGCTAAAGGTTTTCATCAAACTTATGGAATAGACTTCACTGAAACCTTTAGTCCTGTTGCAAAGGCATCAACCATAAGAGTTGTTTTGGCTCTCGTAGTGAATCTGAATTGGCATATCCACCAGGTTGACATAGACAATGCTTTTCTCAATGGACCTTATCCGAGGATGTGTACATGAGTCAACCAGAAGGCTTTATTGACAAAGAAATACCTCACTATGTGTCAAGTTGTAGAAGGCACTATATGGCCTTAAACAAGCCCTTAGGGCCTGGTTTAGGGCTCTTGTTAGGAAATCACTAGTTCGACGGAATATACCTTGGATGATCTATAAGATCGTCGCTTTGACCGTCAACTGAGAGTAGTCATGTGCGCAAGCCGTCCACGCGTCCGGCCTCTATCGTTGATCCACATGAACTCCTCACCGGAATCCTCCTTGGATTGCTATCGAGAAAACTTCGCTACTAGACCGGCCTTTTTCTCTCTCTCTCTAACTACCTATAGGAAGCTCTCTATTTTACACAAGAACTATTAGCTCTTGGAATTGTGATGTACAATTGAGCTAGCCAACCCTTTCTTATATAGGTGATAGGCGCCCCACATTGCCCTAATCTGATTAGGAGAAGCTTCCTAGAAGATAGATGAAAGAGAAAACCTTTTCCCAATAAAATAAGAAAAATCACTTAGATTGATTTATCTCTTTTATTATAATATCTTATATTAAATAAAATCCAAATATTGCCAATATCTTATATTGAATATATTTATCTTATTACCATAAGTCTATTTTTCTAAAATCAACTAGTATCCAATATTAATATTATGGTAATCTTATTAATTAAAGTGCACAATCCAAGTGTATCTTATACACCTAAAAGTGGCGCCCCAAATGTCAACTAATTGTCATCAGGAATATTCTTTAATTAATATAATTTGTGTATAATTAATATCTTTTGTATTTTATTTATTCATAATAAATAAATACCACCATATTAATATACCACTATAACCTTTATAGTCTAGAGATAAACTTTCCTTATTTGGTTATCAACTATAACCGCATTTTAATCCGACTAGATGTTCATATATGTGTGACCCGATAGGCTTCCGAATATGTTGACCGTAGACACAAAGTGCAAATTACGAAAATGCCCTTCATACCTAACGATCACGGGATAGCGTCTAGCAACACACCGTGACCCCCAATCATCGAAAGAGTCAAATGCAATGACTACTACCTTTTATGTGAAACAGTTACCGTGTAAATTACAATCCTACCGCTGTAACAATATCCATACGATCGTTATCATATCTTGAGTGTCAATACATTAACGATCGTATCTTATAATCTGGATATCATGATCTCTCGAAATAACACATTTACTCCCACTTTGCAAAGATTCACGAGAGCTAGACATTCCTTATAAGAAGGCCATTTCGGATATTCAATCCCAATCATAGGATACACGATTCTCTGACGACCAAACATGTATACTCCGCATGCTTCAATATCACACCCAATCACTACCGCATGATCGCCCCGTGGATAGGGAAAACCTCAGTAGTGTCAAAGCATGACAATCCACACCGTGATGCCATGAAGACTCCGGTCTTAATGATAATTACACAACCGCCACATAGTGTGACACTTAATGTAAGTGGGTCAGTCTAATGTACGCATTCTCTAATACACGTCCACGTACAGTCCAAGTGTCTCTACACTTCGATAGACGAGATCTATCCCTACCTTCAATAAGATAGAAGACATCCAATACGTGCTAGTCTAGTCATACTTCAATGTCCCATTTGACAGTACATACGACTAGAGACATTTAAGTATCAAACTTGTTAGAGTGATTAGAGATCTCTTCAAACACAATCACTATCATGGCTTCTCTATCACGCTTTGACACTAGGGACGTTACTATATATATACAACCAATAACATGAAGATAAACAATATATAATAACAGAAGTGTTTTTATTAATCATAACAAAGTTATTACATGAACTAAAATAGACTGTAAATGACCCGACCCGGTCGGATCCGGTCCAACCCGATTGGGTTTAGGACACCTATTCAAAAACTCTCGTGTCTCAAATGATACATTGGGGGTTTAGCAGCAATCGATGAGAGACTCTCTTTATTTATCTTAAAAGCGCAAAGAATCTTATGTATGTTTTAGTTTATGTTGATGATATCTTTGTAACTGTGACTCTAAGTTCTTGATTCAAAAGTTCATTCATATGTTGAACTCAAAGTTTGCTCTCAAAGATCTTGGACTTGTATCTCACTTCCTAGGCATGGAAGCTCATAGAAATTCAGATGGTTTATTCCTCACTCAAGGACACTATGCCTCCCAGTTACTAAAGAGATTACAGCTTGAGTATCTTAAACCTTGTGATAAACCTATGGTTCCTGGACAACACTTGATGCCAGATCAAGGAGAACCTATGAAAAATCCTCTACCGTGTATGCAAGTGTCATAGGAGGGTTGCGATGATCGACTTGTACAAGACCTGACCTTGCATATTCTGTTAATTATATGAGCCAGTATATGCAAAATCCCACTCTTGATCATTGGACAGCTCTAAAAGGTTGCTGAGGTATGTTAAAGCTACTCTAAATTACGGAATAGTGTTTAGATGTAAAGGCAGCTTGCATCTATCTGGTTTTAGTGATGCAGACTGGGCCTGTTATCCTCCAGACAAGAAGTCTTTTGCAGGCTATTGTGTGTATATTGGAGACTCCTTGGTGTCCTGGAGTTCAAAAAAGCAAAATGTGGTGTCCAGATCAATTGCTGAATCTGAATATACAGCACTTGCTAATATGTCCTCAGAGATGTTCTGGATCAGACAACTCTTGAAAGAAATGGGTATAGGTCTGCCTGCAGTACCTGTTGCATGGTGTGACAATCTAAGTGCCACATTCCTTGCTCAAAATCTTGTTTACCATGCTAGAACAAAGCACATTGAGGTTGACATTCCCTACATCGTAAAACCAAGTTACGGAAAAGATCTTTGTCGGCAATATGTTCCTTCATCTATGCAAGTTGCTGATGCCCTTAAAAAGGCTCTGCTTGCACCTCAACTGAGGGGTTTTCGAACCAAACTAAATGTGGTAATTGTACCCACCTTTAGTTTGAGGGGGGATATTAAGAATTAGAATTAATGTTATTATTATTCTGTGCCATGTGTCACTGTTATAGCTTGCCAAGTGTAATGTTTAAAGTGAAACAAGTGTCATGTAGTATCTTTTATATACCTGTGTACATGGACATAGTAATCTAAGAAAGATTTTATCTGCTTTAATGTTTCATTCCTATCTGTTTTCTTGCATGCATTACAAAAAATTAAGGACGGGATGCATTTTGGTGGAAGGTAAAAATAAACAACTTTCGATGCATTTTTATAAGAAGTAATGATATCTTATATGAACATTGTTGATTGGATGAAATATTTTTGATTATATATATATATGGAATTTAACGATTATTTATTTATATTTACATGAGGTCCTTAAGGACTCAAAAAAAATTATTCGTTAGTGCATTTAGCGAGGTTATTCATTTAGCCCCTTCACCCAAGTCGGGACCGGAGAAAATTATTAATTTAACGAGGTTATTCATTTATCGAATATTCGTTTATCGAGGTTCTACTGTATCAATATCAAGAGGATGAAGCCCTAAGTGGATGGAACTACAATGAAGACATAGAACATGTATGTCATTCTTCTGATTGCATAATATATGTATTATGTAATAGTGTAATTGATACTATTTCTTATTGTGCCAAAGTTTGCCTTTGTATTTCTTTCATATAATTATTTATATGTCTAAGAGCATATGTAATAGTGACTTCTTTTTTTATCTTTCTTTTATCCGAGCCATCGGAAAATAATAGTCCCTGAACTAAAAAGTTGCTTTGTTGGGGTATATGTCATGTTGGGGAGTATGAAAGGGTAAGTTGTGAAGTTATTAAGGACATAAATAATTATTTGATGGTGGTGGGGTTTCTCATGGAATTAATCAACAAAGGAATCTCTTGAAGAACAGGGGTGTTTAAGTCTTTGAAAATTTATTTATTTTTTAAATAAAGGCTGTTGCCCCCTAGGGTTTAGGGTTTAATGATTTCCTGATTATTACGAAAGAGGAAAGAAGTCTCCAAGTTTAGGGTTTAGGGTTTAATGAATTCTTGGTGCTTGTTTTATTCTGTGTACTCAACTTAAATACCATGATTCTGGTTGGAAGAAATGCAGTAATATTTTTCTTGCTGTGTTGTATGTTTGGGTTTGAGCATTGATGCATCTTTTTCACATGACTTTTTCATTGGCTGTAATGTGCAGTGCGCGGAGCTGGATTGCCGTGATTTCCATGCAATTTTTATTTTTGACTCTGGAACTGTTGCACATCTCTTGAGTGGTGTAACTGTGTTTTCTTTAATTTGCAAATGTGTTGGGATTTTTACAATACAAGCAGACGTATGAATGTTGTGCAAAGTGGCGAATATTACAGATCTTTCATTTCTAATCTCAAACACCATAAAAGGATATTATGTGAAAGAGGTAAAATGAAAGCGAGGTACACAACCTTTATAGAACCGTTGTACTAATAAAATCGTAGTATCGTATTTTTATTTATTTTTGGGACTGAAATCTGCTCGGATGAGCTGTATTGGGTGGTTTCATATCATCTCCTATGTCAGACTGTTGGAAAACTTCCTTGAGTGGTTGATGTTTTCTGGATATGCACTCTTTTTGTTAATTGTATTCCCGTCTGGCTAATCGTTGTCTGATTGTATCACCCTCCAAAATGAAAATTAAGATTCATGTTTTTGTTTTTTTGTTTTTGTTTTTGGTCTATTGTTGTGAAAAGATTATAGGATGCGGGTGAATAATTTGATAGTTTGTATATACTTTTATTCTTGAACATTTTAGAATTTTTAGTTAAAAGTTTCTCTAAGAAAGAATCTGGTAATAGATTTGATATTATTGCTTACTTCAGGATCACACACATTGTGTGTACAAATACATTACTAGAATAACAACCTTAGATCCTAGTGATACCAGTATGACACTTGGCAATATCTAGGCCTTACACATACACACATACTTAAATGAATACAAGTAGATAATGCCTTATATTCTAACAGCCCCCCTCAAACTAGATGGTGTGGCAACAACATTGAGTTTGCTCCTGAACATTTGGAATGATGTGGTAGTCAAAGGCTTGGTCAGTACATCAGCAATTTGATCTGAGCTTGGTATGTATTGAACCTTCAGCTTCTGCTCCAGAACTTGGTTCCTAACATAGTGGACATCCAGTTCTATGTGCTTCGTTCGTGCATGATAGACAGGATTGAGAGCCAAATCTGCTGCACTGGTGTTATCACACCAAGTTACTGGAGTTTTAGGTAACTTAACCCCAATTTCCTTCAACAAATGTTGTATCCACTGTAGTTCTGCTGCTACATTGGCTAAGGCCCTGTATTCTGATTCACAGCTGGACCTTGAAACAACATGTTGCTTTTTTGAACTCCAAGAAACAAGGCGAATCACCTTAAAAAAACACAGATATCAAAGAATGTACTTTCTGTCATATATGTATCAACTCCCAATCAACATCTCGAATACCTGTTAGGTGTAAAGGTGCTCCAGCTTTAAAATGAAGAGCAAAGTGTAGTGTGCCTCTTACATATCTCAAAGAAATTCTTTAAGGCCGGCCAATGAACATCAAAGAGTTTTTGCATGAATTGGCTTAGATGGTTCAACTTCATAAGTGATGTCAGTCTAGTGATTGTCAAGTATCAAGACCTCCTATGGTCATTCTTTATGAATAAGGGTCCTCCAGGGTGCCCCTGTGTTGGATCAAGTTGTCTACCAAGAACCATAGGAGTAGGACACTCTTTCATGTTGTCAAAGTTCAGTTTGTGAAGAAGCTGCTGAGCATAATAACTTTGGGACAAAAACAGACCTGTCTGGTCTCTATGGACCTCCATGCCTAGAAAGTGAGACAGCTCCCCCAAATCATTGAGAGCAAATCTTGAGTTGAGAAGCTTGATGAACCTCTTTATCAATGCTGCTGATGTCCCTGTGACAATAATGTCATCAACATAGACAAGTACTAACATTAGTGAGCCAGATCTTTTAAAAATGAACAAGGAATTATCTGCCATGGATTGCTTAAACCCCCACTGCACCATTTGATTTTTCAAAACGTCAAACCAAGCCCTAGGAGCTTGCTTTAGTCCATATAAGGCCTTATTGAGCTTACACACATAATTGGGATGTTTAGGATCAATGAAACCTTCTGGTTGGGGCATATAGACAGTTTCATGAAGTGGCCCATTAAGAAAAGCATTGTTTATGTCAACTTGGTTGATGCCCCAATTAAAAGTGACTGCCAAGGACAGAACAACTCTGATTGTGGAGGATCTTGCTACAGGACTGAATGCCTCTGTGTAGTCAACACCAAACTTTTGGTGGAAACCCTTGGCAACCAGCCTAGCCTTATGCTTCAGTATTGAACCATCGCCATTTTCAACTTGAATACCCACTTATTACCCACAAGGTTCTGATGATCTGTTGGTGGGACTAGGGTCCAAGTATTGTTGGCACATAAGGCCTTGAATTCCTCTTCCATTGCAGCTTTCCACTCAGAACTATTTAGGGCATCTGATGCACTTACTGGTTCAGAGGGGTAATGTTGAGGAATTGTGGAGGATGATAGGACAAAGGTCTTAGGCTTGAAGATCCCACTTTTGGATCTTGTTTGCATGGGATGTTTAGTTAAAGGAGGTGCAGGGTTAACTGGAGAACCTGGTTCAGAAGATATAGATGGAGAATGGTTTGAGGACATGGAACTTGAGTTGGATCTAGAGGAATCAGTAGAGGGATGTGCAGATCCTGGTGCATTTAGTGAGGGAGAAACTTGTGCACTGGGACTAACATTAGGAGAATGATGAGGAGAACTATGAATTTGAGTTTCAGGATTGTGAGGTGTGGACAGACTAGGGGAGTTAGGATAAGCAGAGTGGCTAGAAGAGATATCATTGGTTACTTCAGCTTCAGATTGAGTGTTAGGATGTAAAATGACAGGTAGAACTGTAGTGAACAACTCAGGATCTATAGCAACTTCTCTGGATGGTCCTAGATTAAAACCCTCTTTGAAAGGAAAGGACATTTCATCAAAAACTACATCCCTTGACACATATATCCTACCACTTTCATCAAGACACTGAAAACCTTTGTGTTTAGAACTTAGCCCCAAATTAACACATTTTGTGGTGTGAAACTTAAATTTGGTTTGTGAGAAAGGTTTGGTGTGTGGATAGCAGGCACAACCAAAGATTTTAAGGCCAAGGTAGTCTGGCTGTTTGTTGTACAGCACAGTGAAAGGGGATTGCATATTCAGAACTTTAGTAGGCAAAATATTGATGAGATAGACACTGTATTGAAAGGCTTCCCACCAAAGCTTTAAGGGCATAAAGGCTTGAGCAAGAAGAGTTAGACCTAGCTCAACTATGTGTCTGTGTTTCCTCTCAGCTCTTCCATTTTGGGAATGAGCATGAGGACATGGGTGCCTAAACTGAATCCCACACTCATTTAGGTATTTTTCAAAGATTCTGTACTCTCCCCCCCAATCAGACTGGATACACTTGATTTTAGTGTTGAATTGGTTTTCCACCAAGGTTTTAAACTGAATGAAGGTAGACATAGCATCGACTTTAGATTTTAAGGATAAATCCAGTAAACTGGAGTGATCATCAACAAAGTGAATGTAATAGACATAACCAAAGTTATATTTCAGGGGAGCAGGACCCCATAAGTCAGTATGCACTAAGTCAAGAATACAGGCAGCATGAGAATCAGAGGAAGAATAAGGCAGAACATGGTTTTTTCCAAATTGACAAGATTCACAGAACTTTAATTCATCATTAATGACACATTACAATGATTCAAAACATGATTGAGAATAACCCTAGAAGGATGCCCAAGTCTGCTATGACAGACATTGGGATCCTTGTTGAGACACACAGACTTGACATTATTGATGGAGGACTGGCTGGATGAGGCAGCAGCTTCAGAGTTGAGGATTGAGGAGGATTTGGAGTGAAGAAAGCTCTGGAAACTAGGAATTTGATAAAGACCATCATGAAGTTCACCTCTGAGAAGAACCATCCCTGACTTCTGATCCTTAACAAGACAATAAGAAGATTCAAAGACAAGATTAATAGGATTATCATGAACAAGTTTGGACACACTGATAAGATTTTTTCTTAATTTGTGGAACATGGAGGAGATTATTTAAGTGCAAAGGGTGTAGGATAAGTGGGAATAACACTAGAGCCAATGTGTTGAATAAACAATTTCTCACCATTACGTACAGTGAGTGCATCATTACCATGATAGTCAGAGTTGATGTGCAAGTTGTTCATATCTCATGATAACATGATCGAGGCTCCACTATCCAGATACCAGGAGTCATCACCAACAGTTTGAGGACTGGCAGTAAAGGCAGAGATCTGTCTTGGTGAAGTGTTAGTATGAGGAACAAAGTCTCTCTCAAAACGATGCGAGCACTCACTCACAATGTGACCTGCCTTCCCACACAACTGACAAACGGGTATGTTTCCAAAGTTACCACTGTTGTTGTTGTTATTTCCAGAATTCCTTCCACCTCTGCCCCTGTTAGAACGACCTCCACCTCTTGACCTACCACCTCTACCACGGTTGTTACCATGTGGTGAGAATTGGAGTTGTAGTTGGATGTCTTACCACCGGTTTTAAGCCATATGAGCGAGGGACTGTGATTAGATTTAGGTTTCCAGCTCCTGCTGTGCCATTGAACCTTGCCAAGAGTCGATCATGGGTGACAAGCTGAGAATGAACTTCCTGCCATGTGAGAGAACCAATTCGTGCTGTAAGATTTACAATCACAGCTTCATATTCACGCCCCAGACCTCCAAGAGTGGCAAGAATGAGCTCAGATCGACTTATTAGATATTCTGCAGCTGCTAAGTTATCCGAGTGAGACTTCATTCAGGCAAGGTAATCTGCCATTGACTGAGAACCCTTTTCGATTTGGTGAGGGCGGCTTTAAACTCCAACATTCTAGCCTCTGATTGTGAGTTGTACAGAGATTCCAGAGTGCTTCAGATTTCATGTGAACTTGCACAACCAACAACTTCAAGGAGTGCTTGCTCGGTCATGGAGCTCAGAAGCCACCCCATGAGTAGTGAATCAGTCTGTTGCCCGCATCAAAGGCGGATTTGAGCTCCGGTGAGAGTTTGTCCAGGAGGTGGAGAAACAGATCCCAACAAGTAATTTTCAAGCCGATGACCCTAACAACCTGGAAGAATTGTATATTTCAGTAGATAGTTTTCCCGAGTCAATTTCACACACGCATGTTTGAGAAAGATGACTAGTGAAAGTCCTGCTGAAACTGAAGATGAAGGTCGCAGCAGGGAAGACATGGTTGGTAGCTCAAACCGTTGTCCAAAGTTGGGCAGAGAAGTAACAGTAGTTCCGAAGGTAGTCATCGGAGGAACAGATGTGTACAGCGGAATGGAGGGAAACAGAGAGCTTCCTCCGGTGAAAGGAAGATTTGAACCGAAGAACATTTGAGGTTCTGAAAGGAGAGGGGAACCAGTCACCGCCGTAGAAACAACACTGTGAATGGGTGGTGACGAGGTGGAGATAGTAACACCAGTAGTTGGTGTTCCGGTGACCGGAGTTGCAGTGGCGTCGGCCATGGATGGCTCTGCTACCAAGAAAGAATCTGGTAATAGATTTGATATTATTGCTTACTTCAGGATCACACACATTGCGTGTACAAATACATTACTGGAATAACAACCTTAGATCCTAGTGATACCAGTATGACACTTGGCAATATCTAGGCCTTACACATACACACATACTTAAATGAATACAAGTAGATAATGCCTTATATTCTAACACTCTACCATTGCGATCAACTCCATTTGTCTAAACGACCCCTGAAGCCCTGTTTTCTAGGCTTTCTCTAGGTTCAGAAAGGTCATGTGTGTTATGTAAGGTGCTGATATGTTGTAAAGAAAGTGACTTTATTTATGAGCATTGTAAGACAGGGTTGATACACAATTTTGTAGCCCCCACGTTATCACATCACAATAAACAACATGAGCAGTGGGAATCACTACACTAAGTTTAGTAATTAAATATTGAATTTAATTTAAATCAAAATAATATTGAATTTAATTAAGTTCAGTTGTTGTGGTGGCAACAAATTTATATTATGTCTCAGTTGATAATCACACAATAGTATGGGCGGAACCACCTTAGTTAGGAGGAGTCAAGGCGTCGCTCCGGTGAATTTTTTTCCTTCCTACAGATATACATCCAGATTAAGTTTGAAGCGAGAAAAAAAATAATCGATTCAAAGAACTAGCCCCCAATGAACTTTGTTTATACTAGGTAAATTTGATATTAAGTTTAGATGTACGAAAAATAGCTCATTTTGCCCCCAATGAACTTTGTTTATACTAAGTAAATTTGATATTAAGTTTAGATGTATGAAAAATTTGATATTAAGTCGGATTTTGTTTGACACATACAACGCGTGCACTTGTGGAAAAAACATTATGTAATACCATGAATTTCCAAGTGGATTAAATATTTTAATAATAATTTTACCTTTATTTAATATAGGAAATTTAATTATTAGAATAAATTAGGGATATTAAATAGAATATGGATTAACTTCCTTAATCGAAACCCCCTCCCTTAATCCCTCATTACGCACGTTTATCGAGAAAGAAACAAGAATTTAAAGTGCTCTGGGAGAAATTAGGAGAAAAAGAAAAGAGAAAGAAGAATCTTCGAGGTGCTGATCAATTCAAAGGTTCCTTTTCAGATCAAAGTAGATAATTGGAACGAACACATCATAAGGATTGTTTTGATACTAATAACATCCTCATTCGTAAACATCCATCTCTCAGCCCTTTTTGGAATCTTGTCGAATGCATAGTGAATTCTTGAGTTTTAGGTGTTTTAGATTATTGTAGTGCTTATAGATGACCATTTGTGTGTAGGAATTTGTATTGGTTTGGAGGAATAGTTGTCCTAGAGTTGAGGGATTTTTTTGAATCATCTTTTGGCAAATTTCAAGGTAAGGGGTGTTCTTTAATCAGTTAATTTTTTGTTATGTTGTTTAAATTATTGTATGGAATGGTATATGGATGGTTAATACAAGGTTTGGTACGATTTACTGCCCTTTTGGTAATGAAATTGGTTGGGATTGAGCTGAGATCAAACATGTGATGAAAACATTGGAATTCCAAGTAAGATCGCTAGGCGTGTGCCTATGGGGTGTTTTGTGAACCGAGGTCCCAGTACCTATAGGCGAGCGCCTAGGAAAAGTCTAGCGTCGCCTATCGATCTTGAGACGACAAGGTGATCCCGAGATTACACGTGCATGCCTAAGGCGGGGCATGCGTCGCGCTAACTCCATAAATGCGCTTTCATGATATTTTTGTGTATAACGTGCTAAGGTATGGAATGTATGTCCTCAGGGCATTAATTGAAACTTGGCAAAGTCTAGAATATGGCTTCTGGTGGCCCCGGCTCAGCACCACAACTGAGACACTCAACGGAGAGAAGGTAGGAGCACAAGATGACGTTTATTTAGGCCTTGCGGGATGTTGTCTTAGTAGTCATCGTTCCCTAATCCTATGTGCAAAGTATTTAATGTAGAATTGTTTGGGACTAGAAGTCCCTAGGAAGCATTTTTATGTGAAAAATCTAGATGGCTAGATAACTTCGTAATAAACATATTTGAAGAGTCTAAAAGCTAAAACATTATGGTTCTTGGTAAGGCACGTTTTCGTTTCGTAGTATGAAACGGTCCACACATAATAATCCATGCCATATGTGGTACTAAACATGTCATAGTGCATAACTATCACCCAACAATGTAACCTTGGACCATAATGTAATAAACCCTTGATTGGTTGAGGTTTTACTAATAGAGCTAGTAGAGAGGGAGTGAGCACTTTACAACATATGTGGTAGCATTTGTAATTCATTATATGTTATATATTTTAGTACCGATTCTTACACCTCTTACTATATACGATGTACATAATCCCACTATTATGCATGCTTCCTTCCTCCTACACGATGATGATTTTAATGAGGATGATGCTTGAGCTTGGGGATTGATGAACAAAGGGCTTGTTACCTTTTAATGTTATATTATTGTTGATTAACTCAGTTGGTGTAACGCCCCGCTCCCGGATACAAGCCCTTATCCGGAAAGGAACGTTCGGCGTGTATAACTTTAAATAATTTTAATATTAAGCCTCTGCTTCGGCGTAACAAATAAAAGCAAACAGAATCTGAAAAAGACTCGGCAAGCATCATAATTGCTACTAAGATTAGGTTACAACATACTAAAGATAGAAATTTTATCTTACATCAACGAAACAAAAGCGACTTACAACATACGATGTCTTAAAAGAAAGCGTACAACAACTTATCTTACAAAAGTCTGGAACTTAAAGTACAACAAGTCTTGAACAAAGGGGATTACAACATAGTCTAGAACAACTTTTGACAAGAAATAAAGTAAAGAGAAAACATCATCATAGCATCATCATCATCACAGATCATCCTCAATCCCTCATTGAACTCAAGATCAACATGTTCGACTTCTCACCTCAAAAGCACACAAAACAACATATGCAATTAAGGTAAGTACAAAGTACTTAGATAAGAGGAAGAAGCTAATATATAATTAAGCCTTACAATGAAAAGTTCATTAGTTATTATTAAATTATCTTTATGAGACCGACTCAACTCTAGGGTTCACTCCATGTTCATCAACATGTTGTGACTAATGGTTACTAGCTTAGCTTATCTTTGTTACATCGGTATTCAAGGGCACTACACATGGTGCTACTCACCATGAAGTATCGTTTGCAACCTATCGGTGGATAACATCGATAGCCAAAGAAGTCTATTCTAGTAGACTCCGATAGTATACGCTTTCGGTGAAGTCCCTCTACTCCTAGTGCCCCTTCGAGGCCAGTAAAGTTATTCATTCACGAGATCCCTCCACTCCCGGTGCCTTTTAAAGGCCAGCAAAGTTACTCGCTTTATCCGAATAGCCCACACATCACGATATAACCATGTGCCTTACCAAGAATGACATGTTGTTTAATCTTTTAACTACACAAGTATGTAAGTTATTATGTTGTTAACTAGCAACAAAGTGTTTTCAAGTAAGCTCCCTCACAACTCCTAATCTCTCACTTAGACCATTAGACACGGACAAGCCCTAGCACATACACAGAGATTGGTGAATGCTAATTCCTCAAAACACAAGCCAATCATACTCTTCCAAAGGTCCCGGTCTTCAACTCTTAAGAAGAATTCATCCGGTGCCGGAACTAAACGCGTCGCAAGCTTAATCAAGGCTTGTTCATGTTCATGCAATGTTAATTATTAGATCAAAAAACTGTTGAAATAGTGTCCTAAACCCAATCGGGACCGGATCCGACCGGGATCATTTCTACTATTTCTTTATGATTATACACATATATATATATATATATATATATATATATATATATATATATATATATATATATATGTGTGTGTGTGTGTGTGTGTGTGTGTGTGTGTGGCTTTTCTGTTGTCATATATTTGTTCTTTTAAAGAACCAATTATGAATTGTTATATAATAACATCCTTAGTATTAAACTGTGATAGAGAAACCATGATAGGCGATTATGGTTAATGAGATCTCTAATCACTTTAATAAGTTTGATTTTTAAATGTCTCTAGGGCGATGTACTATTAAGCAGGGCATTGATAGTGCGAGCAGGACTAACGCGTATTAGATGTCTTCTGCCTTTAGAGGCGGGGATAGATCTCGTGTATCGAAGTGTAGAGACACTTGGGTTTGCGATGCGTGGACGTGTATTAGAGAATGCGTCGTTAGGCCGACCCACTTACACCGCTTGTTAAGTGTCACACTATATATGACGGTTGTGTAATTATCCTTAGGGCGGAGTCTACATGGCATCACGGTGTGGATTGTCATGCTTTGACACTATTGAGGTTTCCACAGCCATGGGGCGATCATGTAGTAGTGATTGGGTGTGATACTGAAGCATGCGGAGTATACATGTTTGGTCGTCTGGGAATCGCGTACCCTAATAGTAGGGGTGAATATCCGAAAGGGCCTTCTTATAAGGAATGTCTTACTCTCGTGAATCTTTGCAAAGTGGAAGTAAATGTGTTACTTCAAGAGAGCACGATATCAAATTATAAGATACTGATTGTCAATACTTGACACTCGACGCGTTCGACCGTATGGGTATTATTACGCGATAGGATTCTATTTACACGCTAACCGAGCACATGAAATGTAGTAGTCATTGCGTAAAGACTCTTCCGATGATTGGGGTCATGGACGTGTTGCTTGAGACGCTATCCATGATCGTTAAAAGTGAAGGGAATTTTAAGTAATTAAATCTTATGTCTACGACCAACATATTCGAAGACTATCGTGTCACACACATATGAACATCAAGTCGGATTAAAATGTGGTTATAGTTGATAACCAAGTAAGTAAAGTTTTGTCTCATACTATAAAGGTTATAATAGTAAATTAATATGGTGGTATTTATTTATTATGAATAAATATAATACAAGATATTAATTATGTTGATTAATTAAATATACACATACTAGATATGTATTTCGAAGTATATATATCTATATATATATATATATATACATGTATTTTGTAAATTAATTAATCTTATCATTATATTAATTAAAGAATATTCCGGATGCCAATTGAAGACTATTTGGGGCGCCACTTTTAGTGTATTAAGATACACTTGGATTGTGCAATTTAATTAATAAGATAACCATAATATTAATATTAGATATTGATTTATTTTTGGAAAATAGATTTATGGTAATAAAATAAAGATAGTCGATATTAGATATTGACAAATATCTTGGAAATATTTAATATAAGATATTAAATTAAATGAGATAAATCAATCAAAGAGATTTTCCTTATTTTATTAGGAAAATATTTTCTCTCTCATCGATCTACTAGATGCTAATCTCAATCAGATTGGGATCATCTGGGGTGCCATATATGCCTATATAAAGAGAGGCTTGGCTAGCTCTTTTGTACACCATAGTTCTAAGAGCTAATTATTCTTGTGAAAAATAAGAGAGCTTCTTAGAGAGAGATTATAGAGAGAGAAAAGGTCGACTTAGCAGTCGAGTTTTACTAGTAGCAATCCTTGGCGGGATTTTGGCGAGGTGCTCATGTGGATAACTGGTAGAGGCCGGACGCTTGGACGGCTCGCACACATCTACTCCTATCAGACGGTCAAAGGGTCGATCTTTTAGATCAACCAAGGTGATATTACCGTCCCCTCTCTTATATGCTTATTGTTTAAACGAAGATCATCCTGGATCGGGAAATCAATTTTTTAAATTCCGCTGCGCTACTCGATTGATTTCCTAACATAAACAACATTCAAAGCTTATCACATAGCTTAAAATACTTAAAGCAGCATACAGACATTGTTGGCGTGCGCCAAGACCCATCAGAAGGCTTGCAGAACTCTCTGTTCAGGGTTGGCATGCGCCAAAACCCTTCGGCGTGCGCCAAAATATGTGCAGAGATTATGCTCGCCTCTCTTTCTGACTCTGGGACGCGCCAAAATTTTGGAGCGCGCCAAAATGGCCAAAAGCGCTCCTCCTAACACATGATTTACGCACATACGATTTCTAACCAATCCCAAACATGTTTTCACCAATTTACAAAGAAAAAACAAGAAACAACACTTTATCATACCATTGCATCCAACGCTTTAGCTACAACATAAAACATGATTTCTAACCATGGATTCATCGCAAACACTCAACCCTAACATCATAAAACCTAATTACACATTAGGAAGAGCCTCTTACTTGTTAAAAGCGATTCCAAGCAACCTTCAAAACACAGCAACACCAAAGCACAGATTCTTCAACCAGAAACCTATATGATCAACCCTAAAATTAACTTAGACTTGATCACATGCTTCTTTAACATCTATACTACGAATTACACCGAGAAGAACTACAAAACCTGCTCAAACCATAACCAGGGCCAACAACAAACCTTAACAAAGCTTTGACCTTTCTATATCACCACGATGCTCTCTTCCCGCTGATTCCAAAACACATTTTCCTTCTGACAACCGTCAAGAACTTGATGAGAATTTGAAGGATTCTCCTTGTGACTTTTTCTGACTTTTTGAGAGGAACTTGTACGAACTTTTGATTGTCCTCTTTTTTCTGACAACTCCCAAGACTTAATGGGAGGTTTCTTTTTTTATTATAGAAAATAACTCCCCAAGGAGTTATAACCATAAATCTCTTTAATTCCTCTTAATATATATAACTTTAATCCATAATTAAGTAAATATAATATACCAAACTTTACAAATTGACATGTCTGCCCTTTTCCAAAGTTCGGGATATTACAGTTGCTTTTAAACTTTGTGACTTTTGCGAGATTCTTAAACTCGTTCCCTTTTTTTGTCTAAGAACTTTTCTTCCAGTTTCATTTGGGACTTTTGAGACGGGTGTAACCAACATTAGTTTTGTGTTGTTTGGTCTATGGTTTGTTTTCATTAAGACCTGGATCGGAACTAGGGCTGTTAATGAGTTGGGCTACTCGTGAGCTACTCGTACTCAACTCGCAAGAGAGATCGACTCGATTCGGTTTTTTTCTAGTTCGAGCTCGAGTCGAGCTACTCGAATAATTAACCAAGCCGAGCTCGAGTTTTAAAATATAGTAGTCGAATAGCTCGCGAGCTTAATCGAGCTTTATTAATTAATTATTTAATTAATTTAATTTATTAAATTTATTATAAAATATTATTTTTTATTATTAAAAAAATATTATTCGAATCGAGTATTAGACGAGCCGAGCTCGAATTTACCATATTTCGTTAAAAAATAAATGAATTCTAGGATAATAATCGAGCTTACGAGTCGAGTCGAGCTTTATCGAATACTTAGCGAGTCGAGTTCGATCTTGATTTTTTATGACTCGATCGAGCTCGAGCCGAGTTTCGAGCCTGAACTTTTTTAGTCGAGTCGAGCTCGAGCCTTAGAGAGTATCAACTCGACTCGGCTCGATTACACCCCTAATCGGAACTGTTCGGTCTTTAGTTATCCTTTGACATTCCTAAGTCAGTTTTTATTACGATTCCGCTTTGTACTATGTTGTATGTTGACGTAAGGATTGCGTCTATTTTCTTCAAAAACAAATATATATGTGTCGGGCGTTTTATTTCCGGATAAGGACTCGGTATCCGGTAGGAGGCGTCACAGTTGGTATCAGAGCAAAGTTCCTTTCTTGGTCTAAGTTCGAAAATAAAGTTGAATTACATAAGTTTTATTTAGCAACTTAATCGATCAACCCTTCTTTCGAATGGTTGTGGGTAACCGTAGAGTAACTCATACTAATCCGGATGGAGTGGGACTATCGCGTGATCCGGTGCATAAACATGATGAAGCTATATGGTTGCGTAGAAGAGCTACAAACCCCTTTTAGCATTCTGACATTGTTGTCAATGCTTTGAATTTAACTATTGGTTCCTTACCTTTTCCCCACATAAAGAATCTCGATCGGTCCGATCTATATGTGTGTGTGTAGTGCTAGGTAGCTAATATATCACTAACCATCAACAGGCATAAGTATGGAAAATTTACCAAGCAAGAATCTAGCAATCTAAACATGTCATCCACATCACCCAAAAAGATAAACACACTTATTTAATCATCATCTTTGATAAGCAAAATCATAGCCAAACATGGCTATGATAACCCTTGTTGTCAAGTAGGATTTCATAAGCATGTCAACAATAAGAGCAATAATGATAATCACCAAAGAAGCAATACTTGCAATTTTCTCCCAATACGCTTCCAAAATAACTACAATGATGATGAGTCAATATTACAAGGATTGATATGTTAAATTAGTGCTCTCACAGGGCTCTTAGCCCTAGGGTGAAGTTTCTACAAGGAGGTGGTTGTGAAAGATGAAGGAGTAAATATGGTGTATTGAATGCTCTCCAAGGTGTATCCCCTCTTTTATCTCTCAAATTGAGATAAAGATTGTTATAAACACCACATCAACCGAGCTATGGGCGACGCGCCATCCCCAAGCTTCGAGGAGTTCGCGGCTCTCATGCCAAGAAGGACTGATAATGCAATAAATGCTCCTCGTACTCTATAGTAGATAGCGGAAAGCGGATGCCGAACAATGGTCGAGGCACCGGCTTCGACTTGGTAGTTGTCTTTTGTAGGTGCATTATATGTTGAGCAAGTTGGTCCCTTGGAAAGTCTTGGGTCAAGTTTAGAGAGGAGGCGAGGGGTGAATGAACTTGAAACTTAAAACTTTTTCTAAGAGTTAATAGCTCTACTGAGTGAATGGTATGCTGACTATTATGATCAGCTGAGTTAAATGAAACAGATATAAATTAAAGTCTTTTTAAATTGTTGTTCCTTAAAACTTGATGAGTTGAGTGTTTGGACTCAATAGTGTATGTTAGTTCAGTAAGATTGGTAAGCAAGCAGATTATGTGATAATATACTGAAAGTTAAAGTGCACAAAGTAAAAAACACAAGTTTATAGTGATTCAAGGTGATGTAATCCCTTAGTCCACTATTCTCATGTGATGTTGGATGAATGTACTATTGTTCTTGAGTTACATTTATAAGATACAATAGATTTATTGTCCCTGAATGATAACTACAGCTTCACATCTTGAACACTTAGTCCATGGTAGGTACGGTTGCTGATTCACTAAGCATGTGCCATTGTTCCTTCGAGGATAGGATTTCCTCTTCAACAACTCCACCACACAAACATAGCTCCTTCTCGCCTCCTTCCAGATTCAATTTGCTCAACCATCTTTCACACCCAACATATGCTTCACAGTCCAAAAAAATCTTTGTTGAAAACATAGAGAGATTGAATCAATTAAGTGATTCTGCTTTGGTGGGCTTTGATCTAGATAGATACAATTAAGTTCAGCAGCTCAGTCTTCAAGTGCTGAATCTAGATCAAACTTGTAAGTGTAAGCACTTGAAGATTTTGGATGTTTGCAGCAAAATGCCTTAGCATATTGTGGGGGATTAATAACTTAGCAAGATAACTTGAATGCTCAAATTCCATTAAATTCTTGGTTCTCCAGGTGCCTTCTTCTGGTTGCTAAGTCCTCTATTTATAGTATAAAATCCAACGTTTGAATTCTGTAGCCGTTTCATGGATTTGTCCAGTATATTCCCCCGATATGCTCTGCTCCATCATCTTGTGTCAGTTGTTTGTGTCCTCTTGACAATGACAGAGTCTCAACCAATCAGATTGCTTGAATTAAGGCGGTCCCAAAAATAAAAGTTGACAATCTTTCAAGAAAACTCCATATATCATGGCGGGCCGATGGAGTAGGTGAAGCGTAAATAAAAATCAAAATCGAAGAAATTTTGGTTTTCCAAAAAATCCATATTAACACATTGATTGGTTCAGGAAATAGCCTGAAGGTTTGTCAGCTCGTCGTTCCAAAAACAGTACAATCCTCTGTAGGATGTAATATCGCCGGATGGATCATAGATCCACCGATTACGCAGCGGAAAGTACAAGATCTAGATCTAGTCAACCAAAATACATAAATACAACAGTCTAAACCTCACGAGGGGGTTTAGATTGCTTACCGGTTTATTGTGAATAAACGTCTAGAAAAATCTTCAATCCAAGCTAGTTGGGAGCCTAGTTGAGAAGCCAAAGTCTTCCAATGTGTGTCTCCAAGCACCACCAGGTGGATGGTGTTTCAAGCCGCCGGACCTCCTCGATATGCTACCTTAGAAAACCCGAAGTTTTCTAAAACTTGAACCCATAGTATTTGGCCGAAATATTAAAGCCATAATACTACTCAATAACTCGAAAATTACTTGTGTCAATAGGCTTGAGAGAATTCTCTTTATATAGGAGAGTAATCCTTGTCCTCCAAGGATTTAATAATTAAGAGATAATTATTATGTTAATCCTTAATTTAAATATAAGATAAATATAATATATATCCCAAGCAAATTAGGATAAATAAATATATTATCCACTATTCCATGATTTATCATTTAACAAATAAATGATTAAATCATATATTAAATAATAATTCAAGAAAACTAATTTCCCAATAATCAAATAATACTTACAAAAATGCGCCACCTATAACCCTATCATACAAGGGCCACACGCATTTTGACACATTGGGCCGAGTCCACGAAAAATTTCTTTTCCATGTATTTAATTATCTAGTCCAACTAAACAATTAATCAACATATCAATTAAATAGTCCAATCCAACTATTTAATTATAAATGAGGTGAAACGACGAGAAAACATATGCTATGTTAGGAGCCACGTCAGGGACCAGGACCCATATTCAGTAGCTACAATAAATTAAATAAAATTATTCGTCAGACCGAACAATTATATTCAATCTATTAATTCCGGGATTACACCACCATAAACCCGAAACTGAACTCTGCCGAATATAGATAACTTACACTCAACCATGAGTTGATAAGATGTCCACTGATATAATCATTACATACGGATAAATCATCCATAGACTGTTCATTTCGATTCGGGATATCTCCGTAGACCCTTCTCGAAACCTCTTATCCTTATTTACCATTAACCCCCTAGTGATCAATTAGTTCATAACTAATGTAATATGAACTCCGCAGATCGATCGCTTTAGGATTAACAAATAAAGGGAATTGTTTGTCTACTTCCGAGGAAGGAATGGATTCCATATACGTGATAGCACGGACTACTCACTCATTCCGAATAGAGCCAACGAGAAGTGTCGGACCACATACTACGAAGTGATCCTACTAACACATCAAACTCTACCCTAGTTTAAGCGGTTATGCATGATCACCTCAAGATTGAGATTAATCCATACATGATCATCTTGTGATTCGATAAGACTTCTCGATCACGGAATTATATCGAGAACTCAAATCAAATCGGTCCAAATTTCTATATGATTATCATCATATATAAATGCCCCACTAGGTACCTATTACCGACATTCCGGATAAGATCACACACCTAAAGTGTTCAGGCGCATTATTAGCAAATTAATCATGAGACCCGTACTCAGATTAATAAACGCTACGGACTAAGTTAATTTTAAGTACATCTCACTAACTCAATCCTCTTGTGTATAGCCATACACTGAGTTATGTGATTACATAAACGAGGTACTTAGGGTTTTCAGTAGTGTCTTAATTATAAGCATACATGCACCTAATAAGATGATTTATTAATTCTGTCCTAAAACAATTATATAATTGTCTTTCGGGCAGTACACCTATCATCCTCCCAAAAAGCCCTGAGCTTCAACCGTATAGACACGAGTGAAAGAGTTTTTTTTTTCAAAATTTGTTTCGCTCGTGAGCTGGAGCATCTCGTCTCATAAGAAACAAGACATCAGGTCTATGTTTAGACAATATATAAGCGAGAATTTTAAAATTCTGCGCAGAGCTCTTTTGGTATAATTCCATGATAAAATCCACATAGGAAAAATTAAGTATTTGTGGAGCCAATCTGCCTTATGTCATCGAACAAGGTATTTACCTCAACCGAGTCCACGTCAATTGCTGGATTTAAAGGAATGGAACTCCCCAGAGGATAGGATTTGACATACTCACATTGTTTCTTGGGGGAGCAGTATGATCCATTTTAAGGAACTGGATACCTCCGGCTGCTCTAGTGTTGGTCAATGAGAGGAATTTTTACCACCGACTTCGGCCAGAGTAGTCTTGACGAAAGTCTACTCTTGGCGGGTGGAGGGGTTATTTTTGCTTTGTTGAAGACCCTTATTTGCCGTATTGTTAATGCTTTTT